>KZ505837.1:473192-510000 GCA_002844005.1 Limosa lapponica baueri
TTTTTTTCTTTTTTTTTTTTTTGCCTTTCTAGTCTTTCTCGGGCTTGGATAGGAGCAAAACGCTTTGAGAACATCTGTTTCTCACAGTTCACAAATCTCTGAATGGTAATGTGGGAAGGTCTGGGGAAGCTGGCTGAGTTGAAACACTAAGAGCGATGTGGGAAAGCCACAGCAGCTAGAACGCCTTGTAAAAATAAAATAAAGAATCTGGCTTTTACAAGGAACAGTGCAGCTCAGATGCATTGACTGAAGATTTCCCAGCCCGCAGCCTTTATGCTGTGATATGGGTCTTGAACTTGTTCTGGATAATGTGAGGTTTTTTTAAGATGTGTGTGTGGTATTTCAGTGTTTCCTGTTCTCTGAATGGCCAAGTAGAAATGTCCCAAACAAAGCTTGCCTTTTCTTTTGTTTTGGGTCCTTCTTTTAAGGACCAAAGTTTTTTTAAGCATTTTTTGTTTTTTGTAATTATGGAACCCATTCGTACATCCCCAGATAAAGATGATTTGAGGATGGGTGGGTTTACTAATTTAATGAGGAACACTTCTGCAGTGCAGGAGCCCTGTTTCCCTGGTTATTGAACTAGAGACACGCTTATGTGGTGACAGCAGCAAACCAGAACTTGTTGGTGATGGAGTTTGCCATGACTTCATAAGACGATGATCTTTTTCAGCCTAGGGAGAGCACACACACTACTTCATGCCGAAGAAGTGACTCTTGAGGTCAATGCACAAAACCCCACTGTTTTGCAGCCTTTAAGAAGGAACACGTAACCTGGTTGTAGGGGTAGGGCTGCGAACAGAGAGGTTGTGGCACTAAATTACTGCCAAAGCCAAGTCTCTCAGACAGCCTGGGCTTTAATGTGTTGGCCCATGCAGTAGTTTGGAGCAGTATTCGAGCTCTCTGGCATGGTTCTGGTCTTTAAAATGTTGATTCTAACAGATTAAAATCTCCCTGCTGCCTGTCCTGCCTGCAAACATCTCTAGAAGGGGGAAGGGGAAAGGGGAAACAGCTGGCTCTTCTCTCTCCGTTTGAAATGTTAACTGTGTTTGCAGTTCTGGTTTACCGGGTCAGTAACAAAAGGTGTTTTGTGATACCGTTTGCTTTACTTCTTTCTTGTCCTTGGTAGTAAACTTTGGGCAAAAAGTTGTAAAAGGCTATCTGTTATGCTGTGTTTATGAAAGAAAACCAGAGCTAGTCAGATGGTGGAAATACTCCCTGAATATAAGCAGGTACCAAACCTGACATTCCATGAGGGATTTGGGTGCCCCAGACTACAGCATCAGCTGTTGTTGGCAGCTTCCACCATTAAGCTCGGAGATGCTTTAATGTGGCAACCAGACCTTTGAAGCTCTCACTTCATGTGTTCTGCATTGTCAGTGATCATCTTGGCTTGTGGAGGGACACTCTTTGTGTCTCCCTGATCTCAGACCTGCAGTACAAATAGGTGACTGTGGTTTGGTTTTAAGGTGGATGTGAAGCATCTTGGAGCTGGTCTCACTGCTACCCCATAAATGATCTTCCCTTTGCCTTTGGAAATGCAGCTCTGCTTTTTCCTGGTGACAGATGCCTGATGTGTCTTGATCTTTTGTAACAACTGAGTAGGTTTTGTTGTGCTGGTAAGAACCGTCCGGTGAGAGAAATTGAGACGATGAGCATGCAGTCTATGCTCAAACAGAAATTATGTTGATGGAAGCTGTGTCAGTGCTTTTTGTGCGGTGGAGCTTGGAAGTGATGTGGATGCTTGATCTCCTAAATAGCAACAATAATGCAGACCTGAAGAAACCCAAACCCAGGGTCCCCAGTGTATTATGAAATAGGTAAATTTTGTGTAACTGGGCATTTGTCTGAAGGATTTTGACAGATAACTCAAACTACTCTTTTGCATCAGTTTTAACCTGTCTTTTGCAGCAATAGAGACCTTGACACAGCCTCTTCGCTTGTTTCTCTTGGTGAGTTTCTGATCTTGTCAGCTTTGCCCATATACAAAGCTATTGGGATCCATCCAGAGAAAGCAACTGACACTTAGTA
Organism: Limosa lapponica baueri; assembly: GCA_002844005.1. Classification (NCBI taxonomy): domain Eukaryota; kingdom Metazoa; phylum Chordata; class Aves; order Charadriiformes; family Scolopacidae; genus Limosa; species Limosa lapponica. The sequence continues at coordinate 475,221 of KZ505837.1, forward strand.
CCACTTGCAGTTTTGCTCTGACCCTGATAGTTCCCTGCATGAACTAAATAAGGACTAGTTGTCTGTTCTGAAGTATGGAGAGATACGAATCCTAATATAGGAGTGTCTCAGAGCAAGAGCCTGTCCCCATAAAAAGGGGTAGTTGAGAGCAGTATACTTGCACAGCCCTCAGGCCAATGGTCTTAATCGGCCAGGAGCAGGCAAGCAAGGCTTTTTGCAGTATCTCCTAAATGCACAAATGCAAAGTGAGCTAGTGTAATGGGATGCTTCTCAGTGCTGCAAAACTGGCCCTGAAAGCAGACTGATAAGAGGGTTCAAATTCTGATGGTCTTCTGATAACTAGGAAGTCATTGAACTCTCCTTGGAAATCAGTCCAGGATTTGCAATTGAATATAGCTTATTTTCTTTCAACATGGAGTCCATCTTCTCAGTAATTTGTGTGGTTCAGATTAGAGGCTCCTTTAAAAGGATCGTGATGAGGGAATGTGAAGAAATTGGGAATATTCCTGCTTTGTGAAATGTCTTTTCTAAACCAAAGCACTTCATTGCCTTTAAACACAGAGCAAAGTCTAGCGGGTGAGTGCCATGACTCTGCAGTACCTTCAGCGCAGAACTCTGAAGCTCAGCAGTGGGTTTGTGGAGCTTGGCTCAGCTGGAGATATACAGGGGGCTGTAAAGACTAGTCACCGACTCAGATTTAACTTCAAAGTTAAATTCTGTGTGCTGTATTATACCCAGGGCCTTATTTAGAGGACATTTCTTTCCAGTAGTTCAGCTCATTCAGTTCTAGCCCAGTCTGAAGCATGCTGGGGTCTCATTGCCCTAAAGAGCGCCAGGAGGATGGAAAGCTCTAACAAGGTGTAGGAAATGCTCTTTTTCAAGCACAAGGAGAGAGATGTTCTGATCTACTGAACTTGAGAAGCTAGCTATGAGTGTGTCAGGTACAGCCCAAATAAAAGCATCTGTGGTTAAAAGTAATCTATTGTCAGCATAACTTTACAGTGCAACACCTTGCACCCCATTCTAGGCAATATTATATGGCTGCAGAGTGGCTTCAGGTGAGAATATTTCTTTACTTGAGAGTGGCCAGAAACCCGGAAGATGGATTTAAATGGATGAGCCATGTTGGTGTCAATAAAGAACGTGTCCCTCTGTCTCCTTGAACTATTGCTCTTCTGAGTAGGCTGCTGGTCGTATCCAAACTTTTCATTTCCGAACAAAAGAAACTTAATCTGAATGTCAAACCTGTAATCTCAGTGTGTTAAAAATGAAAGACTGAGTGGGTTTGTGTCTCTGCTAATCTCCTGGTAAAGCTCTTATTTAAATTTCCAGTCCCTCTGGCTTCTCCTATCTCCTGTCTCCGACAGTTTTGCGCTTCCTTCTGCATTTTTTTGTTTTACTGTCCTCTTTTTCTTTCTTTCCTTCCTTCCTTTTTCTCTTCTTGCTAGCCTTCCCTGAGTCTTTGATTTGTTACTGGCTCAGTCTGGTGAACCTCTTTGCTGTAAGATTAACAACGTAAGCTTCGCTTGACAGAGTGATGGTGACTAATGTGCAGCGAAGGGAGTTGAGCCAGCCACCTTGCACATCTTTGCTAGCTGGTCAGAAACAGAGCCTTAACTGGAAGTTGGGCAAACCGGCATCATTACAAGGGCTGTCAACAGCATGTTAATAAAAGTTATTTCTTCATTAGGTAAAAAGTGAGATCTGATGGTGCTTTTTATAGAAGGTGCTGACACTGTGTTACTGCGAGCTGCAGAGCTTTGCTAAGGAAACTGGTACCTTTGTGCTGAGTGGTAGCAAGAGAGCGATCTGCAGTAATATATTCAAGCCCATAACATTTCCTAATTTGAACATATTTTATTTAGTGTTTCAGGCTGAGCCATGGTTACACTGTGTAAAGCGTAATGGAATGCATGGCCAAAGCAGTTCCATCAAAATTGAGGCAGAGGAGAAAACAATAGTAAAACGAAGGGTGTCAACCAAAGCTTGCTTAGTTTCCTGGTCCTTCCGGAATGAGAAATATGAGGAAACTGTCACCTTCCCCAAATATACTCCTTGGGTGAGGTCCATCTGTTGCTCATTAGTTGCATCTCCGTAAAGTCCAGAGGATCAAGTGTACTGGTCTTCTGTGGGCAGTCTCTCTCTCGTGCCAGAGTTGTGCTCGGCTCTTTCTCCTGGCAGATTGACAAGCAAATGGCTGTGGTGAGGTTTGGGAGAGTTGTTGTTTTCTTCCAGTTCTATTAAGAGAAAGCTGGTAAGCCCATGACATGCACATCTCTTCCAAGTCCTGTGTTTTCCCACCTCTGCAGGCTGAGTCAGGAGTCGGGAGTAGGTCATGGCAGATACTTATTGGAAGGGACAAAAGAGTTGATGAAAACGCTGCTCAGTTGAGCAAGCAGGATTAACATGACAAGGTGAATACTGTTAACAAAAAAATCGCTTCTTTTATTAGTGTGGAAACATGCTTTCCCACACTTGCTCTACACCCTCCTGACAGATAGTCCTGAGTTAAGTGTGTCCCAAAGCACGCCTGACAGTCCCCATGCCAGTCTTTTGGAGTAAATAAAGACTCACTGGTCTGAACCTGTTAGTATTTGTGTGCATGGGCATGTCCTCCCTTGAACGTGGCAATAAGACGTAAGAGGATTTCAGCAGAATTCCTGAGGTTGATAAGCAACCTCTGAACATGGACAGCTGAAGGATAAACATGGCCACTGCTCTGTTTGCAGGCTGGGGGAACAGCAGGCTCTTTTTAGGATTATTTCGTTTTAAATGTTGTTAAGTCTTACCTGTTTGCGGGAGGGTTTTTTGAGGGCAGAAACCTTGTTCATGGATAGAGTAGGTCATGTTTTCAGTGGGTCTGTGTTAGTACAAAATACAAAGTGTCCAAGAGCACAGGAGGTTTGAGGTTTTTTTCGAAGTGCTGGTTGTTGCACATGACTCTCAGCTCACCGCTCTCATCTTCCGCCAGCCACTCTCTGTAAATCTGATGTTTATCATATCAGTGCCAGTGCTCAGGATGCTTTAGCAACTTTCTCTCGGTTCCCAAGATCCAAGTAGTAATAGTTTTGGTTTTTTTTCTTTTTTGAAAGTTACACGCACTGCTAGACAGCTCTCTGTACACAAGCTAGCCCCTCGTGCTCCAGCTCTGTGTCTCCCTTTTGCGACTGATCTTGCAGCCTTATCTTTTGAGATGTGGATGTGGCAAAAGTTTTACAGAAGAAGAAGAAACTTTCAGATCTTAATTTATATGTGTTAAATTGATAGCAAGAGCTTCTATAAAGATCAGCTTTCAGTTACCAGTCTGGGGGTGAATGCGTGGTGGGGATCCTTATTATTCAGATTGCTGCATTGTTTTCAACTTTCACGAATTCATCCAGCTTTCAAGAAACATGGGGTTTGCTTTTGTGCAGGCAAAGCTCCTAAACTTCCTATTCGCTCCAAGAAGCATATAAGAATTCACAAGGCTTTATTCATCTTGTCAGAAGCCTGAAGAAGGGAGACTTTATTCCAAGGGAAAGAGAACAGATAATTGTGAAAAATATAGCTTGGGTAACTCTCTGTTGACTGCAAAGAACATGGGGTAACTAAACATGCTGGTTTCCTATAAAATAAGTGCCAGATAGATGTATTGTTTAAGAATTCAATGCCTGGATGCTGAAGTAAAATCTATCCATTTTGAAGTGAAACAAAAAGGGCAGTTATTTCACATGACCCCAGAAGGATTTTGGTTTTTCTCCAAACCGTTATGTTTCAGCATACACCTTATTAAAACTTATGTATGTATTAGGAAAATTAATCTATCATTTTAAAGTTAAAAAAACCCAAACCTTAAAATGTTTCAGTCTAAAAATAGCATCAGGATACTTCTCAAACACACCAGAACAGTATTAGATTTCGGTGTAATTCATGTCTGTTAACAGGCTTTATGAAAACACTGTCATCCTAGGCAAAAGTTACAATTTCTTTTCAAAAGAGAAGAATTGGTTGGGCAGTTAGTGATTACAGGAGGGATCTACAGATGTGGTTTTCAATTTAGTAAGGAAATCCAGTTCTTTGCCAGTTTAGCCACTGCATATCAGTTGCTATTGCAGAACAGTTCAGTTGCTAATATTGCATGACACAATTCATTGTAGTGTAAAGATACTTTTTAAAGCAAGTGCACAAGTAAATCTGGCTGTTTTCTTAAAAAAGATCTGTCGATCATAATTAGGACTTCAGCACGTGTAAAGAATTACCAGAAAATAATACCCAACAAGATAAGCTCGAAAACATCTCCCTTGGTTAATGTTCTTTGCCATTAGAAAACCACAAACCAAAAATTAACCTGTTTGCTTTTAGTTCACAATGTTTGATGTGGGTGATTATGCTGAAACACAAACTATTCCGTGGATTACAGGTAGTTAGTGCATCCCATCGGGTCTCCTGTCGAGTTTGACCTGCCTCTCGGTCTGCCAGCCTCTGTCCTGAACCAGCCACGCAATCCTCTCCCTGGCAGGCTGAGAACATGGAAATCATGCACCTCACCTGGGCTCCTTTCAGATAATTAGGACAAAATATGAAACTTTCATCAGTGAAGTACCAATGAGAAGAGAAATAGAACCTGCAAACTGAATTACAAGTTAATAATAGAAGAGCCATGGGGGTTTCTGCTCCGTGATGGGGAGAGAGCCATTATATACGCTTCGGTTTACGTACTTGTCGTTTGCGTTTCTCTAATGTAGTTACAGAAAGCCCACTATGGCTCTGGCTGGTTTCTTACTCCCTCACCTCTCAGCACTTCCCAATGCTTATGGGTGCTCCTCTACTGTACGGGAGCTGTGGTTGCTCAGTACTTTTGGAAAATGGAAAAAATACATCTCCTGTTTTGTGCGTTGTCACGTGAGGGGCTAGTAATTGCTATTCTGGTGCCCTTAGTGCACCCCAATGCACTTGGTTATTCCGTGTGTTACAGCCATTGCTAGTGCTGGTACAGCTCAACAACTTTGAAATCTTAGATCCCTGCAAAATAATCTTCCAGGCTGTGCAAGGCTATAGGGTTGCATAAAGGGGTGAAGCCTGGGAGACAGACCCACTGGGAACCCCCTAGCAAATGTGATCCTGAGGAACCAGTAGGTGGTTTCTAGTGGAGATTGTTATCTTTTGTATTGGAAAGTTGTAAATTAACATGGAAATTTAATGTTGCTGTGTACAAGAAAGCACAGGTACAGTCTGTGTGTCAGTTCTGAGCAAAGATCTCTTGTTCACTAGCACTGAATAAACATTTAGGAAAGAGATGGACTCTTACCTCTGATAAGAAGGGACTGGATTTAGCAACCCTGGAAGTGTCTCCACTGTTATGTTTTCCGGGCATTTTTCCATGTTCAGATTTCATATGGAGCAAGCAGCTCTGAGCACACCAGGAGAGCTGGGAGTGGCACATCCCCAGCTACAGCTAAATCCACTGAGGACACTTTTTCACGCGGTTTAGGCTTGCTGACAATTACAGCTACAGAGTATAGCAGCCGAGGATGTGCTCTGTTATGCTGTGATGTTGGGTTTTTTCCCCCCTCCCTTCATAATGCACGTGCAGCTCTAGTGAGCAGAGGTTTCTCTGTTCACACCCCCAAGACATGCAACACAGTCTTAACCTCTCTGAAAACACATTACGGTTCAGTGACCGCTCTGAAACTTTCTTGAGGTCATGTAGGAAATTGGTGACAAAATGAGCATCAGTTAATCAGCAGTTACAGCTTCCAGATTTATATCTACCACTTGATTTCAGCCTTTTTATAGGCCTGCATGTCCTACAAAGCACATCGCGCGTGTACCCGAGATCATCTTGTTCAGCGGCACCAGCTTAACTGTGGCCAAAACAACCCCCGCTGCGCAGCGGGGAGCAGCGGGATGGCATTAGCGGGGAAGGCAGCATCTAGGTGGTTGCGAGGCAGAGAGCAGGAACCAGCATGTGTGTCCCTTCTCGACAGCTGGGATTCGCTGCAGTCCCGAATCAGATTTGCCCACAGTGAGCACCCCTGACGAACAAGGCCCCGGCTGTCTGCTGCCGCAGAAGCGTGCGCCAAGGCAGGCTATGAAAAGTGTTGCACAACCCAGTATAATTTAACCACATGCTGAATAAATACACTTTTGAGAACTCTTTTGAAGAGATGTTGCCTAATTAATCCTGCAGGGGGTATAATATGTATATTTTTGAAATCCAGTTTTAGCATCATGCAATTAGCTTTTATGGCCTAAGGATTCTGATTTAAGACATTCTTTAGTTACTAATGGTAATCTGTTTTAATTAGAAATGCAAATGTATTTTAGATTCAAATGTATCTGAGCAGTACAATGTAAAAAGATGATTCACAGCTAATACCACTGAAGTGCCTCAAGTCTGGTATTCTTTGTACCTTCTGTAGTTTGAACCCTGAGGATCAACATGATATTTAAACATTGCTCTCAGCTGAAGCATGTGGAGGCTGAATAGACTTCTTTAGGAAAAGGAATAAGTATTAATCAACTGGGGTCCTTTCTAGGGCAGCAGAAGTAAAGTCATAGCTTTAGGCAAGAAGGAGGCAAGCACTTTGAATGTTACAGTCGTAAGTTCAGCTCCGCAGTAGCAGAGTACAGCTCCTGCCAGGGCGCAGGTGCTGAGCAGACAGCAGCATCTTGGTTGACTTTGTCTTAGTATCAGAGAAATTACTCAGGCTTGAACATCCTGGGCTGCTCAAGGAGCGCTGCAGCTGCTCAGAGTGGTGCTGCCGTAAAATTTGACCTAGCAGTGTGTCTAAGAAAAGCCCCAAGCAAGGCAAGCTCCAGAAGAACATCTAAAGGCTAATGCTCACTGAGTATTCACTGCAGTCACTTATCTTGGAGATGCTAAGCTATCAGGCCGGTGGATGTCCATGATGAGGCATCATACATTGTGGTGTGAGATTACCCATATTCCACAAAGTCTTTACAGAATCAAAGAACCTCTGCTGCTAGACCAGTCCAGCCCTTGCTGTTGTATTCAAGTAAGTTTCTTTTTCTTAGCTACTTTGAAAGGTATGTCCAAAAGAAAGCAATTACTTGGCAATAGTGAACATGGCTTTTGTAATGATAATATCTTATTAGATATGTTGCTTAGTAGAGTGTTTTTACAGCTACTTGGGATTAGGTGCAGTGATGCAGCTGGGAACTAAGTGGTGCGGTTTATGGACTGCACTTCTCCCTATCTCTGCTAAACTGGATGTAGAACTTTTTTCGTGAGGAGGCCGCTGGTATAGAGTGGTGGTGTAGGCACCATGAAAGCTGTGGGAAGCTCCATGTGGCCCTCCAGAAGTCAAAATCAATGAGTTTCTCCGAGCTAGCCTTATTGGGAAGGCTGGTGGCTGGGTCAAGGCACTTGCACAGCTTCAGAGGGCTGAGACCTCGGCAGGGTGCTGCAGAGAGCTCTCCGGTTCCCATGCAGCAGATGCTCTCTGAGACTTCAAGTTCCCGTCCCATCTTTCTTGCTGACGCAGATAGAGTGTAGTAGTGATTTCATCACCTGAAATTTGATAAACTTGTTGACCGGCACAACAGGGAAGGTTCCTCACAGAACTGCTCCCTGCCCTGGAGAGCTGTCAAACGAAAAACCAAGACGTAGATTGCGTGAGCCTGTTATATGGGGCGGCAAGTGATGTTCTCATTTTCCTACTTAAGCTGAGTGAATGGAACCTTCTCACAAGTCTAACTGATAGTCTTGAGTGTGCAGTTAAAAGTCTCCGAGCTGCTTAGCCATTTCCCTGTGCCGTGTTCAAAAAGCAAAACATCACAAGCACCAGCAGTTCTTATTTGTGTGTTTTATTTCCAAACCGCTGTTTGCATTTACTTCATTCATTACTTCTTTTAATTCATCCCAACCAGTACCTTTGCTGTGAGCTTGTATTTTTCGCTAGTATTTCTGGAAGACAAGGTCGTGGAGGAAGCTGCTTTGGGCACCAGCTCTGGAGGCTCCGGCTGCAGTGTGTCTGTCGTCAAACACCCCAACCTCGTTGTTCTTGGTGGTTACGTGGTGTCCGCTCTTGCCCTGCACCACTTGCAACTTATTCTTATTCCGTTCTTTTCTTTTCAGGGGCTGTCAGAGCCTGAATAATTTAAGAGTGAACAAATGAGAGACGTTCATGGAGGACTCTGTTCTTACCTAGGCACAATTTGACAAGCATGTAGATTGCCTTGGGTTTCCACAGCACCTACCACAACTTTACTAAGAGAAAAGCCCCCTTTCCTAGACATCTGTGTCACTCTTGCTTAGTAAAGTTATTCAAGATCAGCGCCTTTGGAATTGGTTGGTAAATGGACAAAGACTTTCTCTTTGCCCGGAGCTCCTCACAGCCTCCAAGTACCAAAGAGAACTTCACAGCACTAGAAAGCAAGAGACAGCTGCTGAATGTTGGAAGCTACTGCATTTGGCAAAAGAAGCTGACGCTAAGATGCACACAGTTGTGTTTGTTTGTTCTGCTTGTTTTCTGTGCTTTCTGAGCCCTGTGTGTGCCTGGAAAGTTTAATGACCAGTCCCTTCTTTCTCAACATGCAGTTTTTCTTCCTATCCCAAAAAGCTTTGGGTTCTGTTCTTGCTTTTTTTTTTTTTTTTTACCAATTCCAATTTATTTTGTCACTGATACTCTTCTGTTGTTTCCACGAGGAATTGTTTGGGTACATAGCCACAGTTTCCTTTGAGGTAGGGAGACATAAATACGATACTGAAATGTCATCCTCCTCCCTCCTCTCACCCTATTCAGCAGAGTGGTCCACCTTGTCATAGAGGTTGCTGACTTCAAGCGTAAGGCAGAGTTGACCTCAGCAATGATGTCATTTAACTGAGAAATTGCTTCTGAATTCTTACAGTAGTTCAATTTGGGAGCTGCTGAATGAAGCTGACCCTTGACACTTCGCAAAAGAATAAGGCTTGTGTTGTACTAACAGCTGCTTGGAAACCATGTGTAATAAAGTTTGTTTTTGTGCCCACCACCAGGATGAAAGATTGTATTTGCCGACTCTGGTACCCTTATGCTCCCAGCAGAGCAAAACTGCTTAGATCAAAGTTAAAAAGTCTGCTTCTATGTGGGTGTCTAAGCATTTCACAGTTCCTTATGCTAAAAGTAACAGTGTACTTGCAAAGGCCAGCAAATGCTGCTCTTCTTGTTCAGCTTCAAACATGACATTTTCCCCCTCTTCATCCCATATAGCTTTCCATAGAGGTTCAGGGTTAAAACTTCTTTATGGAACATGCATAAGTCTCCTATCAAAATATATCAAGGGGGATTTTTGCTTTGTGTTTGGGGCTTTGTTCTTTTTGCTGCTAGCGACACTTATTCTAGAAACTTCAGGGTTGGGGATTATTTTTGTCACAGAACGAGGACAGTGTAAATACAAAATGTAAAGTAGAACTTAGAGAAGTGCTTCAACGAGTTGTTTGACTAAATTGAAATAAATGTTGATTTGTTCAAAAAAAAAAAGCACATGCCCTTTCTGGATCTTGTTAGTCTTGACTTTTTATTTCCTTTCTTTGCTAAAGCAAAATGCATGCCTCTTGACTTCAGAAATCTGCTCTCCCAGCTGTGAGGCATTACGGGAAAGCTGCTCCAACGTGCGCTCCCAGCAGATGTGTTGGACTTGGTCTCGCTTGGTGCTGGGCTGGTCCAGGATGTGTGCTGGGCACAAACCCCACGCAAGAGAATGGATGAACGAAATCGAGCGCATAGAAACACTGCGTCAAACTCTGTCTTCAAACTCTGCTGTGTGGAGTGACCGCTCATTTTCTGAGCTTTTCCACACAATTTTATTGAGTAAAAAACTATTCTAAAAAGTTGTTGCGTTGTTGGGGAGATAAGGAAGGTTCCCTTGAAGGACTCAAGGCAGGCCAATAACGTACCTATCTCATAGTATTTTGGGACAGGAGCTGGTTAGGAGTATCTCACCAATGAGTTGGTGGATTCACTCTATGGATGTTTGTTCTCTTATTATTCCTGTTACAAACTCACAGCAGCTTATGTGAGTGGTCAGACAGGAATCTGAAGCAGGATGAATTTGCCAGGCTGATAAACAGAGAGGAAAAAGGCTCAAACCTCTCACTGAAGAAGTCGTAGGTACCCATCACAGTTGTAAGCCATTATATGGAAACATGTTTCTGAGCGGGACATCCAGAGAGGAGGACCATGGATGTTTTGGCTGCTGTTCAAGTGCTTGGTGCCGTGGGGTTGAGCTGCACACTTTCCTGAGAGTCTCTTCAGAGGCACAAGGACATGGTCTGCCTTCGTGTGCTGCAGCTCCTCGGTTAAATGCTCATCTGTAGGAAACGAGACCCTGCCCAGTATTCATCTGAGGACTCATCTTCCTCTTTTCCCCATGCCCTCCCTGCGGTCACCTCTGACTATAGCTCTGGGCCCACATGAAGCAGCAGATACAAGAGAGATGGCTTCTGTAGCTGTTTCTCTCACTGTACACTCTTGGACAGTAACAAAGTCATTTCAGCAGGCTCTCTCTGTGCCTTCCCCTTGTGTGGCTCCTCTCCCTGGAGACCCAGCTCTCTCATTCAGCACGCTCTCAGGATTTCAGTAACTTTTCTTGCAAGGTCTCTTGAGACCGCGCGCCTCTGTGCTGTTTCTCCAGGCTTTTGGTTTTATCTCACTCTTTGAAACTTTCCCAGAACTGCAGTGACTTTTCTCTGACCTCCAGGAACTGGAGCTCTCAAGCCCTGACACTCCAACTGGCACAACCAAGACCTGGAGACTACTTTGGGATGTCAGCTTTCCCAGCGCATGCTGGATGAAAGCTGCATCTGAGCAACACCAGCTAAAAATAAAAGCTATTCAACTGGAGCTAATGGCGGGTTGCCATGAGTTATTGCTCATTAAAGTGAATTGTCAGATGCTTAACTTCAGCTAATCATTTCCTGCTGCGAGATCAGCCTGGTATGAAACATACTGAAATGTGGGAAGGGGATTCACAATAACTAAATTTAGCCGAGGGTGTAATTTCCTCGGACTCCCTCTGTAGTTAATGGAAAGAGAGAGGCTCCTACAGGGTGCGATCACCCTCGGGCAGAAGCGTGCACAGCTCCTTGACTGCCGAGGGCAGGAGGTGAGCTGCTGCCTGCCACGAAAATGAGCTTCTCAGAGAGACGGTGTTTGCCTGCCCCAGCTGGGTGAGTGCTTGTTTTCCTCAGCTTAGGTTTCTACCTGGAAGTAATGATCAGGAAGTTGAATATTGAAGCCAACGGATAGGTGACCATTTCCCAAAGGCAAAACCCATATGCAAAATCCCCCAGGAGCATCCCCTGCTTTGCAGTGTAGCTAAAGGGAATTCTGCGGGTCATCCTCTAGCTCAAAGCAGCTCTTCTTTCCATTCCCAAGAAATATCAGCTGTTAATAAAGAAACAGTGCGTTCTGAATGTTGTGTGATTAATTTAGTATTTAGTCCTTTTTTTCCCCAGTTCTTTTTGGAAGTTAGTCTTGTTGCATGTTTGGCAGTGAAACAGAAAGTCAAATTTTGAGTTTTTTACATTACAGTGTTTGGGAAGTTTGTCAAGTATGTCTGCTTTTAGCAGTGTAGGCTACTTTCGCTATCGGACTAGAAACTTTTGTATAAAATATTTAACTCCATACCACTCTTCTTGAGTTTGGACAGAAGTCATTTCATCCATGTAAATGGAATTGTGAGAATCCTGCCAGATTGATTTGTGCCTTTTGATGTTTCTTCCAGCTTGAAGCTTCAAATGATTCTCCAAGACACAAACAGAAACTGTAGTTGAACCTTCTCAATTCTGCTAGTTTCCAGGAGACTATAAAGTTAGGGAGAACGTTTGAACCTCAGAGCAAAATTTGAATTTAGGTTTCAGTGGCGTAGTTTGAATGTGTCTTTACCCTCTGGTGTGAAACCAGGCCCTACGTGGTCTCATCTCATTTTTCCCTGGAGCTGAAGTGTGGGGCAGGTCTGCGGTTGGACGTGTGTAGAGCGGCTGAGCGGAGCTGGGAGGGGATGGGGAGCCCTGCAGGACTCCAGGGCGAGTTTTGCAATTCCATTGCGAAAGTTTAACGTACTTCTAATCTAAAGGGCTTTTCAAGCCAGTTGTCCTCTATCTTTGTCTGACATGGGCACTGAAGATTTCCTCATGTTCACTTGCATTCTTCACTGGAGCCTTTTCCGGAGGCAGTGCCTGAGGAGACAGTTTATCTGTTGACATTAAAAGTTGTCAGATTCATTATTTACGTTGTTATGGACTAGTGTTTTCACTTGAGGAATAGCTGTAAAGTGACTCTCTGTTATCCAAATGTTGTTACCTCCCAAATTTTTGCAAATCCATGCCAGGTTTTACAGGCAGAATAGGCTCTAACGCTAAAACTGGGATCGGTACTGTCATCTGCCTAAGCCACAAAGTTTTGTAACTCTGACTTGTGCCAATAAAAATGTTTCACTGAGCGTGTTTTGGATATTTAATACAAAAGCACAGAAGAGACCAAAGAAGCAGTTTTCATACCTCACTTTGCCATCTTTCTGTCCGTTGACTAGCGCTTTAGCCCTGAAGCCCTCGAGCAGATCTGAGGTGGCTCCCACAGCAGCATTTCCCGAGGGAGAGTATAAAGCCTCAAAGGGGTTGAGAGCTGTGAACTGGAGCATACAGCCTGCTGTCGAGGAGATGCTCTTGGAAAGGGCAGAAGAGGGTGCATTTTGATGGTTTACATATGTATTTTTTGTTTAGTGTGAAATACTAACATAGAGGCTTTGTTTGAGCATAGGATGGGTCTAGATGACTCCTGCTTTCCAAGATTTTCTGGTACAGAGATTCCTGTTCTTCAGGAAATAATAGCTCAAGTGAAGACTGGGTTAGTCTTTCACCCACATCTGATTCAATTCCATCTTTGTCAGAAATGTTATTTTACAGGAATCACTAAATATGGAAAATGGGCTCTGTCGAGCGCAGCAGAGCTAATTTATGTGCTCATCGGTCAGATTGTCATTATTGGCTTTCATTCATGAGTGGAATTATTTCTGCAAAAAAATTATTGATTTAAATGCACATGCTAATAGGATTACAGAGTTCCTATTCTGGCCCATCTTCTTTGACTTCTGTGGAAAAATCCTCTTCTCTCAGGCTGATTTTCTGGGGTGAGAAATGGAGGCATACATAAATCAGAAGAAGATTCACCTCTTCTCATCTAAAGCAAGATTGTGTCCTGCCATAGTCACCTGTCTTCATAGCATATATTCTGTATTATCTTCTGGCTATGGAAGCACATTTCCTTCGTATTGAATATATCTATGGTTAGTATGGATAAAAAAGAGAAGTCTGATGTTTTCTTCTGGGTTGCTCTGAGAAACCTTTCCCTTTTCCCATTAGAGACCTGAGTTCCTGCAGACCAGTCCAGTGCTGCATGAGCCTGATCAGACAGACCTCCCTCCCATGCGTGCTCTGGGGAACAGGGAAGTAAAAATAAAATGCCTTGTATTTATGTTCCAGCAGTAATTCCTACTGACTCAAATGGGAGTGCAACTGTGCCTCTAAAATCGGTCTGTGAGATTTTCATTTTTCCTTTCACCCAAGGTTGCATAGAACTGGAACCTTCCCTTTTTCAAGTAAAAAAGCTGTGTTTTTATAGATGTCTGTTCATTTGAGCAACAACAACAAAGGTTTCATGCCTCCGGCCGTGCAAAAGCCCTGAATGTTAAAGCACTTTGGTCTGGCTGAATATCTGTCACAGCCCTATTGCCAGAAGTTTCTCGGAGGTTTGCTTAGGGGTGTTTTGGAAACCATCATTTCTTCTGTCTCAATGAATGGTTTGGCCAGGAAATCAATCTAGCCACACTAGTCTGCTGACCTCCCTACACCCATTTCGCTTCACCAGATACCTTTTTTTAGACGCGTGCGTCCCAGGACGTTGGTGTCGGGACAACCGCTGGCTGCCGTTCCTGCAGACCCGCTGCGGTGCCAGGGCAGCCCCTGCTTTGCTGGTCCTCGGGGGGCAGCAGCGGCTGCCTGAATTACCACGCAATGCGCCGCGGCGTCTCTTCCAAAGCGCTCTCTGGCTTTTCTTAAGCAAACTCTGTTTCCGAACGGCTCTGCCAATACAGCTTGCAAAGCACATATGTGCTAGCGCTTTGCAAGAAGAGCGCGGTAACATGTCCTCCTCTTCCGCTTCATCCACCTGGTGTCTGGATCTCGGTCTAGTATCAAGTATCATGATTAATGTGTTTGTAGCCGTACGTACCGCGGAAGCAGCGGAGCTCACACAAGCACAGTTTAGGAGGTTGTCTCCAAAGTCTTTCCTGGCAGATTTTTTGTGTTGTGTGTTTCTGCCTCTCATTTCGTGAGCTCTGCTCTTCCTTGAGCTCCCGTCCTGCCCCTGCGACCATGTCGAGGTGATCTGCTTTATGTGCAAAGGAAACCATTCTCAGCAGGGCTGGCAAACGGCAAGTGTGACTTGCTCACAAATGCGTCTATACTTGCAGTTCCTTTAATAAAGAAAAGCAAAACAGGTTATTAATATTGTGTGTGGACTCGGTGTGGGTTTTGGATAGTTCGGCAATGGTGGGAAGTGGAACAGTGAGATGGGAGTGCTTTGTCCATGCGTAGGGTGCTGGGTAGAGCAAACTCACCCCACCTCGAGGGGCTCTCATGGAGGCTGGGGAGCAGGGAGATTTATACCAGCCTTTCTCTTAGATCTCCCTGCCCGTCCTCCAGGCAGTGGAGACTACGTTAGGGGAGATAAGGCCATGTTTCCAGTCTTGGGCTGCATTGGCCAAGTGAAGCCTGGGCTCTGTCTCAGTGGTCAGCCAGGGCACTTCAGTGGACAAGGAGAAAGAAGGAGACTTCCTATCAGCCAGGGTTGTGTACAGCACAGCATGACTGAGATTTAATAGCCCCTTGGTAAATAGCGTTTTTCATCACCAAAGGCATGACCTTGAGCGGGAAAATCCAGAGCCTCCTTCAAGCAGGGTTGTTGCAGGGTGTAACACCTCTCCCTCTGGAAATCTTTGGGTTGGCTTTCATCATGGCTTGTGGCTCTGGAGACCTGATGTTTGGTCTGCCAAGGTTTCCTGGTTTCCTAGGTTAAGCTTTGGACAGAATTCCTGCAAGCGGGCAGGGTGGGCTGTGGGCCAGCTCAGGACTTGGGCTCTTTCTCCCCACCCGCTGCCTTCCCTGGGATGACAGGGGACAGTGACTGACCATCTCTTCCCCAGGATGGCCTCCAGCAAAGGGTGCTGTGATATGAGAGGTGCTGTGTGGCTGGCCGTGCCCTGGCCGGGGCTGTGCCACCTGGGGAAGAGGAGGGAAGCAGCAAGGCCAGGGACTGGTCCAGCTTGTAAAACCAGGGGTGTTTCCTGGTGGGAAGGGAGGTCCCTGCCCCTTCCATCACAGACTTCAGGGTTGCTGGGTCTGGCCCTGCCTTGAACCCACCGGGCTGAGGTGGGATTGCGTGTCTCGGTAACAAATCTTTGGGGCGGGTGGGGTTGTCCCAGGCTCCGTTTAGCCTCCTATCAGCCTCCTTCCCTTACTAAAAGTTAAATTGGCAAGGTGCTGTTGACTGGAGGTAGGAGTTTGGACTGTGTTACTTCCAAACTGTAGTATAAACCTCTCTGTACGTTAATCAGCCGAGCTGTGGGAAGATCGGCTTGTCCTCGGTTCTCCTCAGCCTCCCCCCGAGCCCGGTCCCCAGCAAAGGCAGTGAGTCCGTGATACGGCTGCTTGCCCCAAACCATCCCTGACAGTGGCAGCCACCACAGAGCAGACGCTTCCAGCATTTCTCCTTCTGTGACTGCAGCCCGGCTCCCTTTACACCAGTAATTCCCAAAGTCAATCCCCTTGCAGCAGTGGTGGGAGTGTGGGCACTGGAGGGGACCCCGCTCGGCACAGGGGACTTCGGTGCTGCTGGGGGGACGGAGGGGCCAGGGCGCTTGCAAAAGACCTAAATCGCCATCGCGAAACCCTGACTGTTGCTGACGCGAGGTGTGCTGATAAACTCCCAGAGCATCACGTGGAGACTGCCAGAGGAGACTGTCTAAAGCCTATCGAGTGGAAGATAAGCTGGCTGCTGACAAATATTATCTTGGTGCTAGTTGATTTAACTCCGCTTCGTGTGCATGAAATAACATCAACGGGAGCTGGGTGAACCCAGGCCTTTTTGAGATAAGACTGCTACTTTGCCCTTATGGAGGAATGTCAGAAAAACCCCAGCAGCTCCACCTGGGATCTGCCCTCCTCCAGCCCCTCTCACACTCACTCCTGTCATCAGAAGACACATGATTTGGATTTTCTTCCTGTCTGGGAAATGAACCTTGACTTCTCTAGCTTGTTTCAATTATTTCCGTATGTTCTAAAATCCTGACTTTTGACCTCAGGTATGTAATAAATTATTGGTTCAACTTCTGACTCAGGCTGTCTATGGTTATAAAATATTATAAAAATATTATAACTCTCATGGTCTGCATTTTACAAGCCGGCAGACAAGGCAGGCTGCAATCTTTGCTCGGCACATAGCCGGCTGTGAGCTGCAGCTCTGCCCAGTGGGGTAGGAGCTCTGCATGCAGGTAGCAGGAACCAGTTTCTAAAACAATATATATAACTATTCTCTGGATGTGTATCTCTCCCTCAGCATGTGTATTACCCAGTATCTCTAATGATATTTATTGCTGAACTGAGAATATCTGGATGCACCAGGCTATTTTCACATGTTGTAACTTATGTTTTTGTTTTCTGCTGGGGTAGACAGAAGATTCAGAGATAACCATCTAAAAACGCTTAATAACGTCAGCTGACTGCTTTCTGATATACAGTCTGAGATGTATCTTAGAGGAGCGTGACAATTTCTGAATTCTGTGAAAAAAAAATCATCTTAAACTGGGGTTAAACATCTCAGTCCCTGATTGCTCCTGGGGAAGGCATTGCCTTGCCATGATTTCATAAAGGTGAAAGCAGGGCACTTGTTCCTAAAGGGCAATTGAGAAATCTTCGAGCAACTTGTTTGTTTTCATTTTACTTACTGACATTGCCACATCTTTGACCTGTTGCTTTTGGGGGGAGTAAGGGAGGTGGCACCCATTTCTAAAGTGGTTGTCTGAACGTGTGTATCCGTAATTGTGGTTGGATACAGTCCAGCAGAATCTCCTGCTTGGATATAATGGAAATCTTTTTTTAATTTTAAGCTTGCTTTGTATCTGTTTCTTGGGTGTTTCCTTCGGCTTGAACAATTTGTCATCTTTTGTAATTGTTCATTCCAATTTCTTAGTTCTAGAGAAGGTGTGAAGTCTTCTGACAAATTGCTTTCAGGGGCAAAGGAGATAATTTTAAGGTGCTTGAAATAACCTTCAAAAGTTAATAAGTAGTCTAACTAACAGTAATGTCATTGGGGTCTGGAAACAGCTGAGAAACATTTATGGAATCAGAACCTGACAAAGTGTTGGTGGCTGTCAAGCCTCCTGTAGTAATCTGCTTTTGTGCTTATTTTCTTCCTGGCAATTCACAATGAAATCTGTGGGAAGAAGCTGAGAAATTCAGCACTTAGCATGAAATTCAGGCTTTCATCAAAAAATAGATAGCTTTGCTGTCTGCAGTCTTTCATAAGGACAGATAGTGTGGTAGGAAATGAGAGAGGTGTGTAAGATTGTGAAAAATGCCCGTTGGAGGGCATATTCCTCTCTCTGGTGTGTAATAAAGTTTACACAATGACCATAGGTCACAAAACCTTTTATCGAGGCAGCATGTATTTTCATACTTAGGACTGCC
Organism: Limosa lapponica baueri; assembly: GCA_002844005.1. NCBI lineage: Eukaryota > Metazoa > Chordata > Aves > Charadriiformes > Scolopacidae > Limosa > Limosa lapponica. The sequence continues at coordinate 492,949 of KZ505837.1, forward strand.
AAGCGCTTGATGCATGCTAGGAAATAGAGGAGGTGCTGGTACGATCTCTTACCTCATTGTTTTCTTCCAGACGCATATTCAGCCTCTTCCAATGACAACGGGGGCAAGTCTGATTCAGTGGCCAACTTGCAACCTCAGCCATCCCTCAACTCCATCCAGAGCTCTCCTGGCCCCAAGCGCTCGACCAACACACTGAAGAAATGGTTGACGAGTCCTGTGCGCCGGCTGAACAGTGGGAAGACCGAGAGCAACATCAAGAAACAAAAGAAGGTGCGAGATGGCAGGAAGAGCTTTGACCTCGGCTCACCAAAGACGGGAGATGAAACCACTCCTCAAGGAGACAGCGCAGATGAGGTGTGTGTTAGTGTTTGTTCCAGGAAAGACCATAGCTCTGATAGTCTCTTCTGTGGTGTGTGATTCATGCTTGAGTAAACACTTAGGGTCTAGAGAGAGCAGCGAATCATATGTAAAATTGAATTGATTAAAGTTGTGTTGCAAACAGCATTGTCATCCAAAGAGCAATCGAATATATAGAGAACAGCATTTCAGAGCCTGCATATATTATTGTCCTTTCACTAGATATTTTTAATAGCCTATTAGAAAGCTACCAAAGGTAAAAATGAAGTTATTCTTGAGCAGCTTTTATCACTTTTTGCTGAGGTTCATATCACCTTTATCCTACCGTGGCAGTATAATTCCTTACTGAAAGAAAACAGTCAGAGAAATCAGCATGTTTATGTTAAATCTGCTACGTATTTGCAGCCACAGTTTCTCTGCAGGCATGTTCTTTGCCAGAGTGGGTCTTTCCTGAGAAAGAGAATAAGGAATTACAAGCCAAAAATGGGGAAGATACTAACTAAACACAAATAGAGGAACACATTTTAAAAACTGTACAGTGAGCTGTTCTCATTCAAATTAAAAAATACTTTTCCATCAGCGCACAGACAGATGTAACTGCCTTAGGTGCTTGGGTGGCCTATAAACTGTGTATCTGTAGCTTTTAAAATGCACCAGGATTAAGCAGCAAAACCTCACATCTCTATTGCTTCTCGTCCATGAGGCTTAGCATTACCCACAATTCTCTCCACCCAACACAATATCGAGACAGTGTTAGTATTAACAGACTCAAAGTCTGGTGGTAGGGCTCAGATATCTGCAAAGATAAAAGAAACCCGTCCCTTCTCCTAATTATATTTGACTTTTCTTCAGAAGAGCAAGAAGGGTTGGGGAGAAGATGAACCAGATGAAGAGTCTCACACACCTCTTCCTCCTCCTATGAAGATTTTTGACAATGATCCAACCCAAGATGAGATGGTAAGGCCACCCCTACTGTTTGTTGTTTTAAGTGTGTTTCTCCCATAGCCATCTCACAGTGATTTCATATTAGTCTTCTAGTATCCAGGGCCTAAACTTGTGGTTATAAGAGACACCTATGTGCAAATCATAATCTAATACCTTCCACCAGCTGTATTTAGAAATAAAGCTGGATAAGCCATTTAGCCCTGGCATCCCATTTCATGACAGGTCGATTGTGTGCTTGTGTTATGTATGGTCAGAAATTCTACTCAGGCTGATAATGCGTATTCTCCACATCAGTTTTAAAAGTGCTGTTGTTGTCTGGCAGTAGCAGCAGAAATGGTATTTGGTGGCAGCCTGTGCCCGAGGAATAGGACAGATGCTGGAGTCTGCTTGAATCCAGAAATACTACCTTTACCAAGAGTTAGAGAGCTTGGGCTCTCCACTTAGGCTTTATGTGTGATGGGGGTCCAGCAACATTGTCAGTCTGTGCCCCACCATCCACCCTCCATTCTAAAGTGCTTTAAAACTTGCAGATGGAAAAGCCCACCCAGTGTTATCGTTTTGCATTTTTGGCATATGTGGCTGATCATCACTGAATGGTCCACTTTATCACCTCCAGTTAGTTCAGAAGCCCACAAGCTAGCTGAAGTCCCTCTCAGGAAGGTGGGAAAGGCTTCGATCTGCCCATCTTTGCGCGCCATGCTGGTAGTGGTAGTCCTCTGTTGTTAGCTAGGGTCTCTTGAATGCTAAATCAGAATTTGCTGTGGTAGATGGTGCAGTGGCTTGCAGAGTCCTTCAGTTGCTCTCTTGGACTTGGGGTGAGAAGCTGTCAATATGGCCATGACAGTGGTTTGCATTTGCAGTCAGTGCAGGTCCTGTCTCCATGTGTCCTCCCCCACCCCTTCCTGGTGCTGTTGTCTCCCTTGTAGAAATCCATCCTCCTGTGTAGCTGTTTCCTGCTTTCCTGCTGGCATCTGTTTTTAGCACTGCCACTTCTGTATCTCTATCCTCTGATTGTAATTACTGCATGCAAAGAAGCAAGGATAGGGGAGATTAATAAATTGTCAGGAAAAAAAAAAAAACCAACCCAGAATGTTCTTGGGGAAGGTTCAGGCCAGAGTTTGGAAACACAGGGCGAGAAGGACACAACTATTTCTGGGACTGAAGGAGCAGAATGATGGAGGAAAGGATTCAGGGGCTTGCTGCTAATCTGTCAGGAAATGTTATGACATTGTGGTGTGGCAGCAAGACCAGAAGGAAGCAGCTGGAGTCGTGGACTCCTGCCCTTCGAATGCTGCGTGTGCTGCTGATTGTCTGGCCAGGGGCAGAGGCGAAAGGTCGGCAAAGCAGAGCTGTGGTGGATCCATGCCCAGCACAATAGCTGTTGCTCCTGGCTTGTTCTCTGTGCTGTTTAGCTTAATGTTTTGGGGTTAGTTTGCTTTTGGGGGGTTTTGGGGGTTGTTTTGCTTAGCTTTAGCTCAGGTCACTTTTTTTTCTTTTGATTTTTAACATGCCATGTGATTTTAGTGTTTCTTAAATACATTTCTGACAGCGCCGATGTTGTGGAACTAAACTGTTCTCTGCTCCAGATATCTAAGCTTCATAGAGCGTTTTGGCATGCTTTTTCTTCACCCGCTCCTAAAAGAGGAGATTAAGTAGAGCAAGATATATCTGAAACCCTTTTTCTCTCTCTTTTTCTTCCCCTACTCACTTTTCATCGCAGGGGGGAAAAAAAAGTGAAGCTCACAAACATGGCTCGTGAATTCCCTGGCACAGGAGCACTGCATTAGCAATGTTTGAGCCATGGTGGAGCCAAAAGCTCTTTAACAGTGTTAATTTGGGCACAGCTCCCTGCTCATGTCCTACTATTGCTTACAGGCACGGGCTTAGGTTGGACCAGCAGCAGCGTGGGGAAGTAGCAGTGGTAGGTGGGAGGTGGCACCTTTCCCTGAACTCATCTACAAGGCAGAATAATTGTGCCTTTCTGCTCCCACAGGGTCTTATAAAGACAAATTGCAAGATATCTTCATATTAGAAATTCATAATTTACTTTCTGGGACATAGAAATACCATTTTTCAATTTGCCCCACACAAACCAGAGTCACTCGTCAATCACAGAAGAATTTTATTTTACCCTGAGAGACTTGTAGGCAGCAAATGTTTCCATGCTCCCTTCAAAATCCTACAGTTATTTACTTTTCAGAGATATTGAGCAATTTCAGTTAAAAGAAGGGAGAGCAACAGCTGTTTAATGCCTCCAAAAATTGGACTCCTCCTGCTAGAATGGTTATGTTTGACAGTTATCGTCTCTGTATTTGTCCGGTATTTCTTCAAAGTCCCCATTTTCAGTCTTTTTTTGTTTTCCCTAGACACGTCTGTCCGCATTGCAGGTGAAACGGGCTGTCTGAACTTTTACATTTGTATGAGATTCCTGCATTACCAGCCTAATTCCTCAATTACCAGCCTGATTACCTGTAGTTTTTGTTGTTGCTGTAATTAGAACTGTTGATTAGATGTATTATTTGTGAAAGATGAGATGACAAGTGGCAGGCTGTTCACGCTTCTGCTCTGTCACAAGGCTTCTGGTTGGGATTGGTCTCCTTTGCCCTGTTTTTTTTCTCCCCCTGGGGCTGTGTCACTCAACATGAGCAACCTCCGCAAAGGGCTGCTTGAAGAGGTGGCCAGCTGCCTAATTCCTGCCATCACATTTCCATCTCTCGCTCTCCAGCACTATTTAATCTCAGATGCGTGTTCGTTGGCACCTACACGGTAACTTCGCTGAAATGGGTGCTCTCCAGAAGAACTTTACTAAGCATCTGAGAGATGAATAAGCTTTTTAATAATTTTAATGGAGAATTTATTAAAATTTACCCATGTCCATGTCAGCCTGCCAAAAGCAGGTTATCAAAGGGCTTATAGTTTCAGTCAGTGCTTGTATTTTGTTCAGAAGAAATGTACATACAGGTGAGCTCATAAATACCAATTTCCATAGCTATCACGTGAGTTTGGGTTTTCAAAGTGAGGTTTCTTAGGAGAAAGACTAAGGGATGAAGAGGTCCATACAGAGCAAAAACCTTCAGCTAAAGCTGAGTATTTCACACAGAGGCCAATCTTCACAGTGCCATGGGGGATGCTTGGGTAGCACAGTGAAGAGATCTCGGTGTTTCTGGAGATTTGTAACAGCCAACAGCCATTAGCTGTGGCTACCTGAGTGTGGAGACATCCAAAGACGTTACATGATGTCAGGCACCTAAAATTAAATACCTGTGACCAAAAGACAGGCTTAGATAAGCAAGACTGAAAACATTCTACCTGATGTCAGTAGGGAAAAGTGGGCAACTCCAAAGAGTGTTTCTGCCCTCCTGTGCCAGGTGCCTAGGGTAGATGAGATATGTAGGGGTATTTGCTCTCCACTGGTTGTAGAGAGGAGAGAATAAAAAATAGGTATTTTAAATGGCTGAAGTTGCATGAATGGGAGGTGTCATCTGACTTCATTTGGAATTGCAATTGATCTGTGGGAATGGGAGGGGGAATGATTTGTTCCCCCCTGCTTCCCGCTTCTATTGCCTTTACCTCCATGTGTACCAGATACTTAACTGCATTTATTAAATATGTATGTATGGGGGAGGGGGTAATTTCTTACATCTGCAGTAAGAAGATCAATTTTCTGGATCTATAAGACTGTAGATGTCCTATGAAGGAGGAACCTACAGACATTAAGAGTATTGCAGCCTGGTTGCAAATGAACTTCAGTTCTTTGACGCTGCTCCCTGGTCCCCAGCCTTGGACTGCTGCAGGGAGATGCGCAGCCAGAAGTGGATGGCAATTCTGTGCTTGTTTGATACGGCGACACTCACTCACCTGCCCCTGCATGTGGTCCTCTAACCCTTCTGCTCCCCTTCCACGTTTTTTCTCCTGTCTCAGAAGCTGCTTCATTGACCGCTGGTTTCCTACTCCCTTCTCATCCTGCTAACTTGCTTTTCCTTTGCAACATGGTGTCTTGCAGTCCTCTTCTTTGCTAGCTGCTCGACAGAGCTCCTCCGATGTCCCAACTGCTGCGGATCTTGTCAGTGCAATAGAAAAGTTGGTCAAAAGTAAGCTGGTAAGTTTAGTGTTGTGAAAACTGTGTACACAACAGGCCTAATATGACTCTAGGACAGGGCTCCAAAGTCTACCTCTTGTTTCTGGTTTCCTTGCTTTCCACCTTCATCTGCTATGCTTTTATTAGCCCTCTGTGCTCTACTTTTCAGTAGAGTGTCTAATATTTTTGCTCCCCATTGAGACGAAGCCTACATCTCACATTGCCATGTAGGCTTTGCACTGCGTAGTCAAATGGCCCTTTTGGAGCGGGCTTTGCAGAGCATGAGCTACAATACTGTACTATTTCTGGGGTCCTGATGGTATTCAAATATTTTACACAGTGAGATGTTTTGTTTGTTTTGTTTTAAAGGTTGTTCTGATGCACAGGAGTTTTACTACGCAACACGTGAGGTTTTTTGGTATTCTGGCTTCACTGAAAAGACCCTCTAAAGAGTAGAACTGCTTGAAGTATCACAGCTGTGCTTTAAATTTTACAAAGATTCATGTGTCGCTTTTAATCTGCCTTGTCAACTCTTTCTGACAGGGAGTGGAATAAGCAATAAAAATGCTCTGGGTTTAATCTGTTCTAAAAGTTAAGTATCGTGCACTCTGCCTGTCTGATCCCATGTCTGATGGATAACGAGTAAATCCTGCTTCATATCTTGGCTTCTCTTAAGTTTTCTGTGAAAGAGTTCAGAATGTTAATGTAAAAGCTAAACTTTTTTCTACGTGACCAGGATCTCTAAAATTAGGTAAATGCTTGCTTTGAGCAAGTTTAACTTAAGTAACAAGTTAGAAGTAAAGCAGGGTTATGATGACCCTACAGAGGTTCATTTCCTTACATATACTTGAAGGATGAAGAGAGTAAAAATAAATAAAAAAACCCCACGGTGATCAGTAAATTACTGTAACTTTGTGAAGCAGCTTTACATAGCCAATCATTTCAGAGGGGTTTGGTATTTTCTCCATTTGAGGTGTTGGTACATGAATATAGTCTGTGTTCATAGAGTGTTTGATAAGGAGTAAGTGGTGAAGGAGCTCTTTGTGACATGGGAAACCGAGAAGGACATTCCCAGAAAGTTTACTCAAAATAGTTTTATTCCATCGAGGGACTAACAAATTGAAAAGTATTTCATTAATCCAGTTAGATGTATTTTCAGAGGATATTTTATTTTCTCTTCCCCACATGCAGGCTTTTAGGTCAATTGCAATTACTTTCTAGGGATTTGGGGGAAAGTTTAATTATTGTGGAATGTTACCATGTATCCATCTATTTCTGTTTCGTTTTGTTTTACTTTACTACAAAGAATCCCCAGTCAGTGTTTGGCAAAGAAACACTGACCACGTGTAGCCGAACACTGGTTCTGTTTGAGACACCAGGGTATTTTCAGGTTGTTTTGAAATAATTTGGAAGAGTTTTCTCATCCTGGGGCTACTGGAACATCTTATTCCACCTTCTAGCAAAAGGACATCTTCTCTGTTTTAATGTTTGGTTTTGGTTTTTTTTTTTTGGGGGGGGGGGTGGGTCTTAAATCAACTTAAAACGAGCTTGGTTGTGTTTAACTAAGTCCTGCAGGAAAGTATTGCTGAATACTCTGCTTGGTTTCAGACTGCAGTGTTGATTGCAGAACTGACTTGAAACAGAAGATAACACTGATGTTGAGGTTTGAGGGTAATGTTTGTTCTATCATTCTTTGGGGTTTTTTTAGACCCTTGAAGGAGGATCTTACCGAGGAAGCTTAAAAGATGCCACTGGCTGCCTAAATGAAGGAATGACGCCTTCAACTCCTCCACGAAACCTTGAAGAGGAACAAAAAGCCAAAGCAATGAGAGGCAGGATGTAAGTTGTCTTGCTGGTTCTTCTTTCTTAAATAGGCACCCGAAGAGGACATATAGCTGCACTGAAAGACCACTTTGAAGTAGTGAATGAGCATGGAACTGGGAGTAAAACTGTGGTCTGCTTGCTTCTGTTTTTTCTTAACCTGTAAAAAGATTTTATAAGAGTGTTTGCACACCCAGGAAGTTCATCATCACTCTAAAAATGTACAACTTTTACCCCAGACAGCAAATACCTGTGGCCTTAAAAGCCTCTGAACAGCTAGACAAGTATTACTGAGATGTTTGCCTTGGTAATTACTGTGTTGCCAGAGGTGAAATCAGCTCTCAAAGGGGGATGTGTGGTTGACCTTGTTAGCTACCTTCAAGGAAAAGAGCAGAAAATCCCACTAGGATTTTTTGAATGAGAGAATATTTTTTTGCCTTAGTTATAGCAAAGGAAGGGGCAGAGTTCAGATGCATTTGTGGTGGAAACACACCACTAAAGAGAAAGTTTCATTGGGGAAACCCTCATGTTCATGGTAATGGGAGAGGAAAGAAATGGTGACAGGTCATGAAAGTTGTTTTTAATATCTGTCCCCTCCCTTAAATGTAACAAAAATAACACTTGTGCCTTCAAAGCTTCTCAGGATTAAAGCATTTCTTAAATGCATAGTTCAGCTGAAGGACACAGAGAACTGGAGAAACAGAATCAAGAATTATATGAGAGCTGAGGTAGCTGTTTTCTTTATACTGCCTCTTACACTAACAGCAGTCACTGCAATGGTCTAATCAAATGGTAGATCAAGGGGAAAAGTAACGGTCCAAACAGGTCTCATCAGAGTCTGATAAGGTGAGAGGTGGAAGAAGAGCAGCCCATTGGGGAAAGATACCAAGGAGAGAAGGAAACCAAGTCGGGGGGGACAAGGAGGTAGTTAAGAGTAGAAGAGGAAGTAGGAGCAAAGAGTCACAGGTTTGTGAAAGCCATCATTTGCTCCTGCAGTTTGTTGTAGGAAGCCAGAGAAGCGATACAGTGAGGGACTGGATCAACTCCCAGCAGCAGGCAGGGACATGACGCTCCTGGATGTGTTTCTGAATGGGAGAAGTTTTCTACTAGACAGCCGTCAGCCTTCCTGCAGGGAACATCTCTGCCCATGCCTGTCTCCTAAAAGCTCCTCAATATTGCAAGTTCTTGGGTTTCTCTGGTAGCAATTTGTTAATTAGATTACTGGCAACTAACTTACGGTTGCAGTTTTAGTGCAGAGACCTTTGCCACTGATAGATACAGTAACACTTTCTAGCATGCGATGCTTCTGGCAGGGGTACTGGCAGCGTGTTCCGCGTAATTAGCGGCTGCCTCCATCCAGATTTCCTAAACGCCAGGATGTTTAGGAGCACCTGCTAGTGGCTTTCAGCACGAGACATCTGTCTCCTCTCCAGCTCCATCGTGCCTGTGTTCTGTATCTCAGAGGCTCGCTGTCTTTTAATTCCATTGCCATATGAGGCAGCTGAGCTCCCAACTCAAGCTGTGACCCCCTCGTTCCCTAGAAAACCACAGTTGAATCCTTGCACAGGCATGGGCAGTAATTTCCGGTGTCTCTGGCAGCACGTGAATGCCAGCAGTTAGCCCTGGTGTTAGGAAACCCCTATTCCACCGGGCTTGATTGCTGCATTTCTATGAGCAATAAGGTAATAGTCTCATTGGGTAGCATTGTTCAGTATAGTATATATATTAATACAGACTTAGCAAGATATACAGATATTCAGAAGTGAGGAGGCTCTAACCTTGTTCCAGTTCATGCTATTTTAAATACAGCTGTGTAGTCCATACCTGTTGGTGACCAGGGCAGGCGCTTCCCAGGCAACTGCCTGCCCTTGCTCCATGTTACCAGGTGAGGAGATGAGTGAACTTGAATTTTTGGCAGCATGTATCTTAGAGACCTTAAATCTGGGAGTGCCTGTAAGGTCCTGTGTCAGGTGGGCTTCTGAGAACTAATGGAGGTGGTCAAGGTTGATTTTTCTGCTTGCTAGGAAGAGGGGGACTGGGGTAATGCTGGCGCCGAGTTGTGGAGGTGCAGTGGAGGTGCAGATCCTGGTTCCCAACAGAGGTGTAAATTTGCAGGGTTAGTTTGTTCACCTGGTCACTGCACTGATGTTTAATTCACACCCACCTGCCTGCGTGTCCTGCAGCATTACGTACTACAAGTACCCGCTGCTTCATTTTTAGAGCAGGATTTGGCCAGATGGCCCCTTGCAGTAACTCAAACCAAAGGAGAAGCAGTGGGGAGGAGGGAGAGGTTCTCCCCATCCCCCCAGCAGCTCGCTGTGTTCATGGGGAGCCATGCAGTCGGAGGTAGTGTGAGCTGAAGTGTAACCTGCCAGCACGCCTCCCCAAGCAGAAGGGACATGGCAAGCCTTTCGCAAGGGCACGGTAGGTCAGCCAGCCAGAGGGGACTGTACAGCTTACACTTGTTCGGGCCACACGCTGCTGCTTTGTGAAAGAGCAGCCTTTTGCCCCGCGCGTGTTTACTACCCAGGCACACAACTTGGCAGGGCTCTTCGGAGAGCACAGGCATCTGGCATCGCCACTGCCAGCACTGCATTCTGCCAAGGGGGCTGGATTTCACTCTTAAATGAACAAGAAGCTGTTTGACCTCTTCCTGCCACGTGTCTTAAGGATCTCCTCTGCTCTGTCTGAGCAAGGGACACATTGGGAGTGCAGCAGGAGCAGGATCTATTTTCTCAGTAACCTCTCATAACTGAGTCCCTCCTTGCAATGCCAGTCTACTTTTTTTTTTTCCTCTATATATTTTCAACCAGGCTTTTATCTTAGCACAGTTTGCCCTCAGCCCTATCATTTCAAGTGGGTCCGTCTTCCAATTGATTTGAACGGAGCGATATGAGACATGAAAGCACTCCTCTATCTTGTTAGCCTTGTTACTGCTGCAGCGAACTTTAGCACAGATGGAGTTTATTTGTCATGTGCCAAATCTGTGTATTGGCGTAATTGAAAGGCAGACTGTCTGCAGCAAGCTGTAACTTTTTGAAATTGTCCTCGAAAGAACATTATGTGATTAGTCAGTTTGACTTACAAAGGAGGGGCTTTTTTCAGTTTGCTGCTGTTTGCATGCATCAGGCCTTGATTAGATGACTCTCCTGCCCAGGATTATTAGCTCTGAAATCAGTGTAAACCAGTTGACACCCACACATGGATTACCTAGTCGGAAAGATTAAGCTCTTGGTTACGACAGGAGAGGGGAATTGTTTTCCAAGTGTTTGAAACTTCCAAATTAAAACCTAATTGCTGAATCTTGGGGAAAGCCAGAGGGACTGGGGCAAGAAATCCTCTCCTGCTTGCTGCAAAATGGGTCAGGACACATCTCCACAGCTGTCGGGGGCTGCATCGGGGATGGAGGAGAGGAGGTTCAAAGTACAGGCAGCCGGTTGTGCTGCTGCTCTTGCGCCATCCTGGGATGGGAAGGGAAGAGGGATAGGAGGAAAGAGTGGTTAAGACAATTGAAACTATCCTGACCTGAAATGTGACCATTTTTGTCATTTACATTCCACTGAGCTGTGAGTGAAGAGTGAGTCGTGTTACATGACCTGGATCACAGTGGGGTTTTCTGGAGAGGTGGTAAGAGAAACAAACAGTAACATCAAGGAATATGGTCAAATATGTGTGTGTTCTGTTTTAATTTAGGTTTGTCTTAAACGAGCTGGTACAGACTGAAAAAGACTACGTCAAAGACTTGGGAACTGTTGTGGAGGTGAGCTGAAGCAAACCCTGCTATGCAAAATGTTTTCCCACTAAAAAGCACCATGCTGACAAGTGACAACAACAAAAAATACAGCACGAGAAACAAAGTGCTTTATTTTGCACTCTGCTTCCATGGTCCCCTTCTCATGTTGACAGAAACAAGAAGAAATGCCTTCGGAAACTATTTTTCTTTCCATCTAGCAAATGTTGTATTTTAGGTTTCAAGTCCAGTGTACAAAGGTTTTTCTTGGCTACTCTGCTTGTGATGAACTCTTTCTGCTGTAATGCAGCCTTGAGGGCAGCAGTGGAGGATAACTTATGCTCCTACCACCTATTTCGTGCTTTTCTTGCTGTCATATTGAGTAATGGTAACACATACTTGACTTGAGTTTGCACCTGGACTAACGTCCTGTGTCTGAGTACTTTTCCAGAAGCTGGGTTTGGATCTGTGCTGAGGTGCGTGTGTGACCTGTGGATTATTGTTTTGCAAAGAAGCACTTTAGATAAAATAGTGGTTTGGGTCATCATTGTTTAAGCTTCAACTTGTAAAGACATGGCCAATCCCTAGGGATCACTTGTCAGAGCCATCTCACATGCAGAGTCCAGGTTTTTTCCCAGCAAGGACTCAGAACTGAAGGCACGTGTTTGAACTGGGCTTTCAGCAATGCTTTTGGCATTCGCTAGTCCAAGGAGAATTATCACCCATTCTAACAGTGATTTTCAACAGCTTCCAAACTTGGAGACCTTTGTGTTATCTTCTGTTTACATCATGCACCACTGGCAAACCTGACAGGGTTGCAGTGCTCCAAAGGCTTATAAAGAAACTCGGGAGGTGTGAGAAATCCCATTCATGTGACTCTTTAAACTTACTGCTTGGCTTTGTGCTCCCACAAAATACTCATGGTGAAGAACTCTGTGCAGACTCTGGCTTCTTCCTCTTACCAGAGAAGCCAAGAGCTTGATAAACTACTTTTGTTTAACTTTTATCTTCTAATTGCACTTGTCACTTCAATGACATTTAATAACAGTTTGTATAAGTATGGTAGATATTCAGAATAAATCCTTTAAAGTTTTCTTTTAAGCAAACTGTGTAATTTAGAGTATCTAGATGGGTTTCTGGTTTTAAATTGTACAAAAGGTATTTTAAGTGTTTTCAATGTAAAAAATCCTGACATTAAACTTTTGCTTCTTTGGAAAAAAAAATTGTAATTATTCTCCCCTTTTAAATGAACCCTTTGCTAATTGCTGATCATTAATCCTGAAGGGCTTCATGAAGAGGATAGAAGAAAAAGGAGTTTCTGAAGATATGAAAGGGAAAGACAAGATAGTATTTGGCAATATTCACCAGATCTATGACTGGCACAAAGAGTAAGTTTTCGGTTTAGTTCCTTTTTAAGCACCTTTCTAACATCTCTTCCATAAAGGATTGGGGTATATGGTGTCCGTATGTCTAAGCTGCTTTTAATTGAACACCAGCAGGTAATTCAGGGCTGAACTTCCAAAGGACGTTGCCTCACTTAGATGATCCCTGTTGATTTGTAAGTGCTGCTTAGTAACTTCACAAATCATCGCTACCCTGAATCCTGAGAAGATGTTCTAATTCATGTGCTTTTAGCCACAGTTTCACAATACACACAGTCCTGATGCAGGGCTTTGTTTACCCAATCAAAATGGCCCAACTGCATGATGCAAAGCAGCAGTCCTACATAAACTCCTTTTTCCCCGTGAAAAAACTTTGATGGGCTATAGCTTTGCACTGCTTGGCTTCATGGGAGTGTGTTGGTTGTGCCATCTTTCACAGGTACAGCTTTACGCTGGCTCAAACACCACACCTGGAGTGCTGGTCAGCGTGACAGAAATGTTGTTGCACAGAAGAGAGTCTGCTCTGTGTCAGTGCTGCTCTGCTATGCCTTGCTGGGGACTCACAACAGGAGGCTCCATGGGCGACACCATCATGGTCCATTCACAGCTCCTGAGCTATTGCTCATAAGCAGTCCCAACCTGGCTCCCAGAAAGGTGCTGCTTGCGGGGTACTTGCAAGAAAGCTACTGTGGCTGCCATAATTGTGTCTCTTGGGTCACAGCTGTAGGCTCAATCCATCCCAATGAGGAGCAGTAGCAACGCTGGAAGGTCATGGTTTCCTTCCTATGTCTTGTGGTTCTCAGCAACATGAACATCTTCACGTGCAGCTGACAGGATCATGAAGGCTGACCACACCAGTAGTATTTGGCCAGCAGGGTGATAAAGTGCAAATACTTTCAAAGTACTTCTCACGTAAAAGCTATGACAGGCTTTGGCCTGGTTGACACTTTTGTCTCTGATTTAGGAGTTCTGTTCCGTGAAAATCTTACTCTCTCCTCATACAAGTAGCTTTTGAAAAGCTGCTGGAAACATGAGGCTTATTTCAAACCCTGGGCCATTTCCACTGTAACTTTATGAACAGCAATGTCTTGCTTACGGACAATATGGTCATCCATTTCAACTCTGCCACTCAAAAATACTCCACAGCTCTGGCTAACTAGAACTTGAGACTGCATGCACAGTCTTGAGCAATGGCCACCAGGCTGGATCTTCCTTCAGCTCTGGTCATTTCCCTCGCCCAGGAAGCACGGTGTCTTTCCCATCATGTGTCCCACAAGTATTTATCTCATGGCTTGGGCCTGTTCTTATGTTCTGACAGATGCCCTTGTGAGCACAAAACAAAAAATATTAGAAAAAGCTTCACCATATATTAAGTTGATACCAGCAATGGAGTATTTTTACCAGTGCCATTGTTTAAGTGTGATGATAGGAGCTTTCTGTAACACATCAGGAGGGATTCTCTATTTTTAGTTCTGCAAATCTGGGTCAAGAAGTCTATTTAAATGCAGATGAATTTAACATTTTTAGAGGATTGTGTTATGGAAGCAGCTGTATCTGATGGTAGCAATAGGGATGTTTAGTTGGGACAGCTGTCCAATGTGCATCTTCTTTTGAGGTTCAGGGATTTCTTGGGACCAGACCATTGCAGGCATGTACTCTCACCAAATCTGGCTACTGTAGCAAATCCATGGAGGCATTTGAGACAGAAATCTTGCAGTGAAAAAGAGGAAGATGATAGAAAGGGAGACTGTCGGGATTTGCCTACCAGATAGAAAAACCTACCAGTATTTCTAAAGTTTAGTTTAGCTGCTTTTACCTCACTTTTAGGCATCCCAGTATTTTCTTAGTAAGGGCATTCACACTAGAACAACTGACCTCCCGAGAGCTGTAGGTCAAGATAGAGATGGTGTTTATGAATTACTATTACTATTGTGAATGATGGTATATTACTAACAGTAATATACTGAAAAACAGCAAAAACCAGAACATACCAAAACTCCACCAGCAAAAACATGTTGATTTGTTTATTCGAGTGGAAGCTTCTGCATCTCTTTCACATTGACCAGTACTCCAAATCTGCTCATGCAACTGAGAACTCCTGGTAAAGCTTCAACTGAGTTGTCACAAGTGTTTTGGTATATGGAAAAGTTCTACGTTGGGAGTTCTCAGTAAAAAGCAACTCTTGCAATTAGATAGTAATTGGCACTTTTTAAAAATTGAAACCACTGTAATAGTAAAGAAGAGCAGATAGTCTGCAAGACGAGACCTCCATATTTCACAGCTCTCATCTAATGTTTTAGAAATGCTACCATTAAGGGCTGAAGCCAAGCTTACCTTTTCATTTATAGCTAAAATACTCTAGCTAAAATTGCACCGATATGCCTGAAGGATGACAAGTTTGCTGCTGGGATGACCTAAAGAAATATTCTGAAGTGTATTCCTTTCTTTCAGCTTTTTCCTGGCTGAACTGGAAAAATGTCTTCAAGAACCTGACCGTTTAGCACAGCTCTTTATTAAGCATGTAAGTTTTACTTTGTTACCTGTCTGTTGTATAATTGTCATTTAGGGTGTGATGACTCCTTTCCAAAAACATTTACTTGTGTCAACTTGATATTTTTACATGTCTAAACTTAAATTAAATGTGAAGTAGCCTTATAGTTATGCATCTTCAGTGAGCAGCTGGATTGAACTAAAGCATTAAGCATTACCTTCTTCAGACTTCTTATTCTGGGGACAAAATTAGTGTGGCCAAGGATGTCTGCCAAAATATAATTATGGGAGGTACTTGCCAACTGCTGTGATTGACATGTTTGTGTGATATTAGCAAGATTAGAACGCTATAGCAAATTTACGACCAGTTTGGGGATGACATTTCTAACTGGTCACTCCCATGGAAATCTCCCCTTGCCTAAGGTGCAGGAGTGGAGAGCAGAACCAGTTAGCAATTTACTTTCCTACTTCAGCAAATGAAATCTTTGAATAAATCAAAAATAAGGAAGACCAAGCAGAACACCTTAGCAACTTTCTGCCAGTTTTTAAGAGCAGGACAGAATGGTAGCCAATCTCACACCAGGCTCCTGTGCATTTTGCTTTCACAGGAGCGACGGTTACACATGTATGTGGTATATTGCCAAAACAAGCCACGATCTGAATATATAGTAGCTGAGTATGAGGCATACTTCGAGGTAAGCATGGCTTATTATACGTTACTGCTACATATGGCTGTGAGTCCTAGTGAAGTAGACCTGTGGGCTCTGTGACCTGTGGGGCTCGTCTAAAACAAATTCTAGATTTTGATACTGCACATGCTGCTAAAGTACAGGGAAAAAATGTTATTTCATTTATTTGAAATTCTCATGTTGTTAATTTCTAATGAATATTTAATCCAGTACGAACTGTCTGTAGCAGTCAGAGGCACTGTCATAGTGCCACAACTGCATTGATTTTTGTCCAAAATAAAGTAAGACTTTTTAATCCGTAGTCTACAAACAGGGGAGGGGGCAAAAGTTGTTAGAGCTGGGTGGGGCCTCTCATAAATTCCCGATAATGTTGTCTGTTTCAAGAAGTCTTTGGGACTAGGCACATTTAGATATTAATGTGAAAGAAGCTCGTTTAACAAGGGAAAGATGTTTTGTTTCACCCAAGGGCATGAGGCATGCTCTGCAGGGCTTGTTTGTGAGCTAATCCCTGCTGCAGTGGAAAGAGAGGTCTCCAGACCTTGCAGTCCTGCTCGGTCAGCTCAAAGGGGGAAGGGATCCTGTGCTTTCCAACTCCTTCCAGCTCGGTCGTGACATTTACCCACTCCTTGCCTAAATAGGACATGCCAGATTTTTAAATCCTCTAAAATTCCCTCTTGCAAACAAAAGATTAAGAGCAAACCGACTTTCTGGGGAAGTAAGTCTCTGCTGAGACATTTTATGATGTTCTCTGTCTTACTCTGTGATTGTTTGCAATCATTTTTAATCCTCAATTTTTAGGAGGTTCAGCAGGAAATAAGCCAACGGCTAACCATCAGTGACTTTCTGATCAAACCCATTCAAAGAATAACTAAATATCAGCTTCTTCTCAAGGTAAGTGGAAAGATGCAGTTAGGACTAAACTATGGTCTGCATCTTGCATTAGGTGCTGTTTTTTTAAGTCAGCCTTAGTTTTAACTGAGGAATAACTACATCAAATTAAGAGGGAAGAGAAGTCTGCTTATACACGGCCATACGATGACAGAGTCCCATGGAAAATGTCCAGAGAGCAGGAGGCCCACATCTGTGGGAGTAGTTTGCAATTGATGATAATCAAAAGTGGGGGGGGTGTATTTACTATTGGAATTTTTTTATAGAAGAGTAAACTTCAAATAGGAATTTTCTTCCTTTGAAGTAACAGAACAAACTTGCATTCGATTTTTTAAAATTGCAATAAAGATGCACAGGAGTGTTAGTAGAGCCCATCTTTGGTGCTCAATGATATGATTCTGAAAAACATTGTAGCTTCCGTTTCTGAATATCTCTCTTCAAATTCACTTGAGAAACATATTTCCAGAATATTCTGATGTCTGCAAATTTGGGAAGCCTACTGTAATTTTTTTCCCAAGGAGTCTGACCAGTCTGGCTTCGGCTGACTTTATCCGCAATGCCAATTACTCAGCATTTCTGAAAATTCATCCCTAGGGACCTCAAGCTAATATCTAAAATTAGGCGTGTCTGAACCATACCCTGTAATCTCCAGCAGTACCAGGGCTCTGAGCT
>KZ505837.1:510965-526601 GCA_002844005.1 Limosa lapponica baueri
TACTCCAGGCTGTTTCCCTAGTGCTTGTTCTTCTCCAGTGCTGAGCTGGAGAGGTTTGGTGAGGTTTTGAAGATGGGGGTGATACACCTCACACTCTAAACTTGTGACAATCTATCTATTGTTTCTTCAGAATGTGAGGTCTATAACAGCTTCTGCAAACTTGAATCAGACTTCTTATATCTATTGCCAGAGCAAAATAAACGGTGAACCAGACTGCTCTGCCTGTTAGTAAGGTCACCTGGCATTAACATGATAACAGCTCCCTCTGAGTTTGGCAACATCCAGGAGGCGACTTGTGAGTTATAGCCCCACAGGTTACAGCCTATGGTTTGTAACTAAGCTAATGTAGACTTTGGCAGTCCTGGTGAGATGTCTTATCTCCAAAATGAAGTCAAGTTTGTCTTACCATCTTATGCATCGCAGCATTCCTGCAAACAGGTAGGTCCTGGGTTTTTTGCATCTCCAGGTGTTGCGTCACTGGCTTAAAGGGTGATGGAGAGCTCATGACTAGAGGGAATCCAAGGCACTACAATAACAAATTACATAATGGGAACAGGGTTTGAAATTTAGTAGAAAACAGTTTACTTGAGGCCTCTTGCTTTTGGTTTTATATGCGCAATGAGTGGGAATGAGAACAAAGATAACCGATGTTATTTTCCTTAAACTGAGCTCTCGATTTACAAGATTGCTGCTTCGATAACTTTTAGGGGGGGTGTCCCACATGAATTCAGTGCTGCTTGGAAAACTTGGACTGCACGAAACATAGCAGATTGTCTCATGGGATCATGGTGGGGTTTGTAATGTTGGTGCCTTGTCTGCTTCTCAGGGCAAGCTGACAGCTCAAGGCAAGCTGCTGCAGCAGGACACCTTCTACGTGACAGAGCAGGATTCTGGAGTTCAGTCTCGGCCAAAGGAGCGTAGGGTGTTTCTTTTCGAGCAAATAGTTATCTTCAGCGAACTCCTTAGAAAAGGATCTTTAACACCAGGCTACATGTTCAAGAAAAGCATAAAGGTAAGAAATAGAGAAGAGACATTCGGTTTGATGGTCAAGTAAGGAAATCTTACCGATTTTCCATACTGTGAGATTGGACCATGCTGTCATAGGTGGCCAACAATTTGCAGAAAACATTTGCATTTACCTTTCAGTGGATCAGAAGCTGTTTAAAAACATCTCTAAATAAAACACTGGGTGTCTAAATTTGCTGGGTAATTTTTACAAGGAAGACAGCCAGTGCGGATCCTCTGTCATTCATAGCTCTAAGTTAGCAAATACTGCTACAAAACCTGAAGTAGTCAGAGAAAGTCTACAATAGTTGCATTTAAGCATGATCATAAAAGGTGGGGGAAGTTGTAGTATCCAAAACAGTCAGTCGTCTTAGGCCAAACTGTAAGTCGATATTAAGCCTCTCTGTGACATTACTGGAAATACTCTCCCTAAAGGGGGAAGGGCTCATAGTACAAATGTGAATGTTGCAAGGAGATGGAACTATTTCAAAAACAAACAAAAACACACACAGTTCTAAAAATGCAGCTATGAGGAATTATAAAATCAGCTAAACTATAAAGTTTTAAGAAAATAATTTTGGTTTTAAATCACCTTTACAGATTATGGGGCTGGAACTAAAAGTAAAAACCAGAAGTAACAAAGGAAAATACTTACTTATTTGTTTGTTTAAGGGGTTTATGCTTGTTTAACAAATGCAAAGGTAATCTTTGGAATGGTGAGTGAAGGTAAATGAATGCTAAACCTCTTCTGGTAGAACAGCCTTTGCTGTGCCTGCAGAAAGAGCAAAGTCACTGATTCATTTGAATATCTTGATTGTTCAAAGCTGAGAAACCAGCCTGGGATTGATTTCCTTTTCAAAGATACAGGTTAAAAAGAGATGTGGGAGAATGCATTGTGTTTGCTTTAAATTTTAAATGGTACATGAATATGAAATAGAAGAGAACAATATCAGGTGAAATAATGCATATTAACCATACATAACTAAACAAATCCATGATAAACAGCATATTTACTGAAATGAAGGCATCTTCCTGGCTGACAGAAACTGCAGCAATTACTGAAAAGCCTATATCCATTTGCAAGTCAGTGTATTTCATAGTTTCCAAACAAATAATAAGTTATAAGGAAAACCTAAAGTGTACAAGTAAACAATTATCTTGATTTAGATGATCAGCTTTGATTTTTACTTATTGCTGATTTAAATCATTATTAAACTCAGAGATGGAAATAACATGAATCATTTCTACTTCAGTTTATTGTATGTATAACAATGAGGCTTTTATCTGCAGGAAACAATTCCTGAATTGTATATTGTAGATAAAGAGAGAAAAATAAATCTCTCCTAATGTCAATAAAATTAGCTTGTCTCAAGGGTATGAGTTGCTTTTCTAGTTAAACAGCCTATGAAAGTAATGCTGTTCCCACTGCCAGAGTTTAAAATTTTTGTGTGATAATTTTCCAGTCCTTCTTTTCTTCCATTTGGCAAATGGCTCCTTCTCCTGTTGAGTGCCTGCAGCAAGTGTGGGATCCCCTGTGGCTCTGTGTGCATCTCCCCCACCGCAGCGTGGAGCCTGTGTGCCGGCAGCTCTCACACCCTGCCTCCCAGCCCCTACTTCAGCTCCCGGCTGCTGTTGCATTTCTCTCATGCTTTCCCACAGAGACGAGCTGTGGCCTGCAATGGAGCAGGACCGTTCCCTATAGCAGGACCATTCCCTGCCTCTCTGTGCCACGGGTGTCCTCCCCTTGCAGTAGAGCCTCAACCTGAGCTGAGTGACTCCCTGGAGAGAAGGCATTTTGTCCAAAGTTGGCACAAAAACAGGCTGCCTCGTCACATGTCTTTCATAACACTGCCCTAAAGGTAGGCATCCAGAAACTGCATCTGGTCTGAGGTCATGAGCCAGAGTTTGAGGAGGCTTTACACTGTCAGCTAGGACCAAGTTTTTGACCTTGGTTCAAGGGCTGACAAGATCCTGCTGGGCAGATTGAACCCATCTTCGCAGCAGTTATCAGGACTGACTAACCATCTTTGGCTAGCTTTGATACCGTCCGTGGTCATGGTTGTCCAGTTCTCTGGGAGACACTCCCTGAGAGATGCAGGGAGCTTCCCGGCTGGTCACATCCTCCCATGCAGCAGAAGAACCTAGCCAGCACCAGACATCCCATTTCTTTGCTTTGTG
Source organism: Limosa lapponica baueri (assembly GCA_002844005.1). Taxonomy (NCBI): domain Eukaryota; kingdom Metazoa; phylum Chordata; class Aves; order Charadriiformes; family Scolopacidae; genus Limosa; species Limosa lapponica. Next base: position 514,149 of record KZ505837.1, read on the forward strand.
TCACAGTCACTGCTAAGCACTGAGGTCTCTCCGTTAGACTAAGAAAAGCATATGACTTCAAATGCAGCTGTTCTGGTCTGTCAAGGAGATGAGGCTCCCAAATACTGCTCTTCAAGGTCTGTCACACTTGGACTGTGATAGAAGCGTCATCATGATGTCCTACATCAGCAAAGAACCCTTCTTTATGCAGTGAGGTAGTTAGTGTTCAGAAATAGCACATCCATTCTTGAATACTTCTCAGTTGGGTACCTTTCAGACTCTCAAAATACCTAAGTGGGTAGCCTTGGCAAATGCATCTCCAAGGTGCACACGACTAGCAGGTTAGAGACTCTGACCTGTAAGTCTTTTTTCCTGGAGTCATATGAGGATTGACTTGATTGCTTTGACTATCAACCAGAGGAGCAAGAACTCAGAGCAAGAGGAAGAACACTGTCCAGGCTCACTATCTGTCCCTTTCCTTGTCCCCATGTCAGAGGAGTTCCTGCCTGTCCCTCAAACTTCACAGGGACCCCCAGGAGAGAAGGAAGAGTCTCCTTCCATCTTGAAGTTTGAACGCTGGCCAGTATTCAGATGTGGAGTGGATCTCTCCATACCTTGACAGATACTCAGAGCAGTTTGAGGTAGACTTCTTCTAGACGGACGTCATTGACTTAGTTTTCAGAGCTGTCTACTTTTGACATGAAGACACTCTTTTTTTGAAAGCCTATGCCAGCCAATTCTATTTGACTGTCATAGATATAAGTAGCTCAGGAAAAGTTGACGTTATGGGTACACTTACACAGAAGCCTCACAAGGGCAGAACAGCAGCTGAAATTGCCAACCATGAGATTTCCAGAAAGATTGTGACTACAGACAAGTGAAGTGATTCCACACAGATGACAGTGTAATCTGCTAGAAATAAGAAGATCTGTTGGAGCATCAAGGAAGAATTGCTCTTTTTGGGGGTATATCCTTGTGCACAGTTCATTCCATTTTTAAAATACTCTAATGACTGAGACTTTCCCGTGGAGGATAAGAAATGTAAACACTTATTTAGACTGGAGGAATGATAGACTTTATTAACATCTTAATAGGAACATTTTAACTCTATTTACGGGTTACAGTAAATTTTTAGCACATCAGTCAGGTCTATGTTACCTTAAAATAGAAGTTGTAATTCAAGACAACGCAGGCGGATGTCTGGGACATCTGTCAGAGCTTTATTAAGCATCATTTTTAATCTTAAGATTCATCTGCCTAATCTAGATGAGGCAAATTCTTCTGATTATGGTCTGACAGTCTGTTATTAGACTCAATTATTTTCAGGAACTTTTCACAATAATTTTATTCTGATTCTTGAGTAAAGTTAACTCATGCTCCACATAACACGTGCTTACCTTGCCTTGTTTCAGATGAACTACCTTATCATTGAAGAAAACGTGGACAATGATCCCTGCAAGTTTGCTCTAATGAGCCGGGAAACATCAGAGAGAGTCATTTTACAGGCAGCTAATCCAGAAATTCAGCAAGCTTGGGTACAGGACATCAACCAGGTCCTGGACACACAAAGAGATTTCCTAAATGGTATGTACATGGTCTTTGCTCTGTTTCCCAAACTGTGACACTAAATGGGATTTAGAATCTTTGTGTCTTTGTTCCCTCTACAAGAAAAACATTCAGCAACTTCTTTTCATAAGGAAAATCCCAAGGGGAAAACTAGGGCCCAGTCTGCCTGTCATCAAGCACTGGATCAAGTGGTATCCACAGAGTACATGGGAAAGAGTCCTCATAATTTACAGCTGGTCTTTGAAAAGAGACCACCTCAGTGCCACTGTACAGAGGTCTCTGTCCTGCCTGCCAGACCTGCCTAGTGGGAAGGTGAAGAATGGGAGAAGGGCCAGAGAAGCCTGATCTGAACTGCTGTGTGGCCCTGGAGGCCACCCTGAGAAGCTGCTGGAGCCCCACCTTGCATTAAAGACTGCTGGTTGTTTTGGCCTGGCTCCATTAACAGCATCTCACAGACTGTTTTTGGTAGCTTTCAGCTCTTTGCTGAAATAGGTGGTGGGTCCCTGAGCAGTTGCATGCATCAGTCAGATTCATCTTCAGGTCTCAAGCCCCTCTTGTCAATGACGTGCCTTTGGTGGTATTTTCATGCAAGATCCTTTAAAATTGCTGGGATCTGCAGCAGTGTATCACCTGGTGCTTTCCATTCTGCCACGAGATTTTAAATGTAATCCCTTCCCAAGACCATGTTGAAGCCAGGTTGCCATTGTGTCTGCACAGTATCTGTTGCTTGGCCAGAGCAAGGCGTATCCCCAGGAACCTCCTGTTCAACATCACCATGTGCTACAAGCTGAGGTCATGAGGTGGAACAAAGGCTGCCTCACCATCCACCCCCTTACAGGTCCAAACTCTGCAGGAAAGCCGTTGCTTTCAACAGAAAACAAAAGAGAGGGCAAGGAAACATCTGGGTTTCCTTCTCCTAGGAACTGTGGGAGCTGGGCATGAGCAAGGGCCTTTCCAAAATGTCAGCTTTGCTTTAGGAATAGATCTAGGGTGGTTTGAAATAATATTTCAAATTAAAGCTGTGTTTCTAAAAAAAACAAAAGTGAAAACCACACATGATCAACAAAAGTGTGGATTTTGAAAATAGAAAGGAATCAAATTCAGTTAACAATTTTAGCTTGTTCTCGCTCATGATTGGGTGAGGGAAAGAGGGAGAACCAGGACTAGAGGGAAAATATAAAAATAGTATCTTTTTATTTCTTTGTAAGCAACAAAGTGGGAATAATTACTTTGGAAGCTTCCACAATTGTTTTGTTCTATTCATTTCAGCTTTTTTTTTATTTTTAATTGAGCTTATATTAGAAAAAAGGTTCTATATTTAAAAACTTAATACATGTTCAATAAGGAATCTTACTTGCTTGAATCAAAATGCTTTGGCTTGGCACAATCTGTTAGCTTTTTTGATTTTGGGTTTTAGTGTTCTGTTTTGTGGATTTTTTGTTGCAAAATCTGAAGAGGCTCTTTCAGTTCACATCAAAACAAAAGTTCCCTTTTCTTCAACACTGAGATAAATTTTAATATTGCTTATTTTTACTTTTCAAAAGTTAACTGTGAAAGGGTTACAGGCAGAAGCTGTTTGTGAAAGTTCAAAAAGCTATGGCTGATCTGATTCCCAAATTTGATACTGGAATTACGTGACTTGGAATTGAAAGGGCTTCATACAACCGCTGTAAAATGATTCCTTAAAGAGATTGGTGAGATGAGCAGCCTGAGTTCTCCAGTTTGACCAGTTGGTACCAAAATTTGCCGGTTTTCTGTCGGTACAGTTGGCTTTGAATGAGGGCTTATTGGAATAAAAATAAGTTCAGTAATGGTTAGCTACAGATATTTTTTTAAACCTTGTGAGAACTCCACAGACACTACAGCAGGGGTTTTCTGTCCCTTCCACATCTTTCTTTCTTGTTGTTTTATTTTTGATATATTCCCTCCTGTTCTCCTAGGACTTACTGGCCTGTGAGCCCCTTTTTCTACTGAAGCATCTTCAGAGCCCCTATTTAACCTGTCTTCTGTGAGGCCAGCAAAGAATTTGGGGGTTAGGAACATAATTGTCCGTATCTCTAAAGCTAGAAGAAAAAACAGATTTATATTAAAACACAAACTTAAGGATTTACTTTAAACCTATAAATAAGATCCAAGAAAATGATATTGTATCCAGTAGAGCCTGTCCAGTCCAGAACAATTTAAGTGGCTTTTAGGATGTAATCTTATTGAGACTGACTAATCTTTAAATACGTTCTTTAGCTTTGCATTTCATTAAAGCGGATGTTTTCTGTCTTTAAAATCATATTAAATCCACCCTGAGCCAATGCTGCGTAAACTTAATAACAAAATATTCCCTGTGAGTTCTTGCTCAAGCTGTCTCTGATTTTCTCTCTTCAGCAGGGAAGCCTTAAAGAGTACAGGGCTACATACAAAGCATACTGTTTGCATCCACAGTTTCTAAATGTAAAACTTGGTGTAATTACAGTGAAATATTCAAGCTTTTTATATTTTTTCTTGGAAAAGCAAAAGCTGCTAAGCTTGAGAAACAGACTGGGTACCAAGTGATCGGCTACAGTGACGGTTCTTTCGTTTTGCTTTGAGAAGCAAGCTGTAAAGAAAATATGTCACTGATGGATATAATTCATAAGGAAAATGCCATTGATCTGTACCTTTTTTAAAATCATGTTTTGTTGGGGGGAGTTGAGAGAGAGAGTACACAAGTACATGGACACAGATTTTTGGCAGAAGCCTGTAAGAATACTAACAGATGTTGAACAGGAGGCTGGACATCAGGCATCACTGTCATAGTAAAGGGTAAAATTAGTAGTCACAAGTGGACACTCAACTAAATACCTTTTAAAAGCACTGAGTAGGGTAGATTGTTTTGAGATAGATTGATTCATTTGGGTCTTACTGCTAAAGACCTTGCAACCTAATTGACTGCCTATACTAGAAAAATGTCACCGTCACTGTCAAAATTCACTGTCAAAGTTCTCCCCAAACTTCTGTCTCCTCAATGGCCAATCTGCAGCAGGAATAAACCATTTTCAGCTGCAGCTGAGGTAAGCGAGTGAAACTGGTAGTTACTGTGGCATAAATACAAATCACTTGTGTGACAAGGGTCACCGTGTAGTTTTTGGAGCCAGGTAATCTTCCAGATCACTACAAGTCTGTTTTTGTGTCCTTTTGAAGAAAATGATCATCTGGCGTAGTCCTGCCTGTCTTAGGAAGGGGAATGCTAGAGAGTATGCTGTGTGGTGCTGAGCTTTTCTGTTTTTCTTTCCTTTTCCTCTTCTTGGGAAAGACGTTCCTTCTGTTGTGGTTCCCTGGTTGGGCTGATGCTGTGACATTACGTCCTCCGTCTGCCTCTTGCTAGACTAGTCTCTCTGCATTCCAGTAGGTTTAGTCTGGTGCATGTACACAGTATTAACTGACCATAAATCATCCATTAAAGCCACATGACATGCAAAAACCAAACCCATAGGTCTGGGGATGGTAGTCTGAGTCTAGCAAATCTGTTCCTTTCCCACTCACTGTGAGTCCCAGCCCTGATCCCTGCTCCTCCAAACATAACAAATTCTTTGTTTCTTTACCATCTGGCATTTTTAACCTTCCTTTTCCCAGTGTAAGCTCTCTCCATGACTATGAAATGTACGCTCTCACAAGCAGACTTTTTTTTAAGGCTTATGAAGCTGTTTAATGTTGCTTGTGGGTATTTTCTGGAGAGGTCAGGACTGCTGGCATTGATGTCTTCGTGCCGTCTATACTTCCTCACTTGCTGGTCATTTCCAGCAGTTTCCTTGAACCAAAGTAGTTAATACAGAAAGCACAGAAAGAGCCAAGCTGCAGTGCATCATGCCTGAAGAGTATTTAGAAGTCACACTTTCTTGGGAATACACAAATGAGATTTATGGGTCTTGACCTGTGTTTTCTGGTGATAGTAAAATTCACTGTAAATGAGCTGTGCATCTCTGATTCAGGCTCTCATTTATTGTGACTACAGGAGGTGATTAATTTGTGTGATTTCAAAGAAAATTAATGCAATTACATATGCTTTGAATGGCAAATATTTTAGCCCACCGTGGTGGTTAGAGAAGCTGTTCTTTGCAGTAGCATGGGGTGCTGTGTTTGGTTCATGGGCAGCACAACGCAAAATGCTTGCGTCCTGTCTGGCCATGAACACGCTTTGTGTTTCCATGGGCGGCATCTCCTGCTCCTGTTTGGTTTGCAACTTATGTGTCTGTCCTGATTGAGTCATCCCACACACTCTCTGCAACCCTTTGCAACGTCATTGAAAGCACATAGCTAATTCTTGTCCTCTTTTGCAGCGCTACAGTCTCCCATAGAGTACCAACGCAAAGAAAGTAGCTCAGCAGTGCTGAGGCCCCAGACCGGTAGGGTCCCTCAGCCCAACAGCAGACCCTATTCTTCTGTTCCAGTAGGGTCTGAGAAGCCTTTGAAGGCTACAAGCCGTAACCCATCTCTCCCACCCCTGAAGATATCTACCTCCAACGGCAGCACAGGGTATGAACACTCACAGCCCGGAGACAAGTATGAACAAAGCAAGGTACCCAGCTCATCTGATAAAACATGATCTCATAACTCATTTCTTATACCATAGACCATCTGCGAAGCTAGCTTTAATTATCAGCTGACCGGGTCAACGGGCATCAACATACTGCAGCAATGGTGTAAAACGTGATTTGGGATTTAAACAGAGACTGTGGAAGTTCTGGTGTCCAGGCGGGTGGCACTTCAGCTGGGAAACGGAGCCAGAGCCTGACCCTGGAGCGCTGATCCCACCGTTTTTCAGGGCACTGTGTTTGCAGACCTGGTGAACTGAATACCCATTCACTGTCCAGGCAGCAGCAACATTCAGGCTTCTGAAGGGGTTGAATTCAGAACCTGAATTCCTGAAGAGGTTTGCTTTAATGGTATAGAAGAGTTTAGACCTTTTCCCACGTAACAGCTCGCAGGGTGCCAGTTGAAGGTTGTAATTTGGGTGCCCGTGCACTGCACACAAACCACCAAAGAGTCAGTAACCATCAGCAGTGCTTGGACCCTGCTGCTGGCTGCGGTTGACCAAAGCCGCTTTCCAATATGACCTATATTTAAGATCACGAGATCTGCGAGTATTCATTCATCTTCTAACATTGAGCCTTTGTTGGTCTTTGCCCCAATTTGGCTTGGCACAGATCGTTCCTCTGTGACACCACACAAATGAGAATGTGGCTGGGGCACCATTGCTAGCAGCTGTGAAATTTAATATGAAATAGGAGGCTGGTTTGTATCAGATTACGGCCACCTTTCAGATCCTAAAAACCCTTTTTTACTAATGTGAACTTGAAGTGTTTTGTGTCTTGTTCCCTGGTACAGTTAGGCTGGAAATGAAGTGGTGGGATTGCTGCTGGAAAAGCCAGGTTCCTCAGCACCGCCTGGTCACCGGTTTCTGTTGTGTCCCTTTTCACAGACTGATTTGGGAGGGTGCAATGGAACCTCTTCCATGGTGGTGATTAAAGATTACTATGCACTGAAGGAGGATGAGATCTGTGTGAATCAAGGAGAGGTGGTGCAGATCCTTGCTATCAACCAGCAGAACATGTTCCTGGTGTACCAGCCTGCAAACGACCACTCTCCAGCCGCTGAAGGATGGATCCCCGGCAATATCTTGGCTCCCCTCACTAAATCCACTACAGATAATAGCGACGGAAGCATCAAGTAAGTGCCATGTTGGCTTCGCTGGGAGCACTATGTGGATTTTTTGAGGAAAAAAATAAATGAATAAAAATAAACAAACCCAAATGGTAGGGAATTCCTGCTGATTTTTATCTACAGTGCCATTGGAACAAGATGAGTTGTCAATCCACAGCGTCGGGCAGCCATGGTGGATAGCTTGGGTTTTCTTATTTTCATTTTGTGGGGTTTTGTTTCTATTTTGGAGAGAAATAAAAACATAAATGGTTAAAGATATGCTTTACATTACACCATTTTACACCAACATGGACCTGCTTGGACTGGACTTATATTTATGTTGTATTAAGTTACTAATCTATATATTGGTTATAACAGCTTCTAGCAAAAAAAAAAAAAAACCACAAAAAAATCCAGGCCCCGTGTTGGACTGAGGTTCACTTCTCAAGGAGGAGAGATTTTGTTGTCTATGGCAATTTCCTTGTACAGCTTGTATCTTTTTTTTTTTTTTTATTTTGGTTTGGTTTGGGTTTTTTTTTCTGTTTGCAGTAACTTTTGTAATATATTTTTTTGGTTTGCAAGACCCCCATCCAAGTACATTCCTGTATAAAGTATTTTGCACTATTTAAAAAAAAAAAAGAAAAGAAACAAACTCATATTGATGAAGTCAGGTTGTGCAATATAATGGATAGTCGCAATGTTCATCATTGTACCTGTAATGTAACTAATTTTAAATGTACTATTTTAAATATGTAAAATAAATTTTCACCATGAGCATGTTTTAAAGAGGTAAAAGAACTAGTTTGACCCTTTTTTGGTTTTTTTTTTTTTTTTGTTTATAACATTTTGTTGCTTATTTAACAAATGTGTGGATATATATTTTTCTTTCTGATTTTTAGAAATTTGTCAGTCTGAAATGACTAATGCAAGAAAGTGGTTTTTTGGTATTAAATACAGAAGGTACAACCCTCTTTTCAGTAATACCTGTTGATTTCTTTTAACATCTAAAATGACTAGGTGGTAATGCATGACGTGTGCTACGAGCTGTGTTACCTCACACGAGTACCTTGAGGCGCAGAACTGAACATGAGGAAAGATTTTGTGACAGATTCACTAAAAACAATAATTTGATCTCTGCTGCAGTTTCAGTTAAGAGAAATGATGACTTTACCTGTCAGTCAGTAGAATGCTACTACGAATTGCATGTTAAGCCAAAGGAATGGCTTAGCACGTCTCTTGCACACCCACCACGGCCGTTCCCGGCTTCCTCTCTAACCACGACACGCAACCACTTGCCCTTATGTTCATCCATGGCACCAGGCTCCTGGTGAAGACTCTGATTTCACGGCAGCTGTACAGTCAAATTCTGCATCAAATTATGCAGTCAGATGAACTGTAGCCAGGAAGGCGTAACAACATTAAAAGACACTTCTCTCTTTCTCCCTGCAGTGAGATGTAGTCTTAAATCATGTTTTCAGACTCAAACGGCTAAACCAACCTTGAAACCAAAAAGATGTTTGAGTAATAGAAGTCCTATGGTTAAAAAATGCCCTGGAGTTGGTGTCATCTTCAGCTTTGTCTAGTCTGCCAGATCACATTGACTAATTAGTATAAGTAATAAAACTGTTTCTTCCGTTGACAAATACTGTACACAAAATATGTGGTCGATCCAGTAGTGTTGACACCATTCACCAATAGGTCAGGGAGTCCATCAGCCATGACCTTGAGTCTTACTGTATCTTAAAGGAAAACATAACAGTCCTGAAATGCTGGATAACTTCCCCTGCTCTGCATGTCTAATTTGGACCTCCTCCAGAAACGCCCAAATACCAGGCAGCACTCACTGCCTGGCCGGGACGTGTGGGGTGCTCTGGTGCTCAAAGATCTGTGCCCGTACCAGCTGTTGGCCGTGGAGACACTAATCCTGGTTGCAAAAACATTCAATATGACCCTGTTCAGTCTTGTGTCAGCAGCAGCCAGCTGTTGGGAGGCCATTAGTTTACTTTTTTTTTTTATTTTAGTTTGAGCTATTGTACAGCTCCCGTCAGGTGCTGAAGTAGAACCAAAAAACCGCTTAGGAATGAGATGCAGTGTTCGTGGGGGAGCGGTCGGCTGTGTGGGGCATCCTTTGAGTCCTACCTCGCTAACATACTGCGTTTTATTGGCATCGCAGGTGATCGTTGGATTACATGCAACTTGCTTTGTAAAATGTGTCAAGGTACTGTAGACATGACATGTGCCAAACATTGGGCTTAAACATGCAAATCAAATTTGCATGACTTAGAGGTGGGCAGATGCTTTGAACCTGGATCCCAGCTCATCACACTGCTGTTTTGAGAGCTTTCTGCTTTGGACAACATGCCCCCTTCCCAGATTCCCCCCCAACCTGTCCACTATTTAAACCAAATGAAATCCATATTAAAAACTGTTTTGGTTTTTTTTTTTTCTTAATTTTTTTATGTCTGCTTTGATATGCAATTTCTGTTGTCAACATGGCATTGCTCTTACAAAGGGTGACATGGTCTCTTATGGTTTTTTCCAAGAGTAAGGTCATAGGAACAGTAACGAGGGGTGAAAAGTGTTCTGGAAATTGTGCCTGCTGTGATGCTAGCCCAAAACCATGGACTGACTGGTGCCCTCTCTAACTGGATTGGCAAAATCAAATGGGAAATTCTTGGTAATGAGGGCCACAGCATTCTAGGAAATGACTTATCTCTTGAAAAGTTAATGATGTAGCTCCTATTTGTTGAGCTATTCAAGTTCTGAGCAACGTGTAGGGAGCAACACCTTGAAACTCTTAATTTTTTTTTTCTTTGCTCTACTGAGTAATCTGTTAAGACCGTTCTCCGGTATTTACATTTGTTTCACTGCTTTTAACCAACAAGACTGAGGACTGAATTGACCTTTTAACTGTAACAAAAGTAAGATCAATTTCTATTTGTGGCAATGCAAGACAAAAGTCCCAGAAACCAGATGACCAAGTTTTAGTTGCCTGCTTCCATCACGGGCATATTTTTCCTGCTCCATGCATTTAAACAGCAAGTGTGGTGCAACATCTGCTTCGCAGAACCGTTTGGTTTGGGTTTTAACTCCAACTCTCATTGCTCAGATTGAGATAGGCGTGTTGCCGGTGGCTTTCACCTTCTAGGGAATTGCAGTAATCGCAAATGTGGATGCTGGTTCCCCTTTCCAAAATCCTTCCTTCCTGCTATGATTTGCCATTTGATTGCTGCGTTTTTTGGTACAACAGGAAGTCATGTTCATGGCATACCCTGCGCATGAGAAAGCGGGCGGAAAAGGAGAGCAGTGGCAAAAATGAAGCCAATGGGCCACGTAAATCCAAGGATATTCTGGGGAACAAAGTCTCTGTTAAAGTGAGTAAGGCCATCTGAAAGCTGTGTGCTGCTCTCCTGCTTCCCATCCTTTTCACCCCCTAGAGCATCCTCTCCTGCGAGAGGGAGGGGGCGGTGATTTTGGGTTTGTTTTCTGGTTTTTTTTGTTTTTTTTCTACTTCAGTTATCTTTTTTTTTCTTTTTTTTTTGTAGTATCCATTTTAGCAGGATTTTTGCATGCAAGATAAAATGCAGCCTTTGTTTTTCGTTTTCTTTTTTCCTGGCATCCCACATGCAAGTAAGTAATTTTCATTTAAAAAAACCCAACTCTGTAGGTCATTAAATAACTGTTCTTAAAATTGGGAGAGTAGTGATTTCTGGACCTCTGAGCGAGCCCAATCTGCAGCTCCATCAGAGCAGCTGCAGCCATGAGAAAGCCATTGGGTGAACCAACGGCCTTACTGAAGCTGATGAGTTTTCTTTAGGCCCATATTTCACCACATCGTAAGATAAGGGGTTCTCAACCGTGAGACGCTTAAGATTTTTGGTATGGGGAGATGGTCTCCATGACCTTTTTCTTTCCACCTTATCAGACAGGGCGGAGACGCTGACTCTGTCTTGCCAGGAGAGGGTCTCCTGTGTGTCTGTGTGTGTGTGTGTCTGTGTCTGTGTCTGCGTCTGTCTCTCTCTCTCTGAGATCTCCCGGTATGGAAAAGGTTGAGAACTGTGGGGTTAAGCTCCATCTTCTGCTCTGGGTGCCTGACTACTGTGCTCCAGTTCGGAGGATCCACCCCTATAAACCGACCATGAGGCCTGCTCAGGACTAATCTGGGGCTTTCCCTCCCGACAGAGGCAAGCAAACACTTGGTGGGATTTTGACACAACCAAAGCCCAGCCCTTGACTCAGGAAAGCACTTGAGCATGTCCTTTGGATCCACCCCTCTCCGGGAGAGCCCGTGATTAAGTGTTTTCCTTTGCAGAGGCTTTCTGTCTTGTAAGCCTCCTGCAACAGCCATGGCATGTGCGAAGAGAGGGACCCTGCCGCTGCCCCCCCTGCACAGCCACCCCGCCGTCAGCTGGGGAAGGACTGAGCCTGGGGCAAGCGGTTGCTCCAGCATGGTGGCCACAGTTCTTCCTCCTCTAGCTTCCTCGCTGTTTTTATTACCTGAACAACTTTGCGGAATCACTGCCTCTTTGCCAAAAGCATGTCTTTGCCTTTCCTTCCCCTGTTTTGTTGTTGGTTTGGGTTTTGTTTGGTTTTTTAGAGCATTTTCTGTACTGTTACCCATTTCCATGCTGCTCACAACCCCTGTGCTGCTCTGCCCTGTCTAACCAATCTCTCTTCTAATCTCTTGTTCTCTTTCTTCCTCTTCATGCTGCCAAACAAGGAGACAAACAGCTCAGAGGAATCAGAGTGTGATGACCTTGACCCCAATACTAGCATGGAGGTAGAGACAATCATCCTTGTGATTTTGGTTTTATTTTTCTTTCCAAGAACATGTGCCCGTTTTGAAATGTCTTTGCTGAAAGGGGAGCTGATGGGTCCGTATCGCTCATGGACATATGTGCCAATTAAGTGTGAGTCACACAAAGCACCAATTCTGGGTTTGCCAAGTGGTGAACTGGAGTTTGGGCTGCCTTTGTGATGCGAGCAGTGGAGGAAGCTGAGGGACAAGCTCCTGTGGAGCTGGAGGCTCACATAGCCACCCTCAGTTGCTGTTTCCCACCTGGGACCTCATTCAGCGAAAGGACAATGCATACATGTCAACTGCCCTTGATGTAGCAGCTTTCTGTATTAAAAGCACCCCTTGCCCTGACAGTATGTGCTGAGCTGTTAGTCAGGCTGGTGTTACATAAATCACTGGAGCAAACGTTGTTGCAGCACAGCTAGTGCTTTAAATTA
>KZ505837.1:534392-553948 GCA_002844005.1 Limosa lapponica baueri
GCCCGTAGCCTGGGAACCTGGCTGGCCTGCAGAGGGAGGCAGCAAACCCTGGGGCCTGGGAGCAGATGCCTGAGCCAGCCGAGCTGCCTTCTGGCCACAGATCTTGCCCTGAACCTTTGCTTTCTTATTTCTGCCCTTCTCACCCCATCATTTGACCCCCACCTTCTTCAAAGCAGACCAAATCCCCTTCCCTAATTAAGTCGTCTATTAAATCATTTTGGTAGCACTTAAGCATTCTCTTGCAAACAGGCTTTTATTTTTGTCTAAGCTTACAGCAGGCAAGAGCTGCGATGTGGCTGTGGGGGTGTTGTTAGGTAACATTTTATTAATTAACAGATGAAGTTTTAGCAACGGAAATGTAAATTTTACCCATAGACACTTCCAATATTACCTAGCAGCGGTAATTTTCTTTCTGATATTCCCATGGTGAGGCCAGGGAAAAAAACATTGGTAAGGCAATTATTATAAATGATTGTGCCTTGGAAGTCATTAGAAATGTAGCATTATTTATTTATAGATAGATCCATTACGTTCATCATTGTAGCTGCATCTTCTAATGAATCCTTTGGAGTTATAAAATTAATATAAAGTGTTAAGAGCGTTTCTTTCTCCTGATGTCTAATCCTGCAAGGATGGAAATCAGTGAATAATAAGGGATTTAGTGCGTGCTGCAGGGAAGGAAGGGGAGGGCTTGGGAAGATAGATGTGAATTCCACTTATGCCAAAAGCTACAAAAATGAAGATGTGTGTGCAGATGAGCTGATGCCCGGGGTTACTCAGCTGGTAAGTAGATGGTCTCACTGAGGGGAAAGTAGCAAGCAATGGTTATCCACAGAACAGCTAGTTCTTCCATTGCCGTGTTGTGTGAGTGATACAGCTCCATCTCGAAGATCCATCTCTCCTTTTCCACATGCACAGGTGGGAGAGAAGATGTTCTTCTTCATCCAGTGCCCTCTTGTGCCCTGATTTCTTCCTGCCCACAGGATCCACGGGGTATATGTGGGTCTGGGTCTTGCACTCTGCAGAGCAGACATCACTGCCTCTGAGCCCTTCACCCTCATGGAGGCTCCTGGAGTGGCAGGCCCGAGGTCCGTGTCCTGGTGTCGGTGCTCAGCTGCACCCTCCAGAGAGGACTTTGTGCTTCCCAAGCAAAACCGGGGCCAGGAGGTGCAGCTAGGAGGCGGAAGACTGGCTGGCTCCCTCACCCACTCAGGCTCTTGCCTGCTGAGCTGAGCCATTCCATTCCAGAGGTGTCACGATCTTCTCCCCCCTCCCCACCACAGAGCTGCCTCCCAACATGGATTTAAAAAAAAAAACCAAAGCCCTAGGTATAGTAATAGTCTTCAAAGTGTCCTCTCCGGGATGTAGGCAGAGGTTGGCTCCTTCCAGGATGCTGGGAATGACACATTGGAAATCTCAGTGCTCTTGGGAGCATCAGAGAGCCCAAACCATCACACTTTTGCCCACCAGTTACAGACTTTTAGGACTGACTACATGGTAGGGGCTGAAACCTGCTTTGCCCACAAGCAGCAGCCCCTACTCATTTCTGGAGTGCAGTGTAAAGCACTGGCTGGTTGTTTCAGTAAGTGCCATGGACACTGTGTTCTCTGTAGATGTGTCCTGAAGGATCAAATTTTGCCCATTGCTAGGACAGAGGATAGTCTCAGCCTCAGATGGTGAGGAATTTGTTGATGTAAGGTCTGTTTCTGTGGCAAAAAGATGAACCTTTGTGATTGGCAAGTCCACGGTCTGCCTGGTTCATTTGGGCTTTCTGGTGGTGACAGAGGAAAGCAGACCCTGAGGTCTCAGTGCTGGTACCAGAGGTTTGCCTGGGCCTATGAAGAAGGGCTGGGAAACCAAAATGAACCTGAATATGCTTGAGAACCTCCTTGAATGGCACCCTGAGCCATTCACCTTGGAAAACTATTTATAAAGCCAAAATATAAATATAAATCTTGAAGATGTATCTATGTTATTTTGAGGGGTTATTGCTTCTGCTTCATGGCCTGGTTTCTGAGCCACTGCAAAAACTCCAATCAGCTTTGGCAGACCAAGAATTAGGTCACTGCTCCATTGGCATCTTCCAAAATAGCTCTGAAATAGATAGTAACGAAGATATTTAAGGGGAGATAAACCACACTGGTGTTTATGATGCTTGATATCAAATTTTAGATTGAATTTGTATAACAAGGCTTTATGAGATTATTAAAGCAGTTAATGAGGCTAAAATCTCTATACTATTGTACACCACTATGCAGTTAGGGTTGATGCCACATGTGAGAAGTTATTAGCGTCTTTGCTATTCCCAACTTTGCTTCCAGGGTTACATGAGGTAATTAGCCTATATAGGCCAGGGAGAGACAGTAGCTTTTCAAGTCTTTGCTAACGATCAATTAACTAGTTAGCTAAAATAACTCTCAGTTATCCAAATCTAGTTTCAAGTTGGGAAGTTTCCAGCAGTCCAATGAAGTGAGTGAAATTTTACTCATTGTGATAGACCAAGAGTTGTTGCAGGACTGATACTTGTCAATAGGTGAAAAGAATGCAGGTTTTTTGTTTTAGTGCTTTACCTTTTTTCCCTGAAGCTGAGCAGAAGTTAAAATACGTCCCCCCGCCCCCCAAGCTGGTTAGTGGCCAGAGTGCTGGTGAGGTGCCCTAGGTGCATGGTGACTGCAGGGACTGCGTGCTGTGGTTCTGGAGCTGGGCACAGGGGGCACAAACCACCTCCGGGAAGAAGAGTTGATGCTTGAGCATCGTCACCCAAGCAAAGAGAAAGCATGCCCACCTTTCTCAGCCTCAGTGTTGTGCCTGTTACCTGCAATGCTTTATCAGAGTTCAAGAAGCCGTAGCTTTTGATTTCTTTCCCAGCTGTGCATGGGCTTGTTCAGTTGTCACTGGAGCTTGCTGTGTCTACCAGCTGTTAGGTTGCTTGTAGCCACTGGTTGATGCTTCTGCGGTTCTGATCAGGTTCACCACGGCACCTTGTGAAACCAGATGTCTCTTTGTCACTGTCCCTAAAAATAAATGCTTTTATTTCTTTGTATCTTTCAGATAATCAACCCCAATTTCATTCAAGAAGGTGAGTTAAGGACAGCTGTGCAGTGACTGGCAAAGGGGGGCAAGTCAGCAGCTGTGATTTATTCTGGTGCAATAGATCTGCACCCACCAGCAGTTACAGAAAAGGCAGCTTTCTGCTGCTCGGTCCTCAGGGAAGGCAGTGTTCCTACTGGCAGCTCGGCTCAGGCAGCCTGGGGACCACAGGCGAGGACGAACCCCCCAAACCTGCCTTCACAAGGTCTCACCCTCCTGTCAGAGCACAGGCCTGGGGGACGGACAGTCCCCACTACCTCCTTTGCTGAGCTGTCAACTGATGGCTCTTAGTAAAGGGGGAGTTTTGGTAACATAATCCCAGGACCCTCAGCTGTTTGGGACCCAGATCCCATAGTTGGTCCAATAATGTATTCTCTAGTCTTGTATGGGGAAACATCCTTGCCTGTAGATTAAAAGGTGTCATGTGTGTGTCCCCATGTTTTCTTCCAGTGGCTCCAGAGTTTCTTGTGCCATTAGTGGACATCACCTGCCTGCTCGGTGACACAGTCATGCTGCAGTGCAAAGTCTGTGGACGGCCCAAGCCAACAATAACTTGGAAAGGACCGGATCAAAACATTCTCGACAATGACAACAGCACGGCTACTTACACAGTGTCATCCTGGTAAGGTCCTGCCTTTGGATCCCAGCATAGCTGGGCATGAATGGTCATGTTGCCCTTAAATATGGCACCAGCCAGGCTACAATGCTAATCAGAAATGCAGTTAATTGAGTCTGGCATGGTGTAGTGGCACATCACTGCTCCACATATCAGCTAGAAGGGTCAAACTCTGGAGCTCAGGTAGCTTTATAGTTTCCCAAGCTGACATATGGTACATCACAGTGTGTTGCTGGTAGAAGTGAGTTTGCTCCAGTTGACCTCCTGAGCCAGCAGCAAGCCAGAAGCAACTAATGTTTCCAACATATTTCTTTGGACGGGGCTTCTCTGCCTGAGTTTGATGACGTTCTCACCTTTGGGAGGAACAGGAGTTGAGCAGAGCAAACCCACACCGGCTTGCAATGTCCACATCTCATTGGGTATTTTCTTATTTCATGGGCAGAGGTGGTAAGTCCCACAGTTTTGCTGAGCCTTTCCTCAGCTATTCCTTAAAAAAAACCCTACATGTGCTCCTGGGAACGCTACATCTGGCTGTGCTTGGACAGAAGGATGCTTGTCATGATGTTTCCAGCCCAGCTAGTGGGGGGAGGAAAACCATCTTTACAACAAGCACTGGGAAGATCCAAAAGGATCTAGAGTTGAATTCAGGTCAGGTAACAGCCTGCTTGGATGCTCATCTGCAGCTTATATAAGCGATTTGGGCCAAACTGCAGTGGAAATCTCCAGGAGGCAATCTTTCATGCGAGCTTTTCAGCGCTTCTGACTCAGGCTAAGATGAATCCAGGGAGTACAAAGTCACTGGAAGTGAAAAATGAACACTAGGAGAGAAGGGATTTTATACGTTCAATAAAAAAACGTTACGGCTGATCAACAGCTTCCTTCAGAGACCATTGGCTTGAGCAGCTGCCTCACAGCACCCAAAAATGTCTTTTTAGCTATTACTCGGTAGATCGCTAGTGCCTTATCTTCAGGCTTCTGGCTAGGTTTGGATGGGGGGATATTTCCGTACAGGGTTCTGGTTTCTATCACAGTCTTTTGCCTGTGCATTGGCTCTCTGTGCACTATCAGCGCTTGTATTGTCTCATTACTCGTATTTGTTTGTAAGTGAAGACACTGCCTGCCAAGGAGAGGCCCAGCAGATCAGGGGCTGTCTTACAAATCTTGCTGGCATGAGTGTCCAGATTGCGGGGGAAGGGGATGTTTCTGTCTTGTTTTAAATCAGCATAGTCAGACCAGCAAAAGCCGCAGTGTCAAGGCAGCTATACCAGCAACCATGTCCTTCTGCAGTTTCCGATAGATTATGCATTCAAGAACTAGTCTAGTTTTGCCATCAAGGGAATTTATTGTTGGCTCTAAGCTGGGTCTCCAGTACAGCTAAAGCAGTTACACAAGCAAAATCCTTTAAATCAGGCCAACTCCCTTAAATTGCATATTGAAGACTACAATGTGCAAACCAAAGTGACCATGTACAGTCTTGCTCTAAATTCACTAGACTCCAGAGAGCTGTTTATTTGCTCAGATTGGCCCAAAGATTGAGTGTCTCTCATGAACTTGGTGCTGCTGTTCTTTATCTCTAGCTGTTGTGAGATGTCCAGCCTTCTGACCAGGGATCTGGCAGCCTCATTAGATCAATGGCACATGCTCCAGGGGTCCGAAACTTCCCAGAAATGTCAGGCACCCTGTGCTGTGTGATTGCCTTGTGCATCTGTGGGAAACCCAAGTTGTCCGGCATGTGTTGGACTTAACTGAAGAGGCACAGCAGCTCAGCATCTTCTGAGACAGAAGAGATGTGCCTGGGGAAATCTTTCCAGATATATGGGGTCTAAGCATCCAGCTCTGGACAGGCACAGCAAATATTCAGCTCTTGGAGTTTGCTTGCTGCTTGAGTGATCCTTCCCCTTCTCCTCCGAGGCCACAGCAGACAAGTAGACTTGCCTGGCAGGCAATGTGGACCATTCTGCTAGACATTAACGGCCTAATCCTGACACATGGAGGGGTTGTCCTTGGGTACCAGATTGCTGGGGGGATGGTTCCTTCAAAGGAGTTCACAGGATTTGTGT
Organism: Limosa lapponica baueri; assembly: GCA_002844005.1. NCBI lineage: Eukaryota > Metazoa > Chordata > Aves > Charadriiformes > Scolopacidae > Limosa > Limosa lapponica. The sequence goes on from KZ505837.1 coordinate 540,159, forward strand.
GCACGTGCATTTGTAATGAGGCAGGACAGGAACCAGGATAAAAAGGATTAGTGAGTGAAGCAATGTTTTATAATCAGGGCTTCCTGCATCCACAGTGACTCTGGGGAGCTCACCTTGAAGATCTGCAACCTGATGCCTCAGGACAGCGGCATTTACACCTGCGTGGCAACCAATGAACACGGAACCGCATCAACCTCTGCAACCATCAAAGTTCAAGGTAGCACACCTGACCTTAACACCATATGGGGTCCCTTGGTGGGGGCTGGGAGCACACAGGAATTGCCAGTGCAAAGGCAGCCAGACGTGGAGCTGTGCCAGGTCAATCGAGACGCAAAAATCATACAGCCATTCCTCAGCCAAGACTCACAGACTCTTTGCGCTTGATTAAGTCGTCTGATCATAAGCATCACATCTGGGAAATGAAAATGCTTTGGCACCAGTTCAGCTCCTGCATCCTGCTCGCAGTGCTGCTTCCCGGGGGCTCGGTAAGGTTGGCCGGGGGAAGCTGAGGTCCCTTGGGCGGCCAAGCCCTGGGGGGGAAGATGCCCTGGCTGCCTGCAGGGAGCTCTGGCTTTAGATTACGCCTGAAGCCGGGGGGACCTGGGATCCAGTGACACCAATTTTCAGCCCCCCTGTCTCTGTGGGGGACGGAGGAGGTAAGAGTAAGGTTTGGCCTGGCTGAACTGTTCTGCAGGGACTCAACTCAGAGACATGTCTCCGAGCCTGAATTCTCAGCACTGTAATTACTGACCCATCTAATTGGAATGAATATGAAATGATGAGTTGGTGCTCATGACCTCCAGCTCCGGAAAGGGATCTGTTAGCATGAGAGATGAGGGATGCCTGCTGCATTAAAGGGGATGGCACAGAGACGAATATCTAACTGGTGACTTACAGATGCAGGAGTGTTACAAGCATTTAGAAGTCAATTTGTTTGGTCTCACAAATTGTCCTAGAGATATAATTTTCCCAATTTATCCAAGCAAGTTAGTGGCTCCACTAACTAATCATGTGCTGAAGGGAGCCCTGAGCAAAACACACAAGAATTACTGGTCGTTACATTACATTTGTCAATCTGCTGCCAAACATACAATCTGGCACCATACACCCACAAGCACTCTGAGTGGCTTTCTTGTGTCATTTTTGGACACTTCAAGGTGACTCCCCACCTCACTCGCTGCTTGGTGAAGTCCACAAGAATATTTGTTTTCCTCCATTCCATAGGCTTTGCATCAGGTCTTAAGTCAGAGCAGAAACTAGCAGCAGAAGGTAGGAGATAAAGAGGCTCTGCCTTCACAGCAGCTGAGCTCAGGCAGACCCTCCGCACAGTCCAGTTGACCACCAGCTGTGAGCAAGAAGATATTCCCCCTGCTCTGTAGTACTGTGAGACCATGTCAGCAGGGCTTGCAAGCAGCACGATTCTCTCCTAGCTGCTACTATGGAGGCCTCAGGTGATGGTGATGGTAGGTGAACAGGACCATGGCATTGGCTTTCCTCTGGCTGTGCTGGTAACCCAGTGTAAACCAGAGTGGTCCCTCTGCAAGGTGCAGCTGCCTCATAGTGACCTGATGTACCTGGTACACTTGATCTTCAGAATCACATCACTTGTTGATGTGATGCCGGACTTGGTGATTGTTTTTTCTTCCCAAGGTGTCCCAGCTGCCCCAAATCGCCCCATTGCTCAGGAGAGAAGCTGCACCTCTGTGATCCTGCGCTGGCTGCCCCCATCCAGTACGGGCAATTGCACCATTTCAGGCTACACTGTGGAGTACAGAGAAGAAGGTAAGCAGTTTGAGCTGTGCTCGCTGGCTGGGAGAATGAGAACAAAGTCTTCTTTATGGCATGCCAGGTCCCCGAAGCATCCTTGCCACCACTGGGGTGCCATTAGCTGTTGCTCACAGATCCCAAAGTCTAAGGCCAAAAAAGCCCTTCTATCATCCAGTCCAACTTCTCATATAGTGCAGACCTTTCTGTTTACTCCAGTCACTTATGGCAAGTAAAGTAAAGCTTAAACAACACTAAGGCACCCTTTTATCATTTGCATTCTGCCACCGTGGTATCCATCCTTTCTGGTGGATGTTTCCTGGGAATGCACAAACAAAGCAGCCTCATTATTTTTTTGATCTGGGTAGAGTTGCAGATCCCTGCATACTCTTCAAGCTCAGCTCTGAAATTCTTTTGTTCTTAAATCCAACCACCATTTTCCCCTGAAGAATTAAATAGATATTAAATGCACTGTTTTCCCAATAAGCACAGGTATGTGCTCTTGAAAAGGGCATTTGAAATTATTCACATCTCCTTTTGCGTTCTTCCTGCAAAGGTGTGAGTGTCCCTGGGTAGTAAACCTTGCCTTAGGTATGTGGCCTCTGTTTTTTTCCCCTTCATCCTTCAAAAAATCCTACCTCATGTTAGTAAGCATGCAAACTTAATCATATTAATACCTTCTCTTAGAAAATACTCTGCCTTGACCCTCACTGTGCCATCAGTGTGACTGGCATTTTTGTGAAAAAATAAAAGCTCCTCTATTACCAACAGCCACCAAAACAAACAGCAAAAAAGCAGCAGTGTTTTCAGTTTTCAGTATTCCTCCTACTCCAAAGGAATCACTGACTCTTCCCTGTAAAACCAACCTTGACCTTGCAAGACCTGGCAATCAGAATTTGCCCACAGCACACACAAAATATATGGTTCATGGTAAATAATAGTGAAGGTAAAAAGCCCTGTACTTACTAAAATAAGATAAAATTGTATATATTATTGGAAGAAACCATAGGCTGTGACAGGGATCAGTGTCCTAGGGGACCTTTTCTGTTCTGTGGCCCTGTGCAGATGAATAAAGTATTGCTTCTTTGGATGCCACAGGTTAGGCAAAAGTTGGGTTTATTTCTGTTAGGAGCAGAAACACATGACAGACTCAAATTTTTCTTTGCTGCAATCCTGCTCATCTGCAAAAAGCCCATACTAAGCCTCAGAAAGCTGGTTCTCCTCCTCCAGCTCCAGGTCTCATGGTAGCCACTGCATCTTCTGAAAGGCTTCATCTGCAAAAGCACTTTGATTGCACTGACGTCCTGTCTCAGCTGCACCTGGAACTCCCTTGTCCTTTTTTTTTTTTTCTTTTTTTTGCAGTATTTCTGCTGCCGATTCTCTCACAGCAGAGCTGTCATCAAATCAGCTCTCCATTCCTGTCTTATCGTGCTGCCCTGAGACATCACTTGTAGTACCCAGCCACAGCTAGACTGCTGCAGAGATCAACTTGTCCCTGGGTTGTGGTTTTTCCATCGTTATCGGTCAAGTCAGGGGCATTTCCTTCTTCCCTCATTTAGCCAGACTGGAAGGTGGCTGCAGCACAAAATAGCTTCCTATGGTCCAGTTCTGATTTAATGGAAATACATCAGTCTGCTGTAACGTTGCCTTTTAAAAACCTTGTGGATTTTAACCTCCCAGGGTGCTGCATGAATTGGGTAGAGAAAGCTTCTGCTCTGAGTTCACGTATTGAGACTGTTTCCTTCAGCTCTCCTTCTCTCCCTCTGTAAAATGCAGGCTCACAAGTCTGGCAGCAGTCGGTGGCCTCAACTTTGGACACGTACCTTGTCATTGAGGATCTGTCCCCAGGCTGCCAGTATCAGTTTCGAGTGAGTGCCAGCAATCCCTGGGGGATCAGCTTGCCCAGTGACCCGTCTGAATTTGTAAGGCTCCCGGAGTCTGGTGAGTAGGGCACAGCAAGGATGGGCTGACTCATGTAGGTGTCCACATGTGTGGTCTGTATGGTGTGCTTTGATGGGTCCTGATAGAAAAATTGATCCTGGACCTGGTAGGAATAAAAGAAATAGCCTGGAGATGCTCAGAGCTAGCTCCTGCCACTAAAAAGACTTTTCATGTGTGCTCCTCCAGCGGGGCTCACAGCCTCCCTTCATCATAGAAGCTATTGCAGTTTCTTAGCAGGTCCCTGCTTTCTATCCCAAGACCATGTCTTGTCTTCATCTCTGGGCAACAGGCTCCGTGTCCTGCCCAGTGTTCCCCCAGCGTGTCCACAATGCCAGTAGAACCAGGGGCTTCTGCTGGGTAGCTCAGCGGGGGGTCCACAAGTCAGCTTGCAGAACGTACCTCCTGCTCCGAGCAACGCAGCCTGCACAGGAAGGCTGTGATGGAGGTGAGCCCCCAGCACGTGGTGCTGCAGGAATTTGGGGTACAGCTCACCCACAGTAGTGCTGTGAGCAGAGCCCACATTCCCCATGTTTTAGTAGCTCCAGTCCGTGCCTAGGTCTGTGACTGGCTCGGATAGCCTGTGCTGGGTGAAATGAGAGCTCGCATGGCATAGCTCTACCTCCCAGTTACAGACATGCCTTAGAATGGCCGTGTGGCCCTTTTCAGCCCTAAATTGCAAGGACAGACTTGAATCCACCTTATCAATAGCTTCCTCTGGGGAGCTCTGGATTTTAGTGGTGCAACTCATTGGAGCTGTACCCGAGCAGTACAAAACTGGACTCCTAGCGGTAATGTTTACTGTTTTGAGAAATATAGCCTCCCATAATTTTAAAATATGCAGTTTATAGTCTACGTGAAACTGTCATTAACTTTACGCTTTCTTGAATGTGCTTTGTTCTCTCAAAGACTCTGCTGCCGATGGTGCCACTATTTCGTGGAAGGAAAACTTTGACCTCGCTTATGCAGAGCTGCATGAGATTGGGAGGTAATATTAACCATGCTTATCACTGCAATAAGACACCAGCACAGTGGCTTGAAGCTTTTTCCTTAGAAGAAAGTTTAGGTTGCATTTAGTAGTTAACTTGAAAACTGATCCTTTCAAAGACCGTTGCACATTAAGTACTGATTAAAATACAGACTGGGTGAAATATGGACTTAATCCTGGTTTTCAAAATCAGTCCTGATTTGAAGATTGCAACCTGGCAAACTTGTGAACAATTAGGCGGCCAAATGTCTGGCAGCCACTGCCAGCTCTCGTTGGTATCTCCTCTGACATCTCTGATTTGATGTGAGCTTTTGAAGTCGCGACAATTTGCTGGTTCTGGATATGCTTAACCTCAAAGGCTGAGTTTGCCGAAGCACTTGGGCACATGACTGACTTAAATCACATGCCAAAGCGCTTTGCTGATTGGGATGGTTGATTGAACAGGGGCCTAAATAGAAGCTGTGTATGTTGTCAGCCCTCAGTGCTCCACGCAGACAACAGATAAGGGGCACGCAAACAATTCAGGTTAATGCAGTTAGTTCTTCATCTCAGAGATCAGAGGCAAGTAGTTCTGGGGCTGAAAAGGGTAGGAGTCTCTCTGGTCCTGTAGAAGGAAGAGTGATGTACTGATAAAAGGCCAAGTTCAGCACATGTTTTCACTGAATAGTTTTACTTTCAGGAATGGTACTGTCTGTATGAGTTTCCTAAATGCTTTTACACCAGCTTTTTTCTTAATTTATTACTGTGTGCCTGAAAGAGCAAGACAAAATGATAGGTTAGTGATTATTTAACAAGGCTTTTCTTTTAGTTGTCTGAGAAAGTCTGGGCTCTTTATTAAAGCAACTGGAGAGACCCACAGCTAAAAAAAAGAGATAGAACCTGTAAAAGTGGCAGCAAATTGAACCCAGGGGAGATCGTTAGAGGGCATCAGTTTGGCTGCACAAAGCAAAGCAACACCGTTTGCTCTCAGTGTTTGCAAATCCCCAAAGAATCTCTACACCCAGGTAAGAGGTTGAGGCTCTTTGTTGGAAAAGGTTATGAACAACTAGTTAAGTCTGATTCCTTGTGAAATATTAATGTGCTGAATCAAATAATACTTCAAAAATCAGTCTGTTATTGCATCGAAGACCAAGCATGATTAATTCATGAGGCCCCTTCCTTATTCTGTGGTTTTGGTTTTTTTTTCAGGGGACGGTTCTCCATAGTAAAGAAATGTGTTCACAAAGCCACACGGAAAGACGTTGCCGTCAAATTCATTAGTAAAAAAATGAAAAAGAAAGAGCAGGCAGCACACGAAGCAGCTCTGTTACAGCACTTACAGCATCCTCAGTACATCACTATCCATGATACCTACGAATCTCCTACTTCTTACATCCTGGTTTTGGAACTGTAAGTACATGGAGCTTGAATTCAAGTGTCTGGGTAGGAATCACAGCCCTATTAAAGCCAAGGACAAAATTCACTCTGACTTCAGCGGGGCAAAGATTTTGTCATCTGTTTTTTATTGATCATGACGTCAAATGCAATACCCATTTTCTGCAGAGCTTCCACTGCCTTTTCTTTATAGTAAATAAGATTCAGAGGGACAAATAAAACTGCTTTCTCCCCCAGTGAAGCTTGGGTAATTGTACCAGCAGTTAGTTTGTCCCATTGAATAGCCTCAGATTTATTTGGGCAGTTTTTTTCACTTTTTATATTCGGGTAAATGTGTTTCAGCTAAATTGAAGCCTACATTGTTCTAATACTTCTTGGTGAAAAGAGCTGCGTAGCAACTCTGCTTGCCCCTATAAGGAGAAATAGCAACTGAGATCAAAAAGGCTTCTTTGTTACAGTATATCCAACAAAGTGTATTGGGGCTATTTGCTTGTTTATTTATACAGATAAATAAAACTAGGTGGAAAACTTTTATTGGGTTAGTTTTCCCACAGAACATAGTACCAGCTGAAAATGTCAGTGATTTTTTTTTTCTGCATTATGCAAGCAGCTCTATAAATAAATAGATGAATCCAAATAATTAAGAGGATCCGTTTTCAAAGGAATTGCCTCCATCTAATGAATCCATCCTTAAGCAAATGAGTTTACTTTGAGACTGTTGCTAAATTTTTCAAGGACCGGAGATAACAATTGAGGATTAATCATTCTACCACTTCCACAGCCTGCAGTGTGTTGAGATATCATTAAATACTCATCAGATCTTGCATTTTAGTTTCCTCCATTTTTAGGTCACGAAGTTTCCATTGCAATTTTGTTTTCAAATATTAACTGTTCCTAGAGATATCACATGATCTTTCATGTGCAGGGTTTGATTTGTTTGTAGGATGGATGACGGTCGTCTCTTAGATTATCTAATGAACCACGATGAACTTATGGAGGAGAAAGTCGCTTTCTATATAAGAGACACAATGGAAGCCTTGCAGTATCTTCACAATTGCAGAGTGGCTCACTTAGACATAAAGGTAAGAAGAAAAGAGAACGATGCTATTATTCAGTGCCCTGGTACAGAGAGTTCCCAACTGCACAGACTGGGAGAAGGTGCAGTCTGTACCCCAAAGATGATCACTAAAGGGACAAGCACTATCTTTCAGACTTACTTACCAGAGAAAGGACTTACTGACCTGCAGTGCAAAGTCTTTTTTCTTCCTTCAGACAAGAGATGCACCTGTTTTCTTGATTCACTCGTTTGTTCTCAAGAGCTTTCTGGATGTAATGATGGAGAAGGAGGGCATCTGAGACAAGAATGAGATGTCACTAGCACCTGACTGAAGGGGAATTATAAGAAAAATCCATGGGGCATGGTTTGGGCTCACACCTGTACCAACTTAGCTACCAAGCTTCCTCAGCAGAGCTGGCTTGTGCCCAGGCAGCTCAGGGCAGGCCAGAAGGAGCGTGTGTCTCCCTCACATCCGCAGCAGAGCCCTGGAGAGCCCAAAGCAAGGAGAGAGGAGGGTGAAGGGCAGCAGGAGGTGGGGAGGGCTAGCAGGGGCAAAGGAAAGCAGCACCCTGCGTTGTGCTGTAGAGCCTGAGAGGGGAACCGGGTGGGAAATACACCCAAGGAGAGGTTCAGAGGAAGAACAAGCTCCATTGTAGAGAAGAAATTCAAGCATTCCCTGATGTCAACACTCAGTTGGATTAGCACAGCTTGTACCTCCTTTTGTTAGTGCACGTGGCAGGAGGCACCGTACTGTCCTGGATTCAGCATTGTACTGCTGTCCTCACCGACATCCCAGTTATCTTGGATGACAGAGAATTAGCGATTGAAGTTATGATCGAGTCTTTTGAGTTTTGTGATCTGCAGCATTAATTCTGGTTGCCAGGGATATCAGATAATCTATAATTTTTTTGCAGACTTAAATGCCAATTAAAAATGGAGAAAGAGAGATGAATTTAACTTTCTTGTATAGTGGACAATCCGGCTCCAAGGAGGTCTCTTCTCAACTCTCCAACCCCAAGGCATGTCAGATGAAGTGATGCTTTCATTCTTCTGCTGCCTACTACCACTACAAAAAATAATATTCCTTTTGTACAGTACCTTATGTGAGCATTAGTCCCAAAAGACTAAATCATTCTAGTTTCTTTCGGTGAGATTGTTTGTATTTTCTGATGTATTTATAGGACCTGTCAAAAAGTAGGTACCACTTGGAGGTAAGAAACTGCACTGAATTCTCTCTTTGATCATAAGATACTTCCCAGAAACAAGGTGGGAAGCCAATTTTCGGTGACCTATTTACAGTTCTCCTGAATAAGGGATGCTAAATAAAGCACCTTCTGTTGCTAAGTGGGAAGCAGGAGATGCATTGATAGTGACAGCAGACCTAGCCATGGACTGTCTTCTCCCAGAATCCTGCTCAAGAACACGTTGATTTTGTCAATGCAGACTGCACAAGAGAAGAGCAAGCAGAGAGATTTGAACAGCAGTGTAGTGAACTTTGCTTTATATATATAGCCATGAGGCAGCAGTAAAATATGCGTGAGGATGAGAGGCTATAGGGCAGACAAGTGAGTCTAGAGAGGGTGCAAGAAGCAAATTCAGAAATCATCTCAGAGCAAACAAAGAAAGCAAAATCCATATTAAGTCCCCAGAGCAGAGTGTAAAGGCAATGCTCAGTACCACCCACTGAGAAAGATCTTAAATACTGAAAGAGTTGGCAAAACAGAGGGAAAACTGACTGGGATGAAATATAATTGTACTCTGGCTTGGAAGGCATGACTGGTACTGGTTGATATGGGAACATTGGCAGCTCCATCCATGTCAAGTGACAGCGACAGTAATGGCACTCACCAGAGTCCCTCCCAGGGTACGTGGTGGTGGGAGCAAAGTTGAATATTTACTTCATGAAGAACATTTCTGCTACAAGTTATGCACATTTATGTAGCCAGTTGCCATGTAAACAAATGGAATCTAAACAAACTTGAATCAGAGACATAAAAATCTCATCAAAATTTAAAAATCTGTCAGTGCTCTTAATCTATAGAGATTAATTTGGGAAAATAAAACTGTGAGTATTTAGGACAAAGTGCAAAATCCCAGTGTGTTGCTCTACTGCAAAGGAGGTTGTTGTCAGTGCAACTTCAGCATTGATCTGAATTTACAGCAGTGTAAACAGCAGCTGAGCTGGTTCCTTGTCTGTACCTGGATCTGTACCTCATATATCTGATTAATTGCAAGATTTGATTGGCTATTAAACCTAAATGAAATCTACACATTTTATTTGCAAAAACATAACATAATTAAGTTTTTGTTATTATTTTTTCATCAGCCAGAAAATCTGCTCATTGATTTAAGGATCCCAGTACCTCGTGTCAAGATCATTGATTTGGAAGATGCAGTTCAGATCACAGGCCATTACCACGTCCACCACCTCCTTGGAAACCCAGAGTTCACAGCTCCTGAAGTTATCCAAGGCCTTCCTGTCTCCCTGAGCACGGATATCTGGAGCATTGGGGTCCTCACCTACGTCATGTTAAGTGGTGTCTCTCCATTCCTGGATGAAAGCAAAGAGGAGACTTGTATCAATGTGTGCAGAGTAGATTTCAGCTTCCCGCCCGAGTACTTCTCCGATGTGAGTCATGCCGCTAGGGATTTCATCAACGTTATCCTCCAGGAAGACTTCAGGAGAAGGCCGACAGCAGCCACTTGTTTACAGCATCCGTGGCTGCAGCCACACAACAGCAGCTATTCCAAGATCCCGCTGGATACCTCCCGCTTGGCTTCCTTCATCGAGCGCCGCAGGCACCAGTACGACGTGCACCCGGTGCCCAGCGTCAAGAGTTTCCTGATGAGTCGGCTGAACCCAGGCACGTAATGCCTCCCTCCCCGGGGTCCTACACCGCGGGCGCAGGGAGCGAGCAGGCGCAAAGCAGATCTCTCTGTACATAGTCCCGTATTCGGCGTTTACATTTCACGTGGCTTCCCTGACTGCAGGGCACAAATCATTGCGGAGGTGGCAGTATCTGCCCAGTTCCTCAGGACCAAAGCAAAGGAGGTAACGGCAGTGGATACCTGCTCCCTCCCCTTGGCGGGCTCCTCCTGGGACACGTGCTGTTGTCTCATCCACCGCAAAACAGGACCGTGGGAAGCAATCACCAACTGGAAATGAGAGCCAAAATTGCAGTTGCCTTAACCTTTGTGAGGCAACCTTATAAGAAATCCTCTTGATCTTGCTGAACTGCTTTCAAAATGTACGAGAGATTAGGAGTAGGGTAGTCGGGGGAGTGAGACTAGGCTGACCTTAGCACGTACTGCAGAACTGGACTGAAGTCAGTTTTTGCTGAAATCACTGCTCCAGGTTAACAGACGGATTGTGCACGCCTCTTATTCCTGGGTCTGCCATGATTTTGGTGGGGACTTTGCCTGCGTAGGACACGCAAGATCAGGCCCTATTCACAGCTGGGTCGGCTTCCGTGGTGGCGTGGCTTAGATAGACTCTCGCTGTGTTAGTGCTCAGACCAAAATCCCCCGTTAATCCTTGGGCTTTCTGCTGTGTCAAGTCAACATGCAGTACCTTCCAGAGCTACGATTAAGGCAATTAATTCATTGGAGCATACAGCTAGTTTTGACTAAGCACAATGGGACTATGATGGGTTTTTTAAAAGCATTTTATAAGCACTGTACAGAAATCTTTTGCAAAACCTGTGCATTGAGAAAAGGCTGTGTCCAATTTTTGCAGTATCTGTAAACTAGATGATGATGATGAAGACAATTTTTTTCTATCACAGGTTTTCAGTATACATATATTGTATCATACATATAAATATATATATATATTTAAAGGATCCTGTTCCATTTCTAGCTTCAGAATTGCTTGGCCCAAAGTCCATCTAAGCCTTTCAGAGTGCAGTAGGAGTGGTGAGTTCACCCTTGTGCTTACAGCTTGAAAATCGTTTTCAGTGTTTAAAGTATGTCATTTGTTTCATTTCCAAACTTGTAAATAACTCTCAGCCACCATAAGCACCTCATCACCAAAGCATTCGTGAGGATATTTTTATGTCCAAAGCCTAATTTGTAATAAAATAAAAAATATTCACAATTAAAACACTTCTCTCTTGCAAGCCAAGTGGCAACATCATCATATTGATGTTACAGTGATGGAGCCAGCCTTAAATATAACCAACACAGGGAGTCAGCAATGACAAATCAGCAGTTTGTAGACTGGCCAAACCTTCCTCTCTAGCAGTGGGACTGGGAAGGGAAACACCTCCCTGGCTGGGGCTTCCCCGTCCTGCTGCTGCACCATAAAATTGTACAGCCTTCTAGGGTGACGATCAAAAAGAGATATTTTTTTTTCCCCTGTCATGCGAGGACTTTGTTTCGGTGCTGAGTGCCATTGCTGTGCCTATAATGGGAAATGTCACTTGTTGCTAAAGGTTTTCCTGAGTAAAAGGGCTTGAGTATGCTCAGTATAGAGTCTCTTGTAAGGGCAAGAGTCAAATTTAATTTACCATCCAAGTAACTGCACTGTGAGCCTGCAATATCTCTGCAGGAGCAAAAGCTGTCTCTGCCAGCAGGTGGTGGAGATACTCTGCAAGTACTGTTAAACTCTCAGGGCTCCACTAGTCCTTTCTTTGATCCACCTCCAAGCTCATCTTCAGGGCAGGTAGGAGGCCTGGCCCTTCTCTATCAGTGCACTGGAGCAGTCAGCATTTCACTAGTGGAGAAGAAAGGAGGCACAGCAAAAAAAACCCCAAGTTGTGCATGCAATACAAGAACAGATCTTGAGGTCAGGGAGCCACAGTCAGGAGGGTGAGCCCGGGTGCCTGAGTAGAGTCAGAAGCAGTGTACGAGACTGTGTGGCTGATGGAGAAAGATCTAATACAGGGGGGAGTTGTGGAAAGGCTTGAAAGAATCATAGAATGGTTTGGGTTGGAAGGGACCTTAAAGATCATCTAGTTCCAACCCCCTGCCATGTCCAGGGACACCTCCCACTAGACCAGGATGCTCAAAGCCCATCCAGCCAGAAAGAGATGGTATTCACGTAAGGCTAAACCCTATGGATCAGCTAAAACTTATCGCAGTTCCCCTGTCGTGCAGCAGCTCATTTTCTAAGCGATCCAGCAGCACCTCTTAGACATAGACCAGACTCTCATCCTGAGCAAGAGTGCAAAGTATGTGATTTCTTAGCAACCAAAACTTCTTCAGACAGCAGTCATCAAGGGGTATCTTTAATTAGCACCAGCCTCAGGTACTTTCTCACAACAGGACTGTTTGTATGGCTTCCTATTTGTCAAAGCTGGCTCTTTGTGCTGTGATAGCACTGCCCTTAAAAAAATATTTATGGAAGTGTGGTTTATAAAACACACAGCTTTTATTAGGCCTGTGGGTACAGCTTAAGCCACAGACTTTCTACTTGGCATTAATACAAACAAATTCTCATGTATCACATGAAATCTGGAGTTATTTATCATTTTATTTTCTTACCTCCTACGTTCGCATCGCAAACTGCAACAGCAGACACTTTGGATGCACAGAGGGGAAAAGATGGATTGTTTAAAGTGATATTTAAGCCTTTCATTGGTATCAAATAACACCAAAAAAAAAAAACCAACCCAAACCCCAAAAGGCTGGAAGAGGATACATGTTTAGGTATTGCTGCTTAGATTCCAAAAAAAGAAGATTTCTTAACAAGAGAGGGCTGGAGGTGCTGAACTCAGAAGATTTTGAATGTTATGGAGTTGCTTTCCTCTATGGTTCTGCTTTTTCTATGTTCTTGTTAGAGAAGTCCTCTTCCTGGGCACCGCTCTTCTTACAGCACATTCAGGAAAACTCAAATTAGTTAAGTACTATGAGTTAGTACTTCCAGATTCATTTGTGATTATCAACCATTTTTGCATTTTATCTCAAAGATTTCTTGTGCCTGAATAATATCAAGTTGACATGAAATGCTACTATATGATAAGTACAGAGGAAGTATTCTGACCTTGCTCTCTCAAGGTCTCTTTCAGCCAACCTGTGGCCTCTCTGCAGACCCCAAAGGTCCTGTAACTCTCTAGTAAACTGTAATTCCGTCGTAAAGAGATTGCAGAAGCTAAGGAGGCCTGGAGTGAGCCCACTGGGTGAGAAGAACCACAGCCAACCCCTTTTGCAGCATTCTCCAACTACTGGATTTTTTGGTGCATGAAATATTGCCTGTAACAAACATGGGGAAACACAGTTTCTCATAAATCTCCGTTAGGCCCTTACAAAGCTCCTCAGAAAGCAGCTGACTCCGAGGGGAAGATTTCCACCTGCAGCTTTAGCACTCAGGGTATTCCCACGATGGCCAAGTGAAGGCGTGACAGTAGCTGCACCCTCCAGCTTCTGCGGCAGCTTCAGAACAGCTAGAATGACCAACAGTATTACTAGCAACGGAGCAGCACAACGGTGCAGACTGGCACCACGCACGCAGCCACCACCTTCAGACATCTTCACAGTGGTCATACCCTGTGCTGACATCAAAGTACACTTGCTCACAGCGTCACCCTGGCGCTGGGCTGGGTGACAGGCCTGCAGGAAGGCAGCAGCAAGGGCACCAGCAACACAAAGCCCGAAGAGCACAGTGATGTACTGCTCATTATTTAAGATGGCCACAATGAAAGAATGCATGTGGCAATGAGAAACCAAGTC
>KZ505837.1:562008-576061 GCA_002844005.1 Limosa lapponica baueri
TTCCATTTGGATCTGTAAGTCTTCCTTCTGTGGCAGTGTGAAAATTTTCAGAACCCCATTGTTACAAGAAGTCATTCTGGTGTGTTTGTGACTGTAGAAATTACTTGTGAATCTGTTTGCAGGAGCTACAAAGGATTTGTCAGAGCAACTAGTTGTGTCTTAATTACAGTGGACCTATTGATTCCTCTAATTAGAAACAAAAATGTACTTTCTGTTTATTCACCTTTTTGTGACAGTAACTGGCGTACTTCCAGGAATTACTTTCCATGCTTCGTGGTGAAGAAGTAGAAGTATCTTGTATGATTTGTTTTGATTAGAAAGGATAGAATAACCTTAAATATATCTAGAGTGTGTTTGGTGGAAATTGGCTTGAATTTTCTTTGCTATCAAGAAGGCAAAGACAAACGGTGATGCAGTTCTAGACAGTTGCTCTTCCTGTGCTGATGCAGAGCGTGCGGAGGAAGCTGAGTCCCTTGGTTAATACACTTACCTGTAGACTGAATAGTGAGAAGAGTTTTTTGGCATTAATACTGGACTCTTTACTAAGCCTTTCAAAATGGGAGGTTTGAGTTATGCTGAAGTTCAGAAGGAGAGTTTTTGTTCACTGTTGGTTAGATTAAACTATGCAGACCAAGATACACAGGCTTTGTGTATCTTGAGGACTTTTGACGGCTTTGCGTTACACTATTTGTGACGTTGTGCTTTGTTGGCAGTAAGACTTCAGAAACATACAACTGAAAGAATTCCTTGCTGTCTGGGCATGTTGGGAGTGATGACTTTGCCCTTTCATACTTCATGTCCCCTGGAAGTGTGCTTCCGCTTCCCTTGGTGAAGGGTCTTCTTATGGGACTTAGAAGTTGGTTACTATGGGGAGAATATTAGAATTTGCTCAGGCTGTGTGGTGGGTTGTTAAGGTGTTTTTTTCCTCCCCTTGAGGCTATCATTTGGTTCATGAGTCTAATTATGTACCATAATTTACATCTGGAGAACTTCATCCCGGAAAGATGAAGGCTCTCTTGGTCACCTTCCACAGCTGGAACTTGATGAGCACGTTGTCTTGTGCAGCTGCCCTGCAATAGTCTGAGACTTGTGAAGTTTTACATCAGCTTCTAAGAAGTTCCAGTCCGAAGTGAATGGAGGAATTGGGATTTGTTTACTCTCTCATCTTAATGGTCTCATGGTCTTGGGACCTGTAGCAGAAACAAGCTTTTCTCACTTGAACTGTTCTGCAGAAAATGACTTTTTCCACCAGAGGGAGCTGAGAGTCTTATTTTTCAGGATAGTTGACGCCCTAACTCTTCTATAGCTAATAGTTTCCAGTGAGGATACCAATTCTAGATATGCTTAGGATAAAAATCTGTCTGGTTTTCAACAAGTTACACCCTTGCTGATGCCCTCGTTTAGAACAGTAGAGTTTACCAAGTAGCTGCCTCCGGCTGGAGTTCAGCACCGCCTGTTGTAGGCTCACTCTTACAGCACAAGCAGAATTTTGTGAGTTCAGTATTTTCCACTAACTATACTGAATCGTGTTAAGAGGGCGGCTGACATCTATGCAGCTAAATCCCTGAGCTAGTTTATCAGGCCTCTAGCTGAAAAAAATAGCAACTGGATTTGGAGAGATTGATGTGTTCTAATACCCAGTTGCCTTTAGAGGATATTTGCAATTCATTTGCTTTGTAAAACAAGTTCTGAGGAACAGATCAATTGGAAAACTTCATTTCACAGTTCTTCATTGTGCGCTCAGTAAATCATCCAGAAAGAGCTGTGTTTTGGCGCTTCGTTTCACACCAATGTCCCAAACATTTCAATTAGTAAAAGAAAAAACATGTTACCTCCTATATGCATTCTTCTGTCAGAATGATTATAGTAAACAAGCGTGTGCACTTTCTTTGCGGCACCTGGAAGTGATTAAAAATCCATTTCAAATTAAGAGCAAATGTTAATTTCCTTGCATGCCCCCACTGCTCACATTCATCGCATAGTTCCTGCTGTTGGTCCCAACTGTTCCTAACATGGGAACTAGGTCACAAATTACAAAACTCATTTGCATCATAATACGCGCATCTGAAAGTCTCGCAGTTCACTCTCTGCTCTGATTGAGGCTGGGGTAGAGGCATAAGGCTATGTTTAAATTTCTGGGTTATCACATGATTTTTATTATCTGGCAAGTAGAGTGTTTATATGAAATTGTGATCTTTAATCCACTCTGGAGTATGGTTTTATAACAGAATGAAAAGATCTCACACTTTTTCATGGTGAAATAAGGCTGTCAGTGCTTGCAGGAGGGCCGACTTGCTGTTCTTCCTGAGTGGGGACCACTCAGGAATTGTTGTGTAGCTTTTGATATTCGTGTGTAAAGTTCACTCTGTCTCACCCAGGCTGTGGCAATCTCTGTCTAGCACAGGGAGTGCTGCGTCAAGAGAACTCCGCCTGGGCACTTCAGTCAGTATGACCCTGCGTAAGTGCAGTGCTTTACTCGGTCTTAAAATGCTTGCAAAAATCTTGATAAACCCAGTACTGAATTAAAAGCAGCCAAGTTAACATTTTTGTCCTTAAAAATATGATTTGTTTGTCACGGTATCAGCATTCCTTTATTAACTGATAATTGACAGGTCATAATAAAGTTTCCAAAGCCTATTCCACGAAAATTTATTTAAGACGTAATCCTAGAAAAATAACTGAATCACTTCCCTTTGAATTTATTTGGAAAGCCTGTTGCTGTGGATTTTTTTAGCAAGTGACACAAACATTGCATTTAGGGAACAGGACCAAAGGAATGCAAAACACCCAGGGGAAGTTTGTTTCCAGAGCTGCGTTTTGGAGGTCACTGACTCAGGGAAATGTTCTGCTTTGGGAGACTGGTAACTGGACCGCGGGTGAGACAGGCTGGATGTTTTGTTTGTTTGTAATGGCTCTGTTGGTTCTTGGGTCAGTCTGTATGACAGTGACAAGGACAGCTTCATGTTTGAGCACTGCAGCAAATTAAAACTCAGCCTGGTGCCTGCTCCAGCTTCAGGTTTTCCTCAAACCCTTTTGGCAGGTGTTTGCAGGCTGGGACCAGTGACCCTGCCTGCGTGTCTGGTTGACTTTGTCCTCAGTCTTGGTGCTCTGTTTCTGCGTGACTCCTGTCCTCCTCTGAACTTATTCTCCTAAGCTGATGCTGTCCACACTCAGGCTGGGAAAATGCAGGGCTGTAGGTAGAGGCTGGCCAGTACGGAGAAGGAGAGGAAGCCCAAGCAAGGCCGTCACTGTGAAGTTCTTGCTTAGAGCATGGTCTCCTGAGCAGAAGCATAATGGTACGTCAGAGGTTGTGTCGAGGCCAAATAGGTGGTGCAGGAGGAGAAGCTAAGCTAGAGCAGTTACTTTTGATCTGTTCCTGAACAACTAATAGTAGCTATACAAAAGGTACTTTGACAAACATGGCTATTTAGATGGGGAAATTCCTGCAGCTGATCATTTCTGCTTTGCTGAGAGGTATCATTTTAGGCTGATGATGGGAGCAGCCATAAAGGTGACCTGGTTATAAGGGGGAAAGTACTGCACACTCTGCTCAAATACTGACACAGAGACTGCCTGCCAGCCTGGGAACCGGGCCTGGGAACCACAAGCATCCTTGGGGAGTGCAGCTGGGTACGGAGAAACCATACACAGCCCTAGATAACAGTGATAAGCGCAAAAACAAGGAACTGTAACAGCACGTTATCATCTGAAAAGGTGGGAAAAAGAAGTCTGGAAAAGGGAGAAAACATCCTGAGAAAGTAAGCATTGGTAACTGCCATTGGCTGGTCTAACTGGCAGAACAGCAAAACAGTCTCGAAATACAAAAATGAGTCTGAGAGAATAGGAAACATCACGGGTTATTGGCTGTGCCAGGTGAAAAACAGAAATTAGCAGCATCTATTGGCTGCTCCAGGTGGTGGTGTCCTACGCCCCTTTATGTCCCTGTAATATAAAAAGGACTTACTTTTTAGTTAAAATGGACCCTCCTTCCTGCACACAAACCCCTTTGCCCTGCAACATTTCCCAGGCAGAGCGGACCCTCGCTGGGGACACCAGGTTGACTCCAGGTTCCGTGCAGCAGATCATCACCCAAGTGAGACTTCGTCTGCTGTCGAGTGGCCCCATTTCTGGGATGGATTTGATTGGCCCCACTGCTGAGATCGGTTTGATGAGCTCTTGCTACCGGTAATATTTTTTAATATATAGACGTACATATAAGTAATTACTGGTAAGTATATTTGCTGCTTTACTAGTGATAATTCTACAGTAACTTGTAATATGGAGATGAAGACTTGCTACTCATATTGATTGCTGCTGCTGTGGAAATATATATTTGCTTTCTGGTAGTAATTTGTAGTAAATTGTAGTGTATCTATACTACTACTATAGGTATTTGCCAATTGTAACTGTACTTGCTGTGAGAGTAGTAAACGGTAATGAAGTAAAGAAATGTAGGTAATAAATCCTCAGTGTCCTTGTGTGTGAGGGAGTCCTGCAAACCTGCGGTTGTGATCTTTGCACACCTGCAGGCTGGGCAGCCCTTCTGGGTCCTGGCATTATTTAGTGTCAGAAGCGGAGTTCTGTGATAGAGAGGTCATGGATGCTTGGGAGAAGGCAGTAGAAGAGCAGAGAAAATGGCAAGAGGCAAAGGGGTGGAAAACCCCTCGGTGGGACAGGGATTGGGTGTCTGAGAATTGGTTGAACTGGGAAATGCTGCGAGCAGAGTTTCAGAAGTGGCAGGACAGTCACAAGTGCAAAGCAGAGGATGGGAAGGGGGCCTTCATCGGGCTTCTCACAGAGGCGCTGGCGGCCGCAGGCGCTTTGTTTAGCACTGCTAGGCAGGAACTGGAAGCTTTGCAGCAAGCTAAGGATGCAGAAGCACAGGCAGTTGGCTTAGAATCCCACAGTTTTGTTACGAACCCATTACTTCAACAATTAGAAACAAACCTCAGACCTCTGGCTGTAGAACAGCTAGAGCAAGAGCCTCCGTGCCTGGGCTCAGTGAGCGAGGTCACTGAAAAGCTACACGTACTGAGAATGGATAACGAGGAGGAGGAGGACTTTGATTCTGGCAGCGGGTCTTCCACCCCCGCTTTGTTACCCGAGCAGCGTCCAGATAACGCAGTCTCCTTGTACCCTGGCATTAAAACTTTCCCGGTGCAACTCCCGGCTCCTGCCGGAGAGGAAGGCGCTCCCCCGCTGCCTGGGGTCACGATGACCGCTACGAATTTTAACGCAGAACAGCTAAGGCAGCTGTCCCTGCAGTACGGCAAAAAGCCCCACGAGGACTGGGTGGGATGGGTGGCGCGGTGCTACCAGCTGGGAGCTGGAACCGTGATCCTCAATCAGACTGAGGCCGGACAAATATTCCTGGGAGGAAGAATATTTCTCCTAAACCCCAATGCAGGGGCCCGAGTGAATACCTTCTCCCTGTTATCTTCAATAATACATGCTGTTAGAAAAATGCCTGGACCGTGGGGATATCTCCCTCCCCCTCCCTGGAGTACTCCTGATGGGTTTTCTGGCTGGACGATGAGACTGGCTGCTCGGGACGTCCTTAAGGGACAAGGGGCGATACCCCAGGACATGATGGCGGTGCCAGCAACAGCAGCAGGGAAACTGAAACTCTTGCAAAATGCAGCACCCGGAGGGCCGAAGAACCTGGCCTTAATGTTGCGCCATGAAACCTGGGACTGGAATACCATAATGGCCCAAGGGCTGCAAAATTGGACAGCCCTTCTGGGGAGGCGACGAGGACGGGGAAGCACCCCTGAAATGGCAGGCCGTAAAAGGGAAGGTCGGGTCAGGGTCGTCCAGATGCTAAAGGGAGGTCAGAGGAGTAAGAGTAAGGGGCAAAATGCTCGAAATGCTGAAATTAATCAATCTGACACAAAACAACCCAGCAGCAAACAGGAGTGTGATCTGGAACGGAGACGCTTATGTGATCTCCTGCGAGGAATAGGATTCACGGCAGGCCAGTTGGAGGGGATGCCTGTGTTTGTCTTGCAGAGACTGTGGGATAACCGGGAAGGGGGCGGCACCAGCAGCCCAGGGGCAGGGAAGGGGCCAGGCGATGTTAGTCCCTCTGCCTCCCCCGTCCCCGACAGCCTTGTTGTGTCCACTCCCCCGACCCGGCTCCCCGAAAATGAATAGAGGAGCTCTTAACGTTGGCCCAGGGAGACCCAACAACCCCTCCCAGGCGGCCAGAATTTTTGGAATTAATCTTAGCACCCTTGTATGCCATTAACAGTGAATGGCAAATCCTCCATCTCTTTTCTTTTGGGTACAGGAGCCTCAATATCAATAATTAAAGCTGAGGATGCCCCTGGGTTAATTCAGAAATCTCAAGAAAGGATTTCTATAGTAATGATTACCAGGAAAATATGAGAGCTCCCCAAAGCCAGGATAAAATTGGCTCTGCCCAGTGGAAGGACACTGAGACCCACGGTAGCAGTAGGACTTTTAAGTATTTTGAGTATGCATCTATTAAAATCCCAGCCTATTAATACTCCATTAGTCTCTCAAACCCTCAGAAACAGAACTCTGTAATTTCTATAGAGAAAATACCTGCTGGGGAAGCTATTGCTTTTCTGTTAGAGGCAGCACTCACTTTACCTAAAAGTCCCTTCACCCACATATGACAGCACTGTATTAGCCCTGAAGCCTCACAAGGCATAACTGCTCTCATCCAGGATTTAGGACAACAGGGTATTATTCAGAGAACCCATTCGCCATATAAGTCCCCTGTACAGCCTGTCCATAGGTGTAATAGAATCCAACCTGCTGTTGGATGGTAGACTGTTGTAAATTAAATGAAAATACTGGACCCTTCCATGCTGCTGTCCCTTCTGTTACAAATCTTATTTTTTCTATGGGACAAGCAGCCCAGCCTTGGATGGCTGCCGTGGATAGAAAAGATATGTTTTCTGCAGTCCCTTTACAATCTGAGGATCGAGAGAGTTTTGCTTTTACCTGGGACAGAATACAGTTTGCTTTTACCTGATTACCCCAAGGGTTCAAATACAGCCCTACGTTGTCCCACCAGGCTTTAGCTAGGGAATCAGACAAGTCCCACGGGAGCCAGGGTGACAGTGTATTAATACACAGATGACATTTTAAATGGAGGTGATTTCCTCAGTAAAGTCCAAATAACGTGTGATTGCTCTGGGAACTGCAGGACTCTGGCAAGCACATCTTCCAGCGTTTGGCATAATTGCTTGACCCTTACCTTGACAGTCTTAACGAGCCGTGTTACCTGGGCGTGGGCAGTTAATCGTGAAGCAACATTTAATTCATTATATGCAGTGTTTCAGAATATCAGGCTATGGGCCCCATAATACCAAGACCCTGCATATAGGACGTCGTCATGGATGGAGTGATGAACTTCACCTGTAAGAGAGAAGCAGCGATATATTTATTGATATAAAACAGGTATTTACCAAAGCTTGATAGTAAATGCGACAGTGGTTTAACAAGATTCTAGGGCAAAGGCACACTTGGTTATTTACTGCATAGAGGACAGGGCAGACAGAACTGTCAGGGAGACCCTCCTGTTGAGTCACAAGGTTCAGAGAGGACCCCCTTGCTTTCTAAACTCCTTCTCAGAGAGGAGTTTAGGTGCGGCTGGATCCAGTCCTAGTCCCAGACTTGGTCAACCCACATGAAAGAGCAGGAATCGATGATAGTCCAAAGACTGTACTAAGCTCTTCAGTCATCTGGTGGCATCCCTAATTGTGGCCCCAGGGAGGCAGCAGCATCCCTCAAAAGAGGGTCTGGTCTGCTCTGCACAGAGGGAGTCACTGATGACCACAACTCTGCTCCACCACTAACCTCCATGGGCTGCAGGGGGACAGCCTGCCTCACCATGGTCTTCACCATGAGCTGCAGGGGAATCTCTGCTCCAGCCCCTGGAGCACCTCCTCCCCCTCCTTCTTCATTGACCTTGGTGTCAGCAGAGTTGTTGCTCGCATATTCTCACTCCTCTCTTTGGCTGCAATTGCTGTCGTGCAGGTTTCCACCCACACCACACACACCCCCTTCCTTCTTAAATATGTGACCACAGAGGCACTAACACCATTGCTGATGGGCTCAGCCTTGGCCAGCAGCTGGTCTGTCTTGGAGCCAGCTGGCATTGGCTTGGACGTAAGGGAAGCTTCTAGCAGCTTCTCACAGAAGACACCCCTGCAGCACCCCTTCTACCAAAACCTTGCCATGCAAACCCAATACACTTGAAACACTACCTTTCTCCTGGTACAAACCAAATCCTGGACCTGCTTCCATAGCAGCCACACTGAGCTGGCTTCCATGCATCAGAGATAGCAGAGCACAGCTCCATTGGACAATCTCCTTCTCCGACTTTGGATGCTTTTCAGTCTGCTCACCTCCTCCAGCAGCTCAGCTACCATGCAGAGCAGTTCATCTACCTGGTCACACCTCCCACGGGCTTGCTTGCTTTCAGCCTCCATCTCCAGGAATATTGTTTTAGCTTGTTTAAATCACCTGCTCTGCCGGGTTCCCCTCAGTCACACAAGGAACATTCCCTGTTTAGTCATATTCTCACCTTGTCCTTGTGTGTCCCTCACTGCTGCTGGTGCTCCTCGCTGTCCATTGCATGTTCAGTGCAATCCAGAAGATGATGACGCACAGAGCACACCACAGGGACTGAGGGGACACCTGGGCTTATGGGGGGGATTGACAATACAATATGCATAGGTGGAGGGTGCTGAGCTCCGTGCTGGTGCAATATATATAATGATTGGAAAACAAAGTGATGGAAAATTAAAGGAAGGTGCTCAATCACCAAGGTGATGAGCATCTCATTTCTAAGTGGTGGCTATCCAAATTACCTAATATCCAAAAGGAATGAGGCGGTTTTGTTTTTCTTTCAGGTCGCGCTAACTGCAACATCAGCAACTGGAAACAGCTTATTCGCCCTGGATTTTCGTCCTATCTTATTCGTCATACTGATTTGGCAAGGTGGCATGAAATGAAACAACGTCATGAGCATTTATCTTTCTTATAATTGTTATATGATATACACAATGATTGGATCATATCTAGTAATTGCACGATTGCTTGTTCCCTTATCTCAAGTATATAATAGCAATAACATTGTTCAATTTATGAATACAATTTCTCAAGCAGGTAACGAATTGGACTGTTGGTATTGCTTATAACACCCTCAATCATTAGATGCCAAATTTTGGTGGTTAGCATAACCTGTCCCTGAAGCACCTTGTTATCAATGAAATATGACATACTTACTCCCCAATACACCAAATTATCAACAACAGGCTTTCAAAGTGCATTCATATGATAAGGCTCCAATACTCCGGAACACAAAGTCAATTTGTGTGGGGAAGACAAGCAATTGTAATCACGCCCAAGCATAGTTTCAACGTCAATGTGACAGAACACAAGCTTGTATTGATCCTGGAAACCTCATGGACCTGAAATAATGAATCAGCAATTAAAAACAAAGGGGGTTTTAATGGACTTTGGAATCTTACATGGAACATTAATATCACTAATTGTCAAAGATACTATAATCTCACAGGTCCTAACTCTACATGCTGTTGTCTACAGAGTAATGGTTGGCTTAGTACTAATGATAATTGGGACACGTGGCCCAAGCAACATATCTGGTTGTAGAGATTGTAACCCCTTTTGGACACTCCAATCAATGTGCTTAATGAAATGGAATTGCTTTTCTAATTCATTCTGTAAATGTGGCAATGACTCCAGGTGAAGTTGGTGGCCTACAGTTTAACACCTGTATGGTTCTGGCTTTGCAGCACAAATGCCTCTAAGAGTCTACCACCACAGCAGACAGGCACTTGTACCACAGCACATATCGCTCCTCAGGCACCTCAGTCTCAAGATTTGATATTTAACTTTCAACACAACCATTACATGTAGGTAAGCGGGGCAAAGTGTCTAAGTCTACAGTAATGAGACCATCTAAGTTTCCTAAGTTTGTACATGTGCTGTTTCCAAACTTGGGTGTCACTGAATTAGAATGAGCTGTTGTTAATATTTTTGCTACACTTGAAATTACTCAAAATGCTACTACGGATGCTCTAAAGAACCCACAGATGGAGATTAACTTGCTCTCACAGTTGGCTACTGTTGCAGGTGAAATATTAAGAAAAGTCATCATTGGGGGGTTAACTAAAAGGGTTTTACTAACGATCAAATGATGACCAAATGGTAATTAATCGATGACTGAATGAAAATCAAATTGTGATTAAGCAATAATTGAACATAAATTAAGCAGTGATTTAACAATATCTGACAATGATTTAAAAGATGATTTAGATTGTGATCAGATGATTTACACAGTGGTTAAACACTCTAGTACTTACTATACTTCTAATAATTATATTATAGCTGGATATATAAATGTTGCTAGCATACAATATACCTTTAGGCCTAATGTAAAAGTGTCACTTACCTCATTATAGACATCAAATGCCAGGCGAGGGGGTCTCTCAGCCTTGAGGATTAACCTTGAGAGGTGTCACCGCTCAAGGGGAGATCCCCTCCATATCTCAAATCAAAGCACTGTCTGTATCACTTTTATCCAAACTGGTACCATACACACGTGCCTCAGACAACAAACCCTCTCAGAAGTTGCAACAACATTGGGCCCGACATGGCCATGAGTCTCCTCCGCCTCACGCATTAGGAGGCAAGAGAGACGCACCAGGCGGGGTGTAGTCTCACTCCTAGTGACCCAACAGTGGCTGTAGGCCAAGGGGTGGAGTGATGGAGCAGCCATAGAAGTGACGTGTTTGTAAGGGGGAAAATACTGCACAGAAGAAGATGTCTGGTCAAATACTGACAGAGAAAATGCCGGCCAGCCTGGGAACCAGAAGCATCCCTGGGGAGCACAGCTGGCATCTTTGAAACACAGCTTTGAAGCACAGTTTCTTCTGGTACCAAGAAACCAGAGACCTCCCGAGGTACCTTCGATGAAAAGGGCAAAACCAAGGAACTGTAACAGCACGTTATCATCTGGACCGGTGAAAAAAGTCTGGAAAAGGAGGAAAACATCCTGAGAAAGTAAATGGTGGTAACTGCCATTGGCTGTTCTAAGTGGCAGAACAGAAAAACAGTCTGGAAATAGAAAATTTGGTCTGAGCGAACAGAAAACACCATCTATTATTTGCTGTGTCAGGTGAAAAACAGAAAATCATAGCATCTATTGGCTGCTCTGAGTGGTGGTGTCCTTCAACCTCTTATGTCTCTGTGATATAAAAAGGACGTACTTACTTTTTACCCAGAATGGACCCTCTTTCTCTGAGAAGTGCCCATGCACGAATGCCTTTTCGCCACGACATTTCCTTGGCAGAGTGAACACTTGCTGGGGAACGCCTGGCTGACTCCAGGCTCCGTGACGCGGATCGTCATCCAAGTGAGACTTTTTCTGATTGGCTCCACTTCTGGGATGGGTTTGATGAGCACTTGGTACCAGTAACATTAAAAATACATACATAGATAGATATATATATATATATATACACTTGCACACATATAAATAATTACTGATAAATATATTTGCTGCTTTATGAGTCATAATTCTGTAGTAACTTGTAATATTGAAATATAGACTTGCTACTAATATTGATTGTGCTGCTGTTGAAACATATATTTGCTTTCTGGTAGTAATTCATAGTATAAATATAATAAACATAAGTGTACTTGCATTGATAATGATGACCTGTAGTAAAATGCAATAAAGTAATTTAGGACATTAATCCTCCATGTCCCCTTGTGCATGGCAAAGTTCTGTGAACCCACTGTTGCAACCTTTGCCCACCCGCAGGCTGGGTAACCCTTCTGGGTCATGATAGCCGCATGGAGAACTTTCTGTTGGGCTGTGTCCAGTGGACACCAGCACTAACTAGTGGGCATGGAGAAAGGGCTAGGATGAAATAAAACCCCGTGTCTCTGTGGCATTGTATTGTTTTGACTTTTTGCAGGCTAGCAGTGAAGGGGAGGCAGAGGAATGACAATTAATTCCAGTTCAATGTGTGTTCAGAAGTGGAGATGATGCTGCGACATAAGGGCCAGGAGACACTGCTGGGCTCCAGATGTAGTCCATTATCTTGCCTTGGCATTTCCTGCCAGGCATCTTAGTGACCCTCTCCTCAATACACTAGCTCCTTCGCTTTCCACGTGGCTGGAGAAATGCACAGTTAAACAAGTTCAAGAATGTGGGGAGTTAATCTTCCAGAGCTGGGGCTTAGCTTTCAGCTACTGAGCACCTTCTCACTCCACCATAAAGGGCAGAGGATGCAAAGTGGGAACGTGCCACTCAGGCTTGTGTTACAGCAAAGGGTTACGGTGCATCTCCAACATTAACAAAGCAAATGACTGCTGCCATTGCTTTTGACTTTTCCCAAGGCATGATGCAATCCTCTTTTGCCCAGAAACACCAACAGCACAGGGAAAACGAGCTGGTGAGCCCCATCCCCAGTGGCCGTGCAGCAGCAGCCTCCAGCTGTGGCTGGGGAAACAGGAGGGGCTGGGGTTGCAATGGCATCCGGATTCCAGCCTGGCCAGACAAGCGCTGATGTTTTTCCATCACATGTGACCCGTTGGTGCCTTCTGCTGTAGTTTTCATTCAGGAATGCTAGCTGTGGTCAGGCTGCCTGTATTTACAGACACAAATAAACTGCTGCTGACTGAAATACACCATTCCCATGACTGTGCTTGGCACTAATGTTGCAAGGGTAAAGGGAGATCTGCTTACACAGTAATGCAAAGCCTTCTTGCTCTTAGCATCACTTCCTTCTCTTTTTTTTTTAGGTGCAACATTGTGGAGAAGCTAAATGGGGGCGGGGGGGGGCTGCTCTGTACTGCCTGGCCCAGCACAGTGGGCAGCAGGATGCTCTTTGCTGACAGTTACCCCTATTTCCTTATTTTTGCTACACTGCCTCATGAGGCTGGCCTGTGGCACCCTTCCCTCACCTGCTTGCTCCCTGGCTACCCTACAGACCTGTTTGCTTTCCAACTGGGTCTCCCCTTGCAGGGGAAGGAGGGCACTTTGCAGTCCTGTCCCCTGTCCCTTGCCCTCGTCCCTCTGCACTCTCCCTACCCAAACCATCCCTTAGTGGCGAGTCAAACCAGCTTCCTACAGCTGCCTTAATTTCCCGGTCTCTCAGCTCTAACCCAGCCTGCTGGGAAATGCCACAGCGTAAAGGTAATCTGCAAGGGAAAGGGTGGCAGGGGGGCACTGCCCGTGCCCTTCCTTTCAGAGTGCAAAGAAAGCAAGCAAAGGGGTTGGGTTTGTTTTTAAACTGCTTGGCCCTTTGCAAAGAACTGCAGCAGAGCTGTATTCGCAGCGTTTGCTGCTTTGGCTGGCAAAGCTGGTTTAAAACGTTCCTGCCCTTCCTTTCCCTCCACTTTCCCTCCTGCTCCCCCTTTCCATGCCTGGGGCAGTACAGCTTGCGTGAGACAGTCACATGAATCAAGCCAAAAATTGATCGGTCTACTTGTGATGATTATTTTTTGATTGTTTTCTACTTTTCTTTTGTGATAGTGATGAGACCTGTCCTGCTAGCCTGGAAGCAGGCAGTGGCATGGCCATAAAAACTCAATTTGCCCCATGGATTCTCCATCCCAGGCAGCAGCGTTAGTCCCAGGTATTAAATACGCAACATCTCAAGCCTGCAAACTTTAGCCTGGGCTTCAATATTGTGTAGGAAACGTGGAGCTCTGAAAAGCTGCCCCTCTGCAGTGCTCAGGCCTGTCCTGTCACTCGTGGGGCTGCGGGGAGGCAGCAGCGCAGCCCCCAGCCCATGCACAGGTGGGTTACACAAAGGCAGAACCAGCATTTAACCAGAGCCTGCCCTTGCAATTGTTTTCGGGATGTCTGCACCCTCCTTCCCTGCTAGGGCAGACCTGGTGGAATCAAGTGGGAAGACAGGGCATGGATTTAATTTATTTGGGGTTTTGGTCCTCCTCCCACACTAAGCAGTGCCAATGCTGCCAATGTGCCACTTGCTGCACTCCTAAAAATCCCCATTTTGAGCTCTTTTTAGTGTGG
>KZ505837.1:577259-587488 GCA_002844005.1 Limosa lapponica baueri
TTTCTAACGGGATATGTCTAAAGCTGCAATATGGCACTTGGTTGACGTAGTTGGCAGGTTTAATATATCCAGAAAGCTGGGGTATGGAGTCGTACATGGCTCGGAGTCCATCAGCACAGGCGGGGAGCCTGCCTTCGCATCCGTGCCTTCAGAATGAACCAGACTTTTCTCCTTACTGTGCAAATAACAGGCTTTGGTCACCGACCAGTCCTGTCGTAAGG
This sequence comes from Limosa lapponica baueri, assembly GCA_002844005.1. Classification (NCBI taxonomy): domain Eukaryota; kingdom Metazoa; phylum Chordata; class Aves; order Charadriiformes; family Scolopacidae; genus Limosa; species Limosa lapponica. The sequence continues at coordinate 577,481 of KZ505837.1, forward strand.
GATTCTCGCCCCTGAAGAGGATCCCATCTTCAAGTGGGGAAGCAGCACATACAGTCAAGCAATTGTCCACAGCAGTCCCAGGTGCCGAAACCCCATCAGTCAACTGTACCGTTGTAAGACCTGTTGAGCTTGTTGAACGTAAACTCTACGTTATGTGTGGAAATAGGCTTTCGGTAGAGAGGATTGGATGCCTTTGGAGAAATGAGCAGACAAAAAGAACACGAGTGAGGAACAAAATCCATGTAATGAAGAAAATGTGTACAATCCCCCCTTCCTGTGCCAATTAACGTGGAGATAGGACTGCATTTGGCTTTGACTGAAATGTGCGTTCCATCCAAAAACAGTGTTGTTTGCCCATAGTTTGTCCATCAGACCCACCTTCTATCCTGTCTGCAAGCACAGGTGATGCCCTGGACAATCCCACCTGACTAGGAAGCCTCCCAGAAGGGCTTCCTCATAGATCTGACCAACTGCCACAGTCGGAGCTTGGTCTCTGCTCCCCTGCCTCCTTCAGACCTCCAGCACTTTTGGGAAATGCAGGATGAAACCAAAGGCTGGCTATAATTTTGCAGAATATTTGTAATTTGCCAAGGGGAAGGGTAGTGCAATGTGCCAGATCCTGAAGCCCTGCTACATGGCACCACAGGGCATGGGCATCCCTCACGCCTGCCACCCTTCTCAGAACTGTTCCAGAACTGTTTGCTGCAGGTACATCCCGACAGACACCCTCCCTGCCCCGTACCCCAGCAGCAACCCCACCTCCATATCAGCAGCTCACCATTTCATATCTGGCCCGGGAGCGTTCACTCTGGAATCGGTCGAACTCCCGTCTGTCGTGAATGGTGACGAGCAGCTTCCAGAGCCCCAGCAGGATGATGCCAATCAGGACCACGCTGCCGATCACCGCCAGCACGATCGTCACGGCGCTGGGGGCTGAGCTGCACGCTGGTAATGAGGGGGAGAAGGTAATTAGCTCTGGTGTGAGTGTATCCCGGATCAGGATACTGGGATGTAACGACCTGGACCGCAGCCACTGAGCAAGTGACCTCAGGGCAGCACTAGCAGCAGTGACTAAATTAAAAAAAGCAACAGTCCTCTCTGAAACCAAAAGGATTTCTTTTTTTTTTTATTAGATAAATTCCTGCCTAGAGGCAGGTCAAAGGCACAGCTCTCATGGATGTCACCGGAGCCGGGATGTCACACAGCGCTTCAGGGGAAGAGCAGTGCTGCAGTGCCAGAGTCCAACACTGATGCCTGGTTTTAATGCCGGGTGACCCATGTGGGACACAGAGGGTTAAGGTGCCTCTGGCAAAAGCCAGCTCAGCTTCTGGCCCACATGGAGGCAGGTGATCACTAGGCACTTTAAATAAATACATTAACTGTCAGCTAATCAACTGGTCTTTCAATTAAGTGCAAGCCACAGCACAAATGAAATAAAACGTGCGGTATCTCAGTCCTTTCCCATACTGGCCTGTGCCTCGGAGGACCAGAGCAGATCGTGAGATGCTACTGCTGGATGCTCGCCAGCTCATCCAGCAACACCACATGGGGTTTTCTTTGCACGTGATTAAAATAACGTCGGGAAGCACAGCTGTCTGTGGCAGCCTGGGAAGGGGAACTGGGACACACAGCCTTTACGCTGCCTGGACCAGAGATAGCTCTTTGGAAATGCAGAAATCCATAGGTGGTGTGAGGTTTTCCTAACATCCCGACTTAACCAGCAGAAGCATCAGGTGTCCCCTTCTTATTTTTTGCTTCTAGAGGCTGCATCTCCAACTCAGTACATGGCACGCTTTTTGCTAGGTAAATAGCCTGGGTTTAATTTCAGCATCCCACGCTGGCAGAAAACCCTTCAGCCGCTTGCTAGCAATGCTGGCAGTTCAGGTGCATGCTTCACTCCCAGAGTCCTTGTTTACTAAGTTGGGAGCTTTTGGAGCTGGGTTTCAGCACTGTAAATCACTTCATTTTAAATCATCCTAGTTCATCTGCTCACATGTGCCTTTGTGCCAAGAGTGAAACCAGCCTTTAGCAACCCGCCAGGCTCCCCAGCAGCCTGTGCTATTAAAAGGAAACCCAAGGGAGGGCCACACCTGGCTCTTTGAGGACGGTGAGGTTGGATTTCCCGCTGGCAAGCTCCAAGTAGGTGAACTTCATGACGCAGTCATTCACCGGATAGGCACAGAGGATCGCGTTCGGGTCATCGGTTTCTGGAATGAGACGCAGAGGGTTTTTTTGTTTGTTTTTTATATTAAAAAAAAAATCCTAAAGACTGCAGAACTCTCATATCCTAATTTCTTACACAAGTGCTTCCAATAACCTCTTCTTATTAAGCTAATTCCCCCCTAATGACCTCCGATGGCATGGGTTCCCCTGATTTTTACCTATTCTACCTTTCCATATGTCTAAAGCTGCAACATGGCACTTGGTTGACTTAGTTGGCAGGTTTAATATTAGGAATTAGCACAATTCTCCACTGCAAGCTGATCAGGGCTTCTCCCTGGCAAAGGAATGGGGATTGAGCCTGGAAAGCAGCAAACATTCGTCACGATTTCTGCAAATCAAAACTGAGCAGCATCCAGACTTACTGCTCGAGAAAATGTGGCACCCAGCAAACGTTGCACGGCAAACAGACACAACCTCACTCATACACACGCTTTTCCTTCGCACAAGTCTGATTGGGCAATAAATGCTGTTTTCTTCTTAATTTGCTACATTTCTTAAAAAGTGGAGGCTGAAGAGAAAGCAAGGGGCACAGACTCAGGCTGCGAGGACACGGACGGGCCCATGGCTGGCTCCTGCTCCAGTGGTGCTCAGCGGCTCCAGCTCCGGAAATGGTTGAGAAGTTTGTTTTTAAAGAGTGAGATAGAAGAGGAAAATGGGGAGGGGAGGAGGGAGGAAGGGGGAAGGGAGGAGCTGGTTGGAGGGGAGGATGCAGAGATGGGGGAGTTGCAAGAAATGAGACTGCTTGTTTCCCATGGCCATATGGATGTTTTTTCTTTGCCTGTTGAACGCACCATCGCACCAGGCAGAGCCTGTCGCTGCTCTGGTCACTAGAAGATGCTTCCTGAGGAAGGCTGCTTCACAAAAGCCACTGCAAAGTTTCGGCAAAGCCGTCATCTGAGGTTTGCAGCTCCAGCTTCAGGGGTGATTTCAGCAGAGCCACCACCCTGCACAGCCACAGCTCATGGCATGACCTCGCTGCAGGGACAGTGCCTGGAGGGAGATGGGACAACAACTCTGGCCATGCCAGGTAGTTCTGCAGGAGAACATCTCTGTAGGGCCTGTACGGGCTGAGAGTTTCCAGTGAGAGGAAAGGATTTGGGCAGCCAGTGCTATTGGCTGGCAAAGATGCGACCTTGGCTTAGGCACCTGGAGAATGCTTCCCACAGCTCCCCTCCTCACTCATATCCATGCCTGTCTGCCACGCTGAAAAATGGTCGTATTAATGACCATGGCTATTCCAGCTCCTTATCTCTCTCCTGTTTGTCTTTCCTTTCAATGCCTTTGACCAGCTTTCAGTCAAAAGATTTATACCCTCCATTTCAACAGCTCTGAGCCCAGATGCAACTGCCCCTCTGGTGAGTCCTGACTGGGTTCCTGGTGTGGACAAACCTCAGCTGTTCCTACCCCAGGACAGGAGAACCTGCTCTACCTACACAATGGTATCTAAGGCAGGGCTGGAGAAGCTCTGATTGTTACAAAGCAAAGTACTAATTAGATTAATATTGATAAAACTTCCATGTTTCTTGACTAATGCCCTTCTGAGTTACAGCAGCAAATCTTAGTTCCTCCAGGCCCAGCTGCTTTCAATCTCATCCTTGCACCATTATTCTGCCAAGAGAGACTATGATTAAAGTCTTGATAGTCATGATCTCTGTTTCTCTTCACTAGGTTTCAGAGATCACACGTCCACAAAGAGACGCGTGATGGCCCCATCAAGCTTTAAGGTCTACTGATGTGTGCTGTTGGCAGCTTCAGCTGACCACTGGACCTGTCATGCTCCTCATCTCTGAAACCAGCAGGAATGGAAATGTAATATTTGCAGAAGCGAAGGCGATCCTGCAGAATCCAGTGCAAGTCATATAAGCCTCCCAAAAGGCATAGTTCGGCTCATCAGTCCAATGATAGATGTTTCGGCTCTACAAAGCTTTGAAGCACTGACTGCTTCATACCCAGAGCCAAAAAGCACGCGGGATCTTCCAGTGTGTGTTCATTGCAACTCAGTATTTAAGAGGGTCCTATCCTCCACTGCCAGGAACAATGCAGACCTATGTCTTCTCTAACAAATATCAGCATTTGGCCTCTCAGCAGGGACTTTTAACATGTGCTACATAACACAAAAGAACTTTTACACCAGGCTTTGGCTGAGTCTGCTGTCAAGATGTCTGTAGTCCCCAAGCACTTCCTCTAGGAACATTTTGCTTTACCTCTTTCTCAGTACCCAGACCTCCAAGCCGCAGAGTGCCTTGAGCTACCAAGAGCTCAGCACCACCCATAATAAACAGAAGAATAAGTGTAATTCCCCAAAATGCCTTAAAACAGAAATTTGGCTGTGTTTTTCTCTGAAAGCCATGCAGGGGATTGGCAAACTACAGTCCAGCCTCACCTCCCAGGGTGCAGTCAGCACAAAAGCTGGCTTTGGTGTGGTGCAACACCCAAGCAGGAGAGTTGAGCTTTAATCCCCAGTATTTGCTGGCTCCTAAGAAACACAGGCCAGCCAGGCAACAGCAAGGAGCTTCATATGGTTTGGAAGTGCCTTTGTAACCTCTCACAGCGTGCTGGTGTAGGCGCACTCCCCGTTAAACTGCAGGGAGGATGGAGAGAATGAGAGCAAGTCTCCCAAAAGGAAAGGTAGGAAACCACACTGGTCATAATTTAAAAGCTAAACACTGGATATGAGAGGAGTCAATAGGAAAAATAATTGCCTTGGGAGGAAGGGAGAGAAAGGGCGAGCATGGTAGAGCACTCCTACCTCTATAAACTATGGGAAGAGACTGAGGAAATGTCAGATGTTGAATGCAATTTATCCCTGCTTGATCTCTGTCCCTCCCTCCAGGGAGTATTTCTAAGGCCAGGGTCCCAACTGTGATTAAAGCTGTCACAGTTTGGGTCCCCTCTACCCCCACAAATAGCAACCAGGGACTCCCAGAATGGAGTTGAAAAGAAGGGGGAGAAAGTCATCTGCTGAGGGATGCAGGTGTGGGGTGACGTCTAGAAGAGGACAAAAATAGCAGGAGAGGAGCTTGCTGGGGGAAGTTTTAGCAGTCAGTTCCACCAAAGCAGAACTCATCATCTCCAAAACAGCTTTGCTTTCTCTTACAAGCTCACTTCTTCCAAAATGAATTCTCAGATTAAAGAATGCCTTTTTTGGGTGATACTTTGTCCTTTTGCACGCTCTCATGGCTCATCTAATCTTCTGTCTCGTCCAATCTCATCCTACTACCTTTGCTCCTTGTGCTGTCAGTATTGATCCTCACACATCTTGACTTTAAGATGTTATTTAAAATCAAAGGGTTTTTTACTTCAGTATAGATTACACCCTGGAGAGAGGGTCATGCATACCACACATACACTTGTACATACTACACATATGCATACATTTTTAAATACCAGGTTTTCCCTGAGTCTTTCTTTACAGATATGTCTTGGTCTGGTTAAGGGGAGTGCAATGCCACAGTTACTGGATCCCACCATCTGCAGTCCTGCTGCTGCCTACTTACCGAGAACATCCACAGTGGTGATGATCTCGTCCTTGCAGTGCTTTTGGCAGGTTTGGTTATCAGCCAGTCTTCCTGAGTTAAACAGCTTGCATTCAATGCAGTCCCTGCAGAAAGACACAGGGAGGGGAAGATTAAGCACATACCAGAAGCCACATGAACACAGAGATTCACCCCTCGGAAAGGGACTCCCTGGGTGTTGGTCTGGAGGCTGCACATCTGCACCACAAGGGAAGAGCAAATTCAGGGCCAAGCATCTCCATCTCAAGGATGGATTTATTCTAGGGGTGGATTCAATGAAGGTGCAAAACAACTGGTAGGTTTGGGGACTGTTTTCCCTTTGGATGTTCGGAGCTGCATGTGAGCTACTGCAAAATCCATCCTGAGATGAAGGCAGACAGCATTGCTGCTCGGCAGTCTGAGGCCGATGCCCAGAGCACCTCTGTCTCCGCAAGGCAGGCAGTCATCCCTGTCATCCCCTCCTCTGCATCTCGCAGCTCTCCATGCCCAGACGTTTGCAGCTCAGGGGGCAGCAAAACTGGGGTTGCCAGCCTCTACTGCAGAGCAGGACAGCACTGGAAAGGAACAGGGACATGAACTTCCACGAGGACTTAGCCAGCAACATTTGTTGCTTCTCTATCTGGGACACTCTCAGGTTGCTTAGAGTGGGCTCTGAGCAGCAGTAAGCTTGCCTGGGGCTAATCACCCCTGTTCAATGAAGCAGGATCAATTCCTTGGCTGAAAAGTCTCCCAGGAACCAAAGAGCTGCCCTTCTCACCAGCAAGAAATCCCTCCTGAACATCCCCCCTTGGTACCTTTTAGTGCTACAGACGCCTGGGCAGGTGGGACACTTCTCACACGTCTCTCCGAAAGCCCCTGGCTCAGTGCACTGACACTTCCCACAGACGCAGGTGCCCCTGCCGCTGCACATCTGCCCGTCGCTGGAAACACAGCTGTCTGTCTCGGTGGAGCAGTTGCAGTTGTCCCCGATGTAACCGGCGTGGCACTTGCACTCCCCGCAGTGACACTCTCCGTGGCCTGAAGGCAAGAGCAGGGGGAAGGCGTCAGCAGCATCCCTTGGGCAGGAAGGACCAGCAGCCCAGCAGGAAAACCTGACACCTTACTTGGCAGAGCATCAAACAGATGGCGATGGGAAACACTTACATATCAAATTGTTATCTACACTTAGCAGCAAAAAATGCCTACTCACAGCTCTTCCAGCTTCCCTCTGTAGTAGCTCAAAACAAACGGGCACCTCTCCCTTCCTAGGTGGGACCAGGTGGGGGCCAGTACAGGGGAACAAACTGCCCTTGGGAGGTACCAGCAGTGATGGTGACCATGGCACTGTCTCCTGTGTCCAAGTGAGACCTCTACATCCCAGCCAGTACCATGAAGGTTGTTGGGACCAGATGAACCTCCCCCGGGGAGTAGCTCGGGGCAGCTCACAGCAGAGATGGATAAAGAAACTGATCCAGTAAGGGCACTCCTCTACCGGAGCATCCCCGTGCAGCTACGGGGTTTAGCGATGGGCTGAGAAAGTCAACAGGCTTCGAGGCTTTCAGGGACGGAAAGTGGAGTGGCTGGCTGCCGAGCATCTGGTTTCACAAAGGCATCCATCAGCCTGCTGGAAATACTGCTCAAATTCCTCCTTGGTCGGTCCCTAGGAGAAGGGATGCCTTTGAAGGCATAGTTTACAGAGCTGAAGGGTTTGCGTACGAGGCTCATCAGCAACCTAATTACAGCTCAGCTTTCCCACTGGTAACAGCCTCAAGCGCCTCAGACAAGATAAATTATATACATGCTCCTTTCATTGGCACAAAACCGCTGATCTCCCTGCCTCTCCCATCACTCCAAGATTACCAGAGAGGCTGTGGATTGTCAGGCTATATCCCTTGCCAACAGTCATGGGAACACCTTCTGTTTTACAAGGCATCTCATATGTTCCAGCACATCACAAGATGCCCTCCTACAGCCTCTTTTGCACTCCCACCGTTTGCTTTGGATCCAGCCTGCAAACTCAAACATTACTAGACAGAGGAGGTTATGTTTACAAGATCTCTAGAGGTGACCTCCTTCCCTGCCTACATCTGATGGAGATTAAAAATCCCTCGCTCTGTTTGCCTTCACAACGACAGCCTCACCCTTTCCCCTAACACATCCGTACAGGTTTGGTTTGCCTGTTCCCTACAAAGCTCCAGTTTTGACCCTGTAGGACACAGCCGTGTCCACCACCATGGCTCCTCGGGGTACAGCTGCAGAGCAGGGAACCCTACACCCTCCGCTTCGCAAGCAAACCAAATGGGGTGGCTGGCTTTTATTCACAATTAATTCAGGCGATTGGGCTCTCGCACACAGCAAGGTTGGTGCCTCCATGGCAATGAATGTGTCCAAATTAGCTACAAATCACAGTTTTCTTAAACGGGTGCTGTTTCAAGGAATACAAAGCAGCTGGCATTGGGGCTCTGTGCATATGGCATTTAGTAAATGTGCTCACACTTAAATTTGAGGTCTGAGGGCCAAGAGAAGCAAGCCGATTGTGTTCACACTACCCCATGATCCCAACCTGGGTGGGAGCCACCCCCCTGATCTTGGGCAGAGGGGCAGACCCCCTGCATTGTCAGCCTTAGCTTGGTCCCCCTTGGACACCACAGAGCCCAGCACAAGATGTGAATCCATTGGAAATCCATCTCTGGAAGCTCTTGACAAGGTTCAGTTTTTAAAGCCGTCATCGCCGGGCCAGTATAGGAGGCTAGGAAGCCTGTACATCCCTTCTGGCCCCTGGCAGTCTGGGGATGGAGCCTGGAAGGACTGTCTCAGGGAACGGAAACAGCCATTTCCAAATAATTCATCCTACTAAAACACTGCGATTGGAAAATTTAAGAAATAGCATCTTAAAGCAAATGTTTCATTTATTGAAGGGGATGAAGAAAAAGCCCTTCTATACGAGGGTGACTAAGTGTGGGGTGTGAGCTTGAAATTTAAAAACTCATTGAAGTGTTTTTTCTGCCTTGGCCACACTGGCTCAATGTGTAATAAGTCACTGGCTGAAGCTCATCATGGGGAATGTGCCAAGAGTGGGAATTTCCATGTTGACCTTTAACGGCAAAGATGTTAGAATCTTCACTGCCTGCACCAGCTTGAAAGAGTGGCCACTCCTGCAGCCACCACGAGCTCCACTTCGGGTGCTCTCCATCCAACTCTCACACAGCCTGAAGACTGGAGAAATGTGGATGACTGGGATACATCAATTTCTCATACAGGTGCGACAAGAGCTGTCCCTCTTCTCAACGTCTACCTGGAGCACCAGAGATGGGAATCCATTCCAGCCTCTTCCTTAGGACACAAGAGGAGCCCCAAGGCAACGTGGCATGCTGGTTACAGCGAGTCTTTTGGTGACAGTGCCCCAGAGTGGAGGTTTGCAGCATGCAGAGTGCTACCTGGTACTTATATTTCACAGGAAAATGTGCTGCACGTTTCCAGTCTCAGCTATCCTGTGGTCACACGCAGTGCTGATGGGGTTAAGCAGTCTCTGTGGCACAAAAAGATCATGCCTGCAGGAAGCTTTCCACCACTATGCCAATGATGAACCTAGTTTCACTTCCCAGTTTCATTTCCAAGATGAAAATGCATCCTCAAGGAGGGTCTGTTTCAAGACACCTCTGCACCAGCAGAAGTCTCACGGTACAGGACATTATCCGGATTTTAACCCCCCTGCACCCTTTGAGTTTGCATGTTCTCTGTTAAAGCTGGTTTATGGAGCCAAAAGACATTAATTATGTTCTCCAAACATAACAAGAGATGTTTTCTGTTCTCATCCTTGAAATGAGATGAGCTTAGACGTTTAAAAGATCCAGATCTAGTCGGGAAATTAAATGCTCCCTCTGAATTTGATAACATACTGTCCAGCCAGCTCTTGATTCTTGGGGGAGCTAACATGAAACACTTGTCAGGGAGGCTGCAGAAACACTCTGGGAGGGTGCAGCAGAGGAAAGAAATGTTTCTGGGGGGTGGGCAGTCCCAAGACTAGGTTTGAACGAGTCTGGGCTCCGGCAGGGCGGGAGCCACAAGGCTCACTGCTGTTCAGACGGACCCATTCCCCAAGGAGACCACCAAGGTGGACCAAGACCCGCAGCCCAGCTCATCCGTCCATCTCTCTCCCTGCCCTGAAATACATCCCTATCCTACTGCCATGCCCCGGCTGGGCTGCATGTCTCGCTGTCACTCAGGCGGCTTTTGGCAGGAGGTCCAGCCGTCCTCGTTTCACCCCAGCTGCCTCTGCCTCTCCCCCTCA
>KZ505837.1:589504-623025 GCA_002844005.1 Limosa lapponica baueri
TGGAAACTGCTGTCTCATGAAGGCAGCTGAAAGCAATCCGGGGCAGGCGGATTTCCTGCGGCAGCCCTGGCCAGCCTTTCCTCATTTTCCTTCTCTCTGCTACAGAAGGGGAGCTGAAACGCAATCACGAGATACGGCTGATGAGCCACCAGAAAGCCAAAATGGGCAGAGAGGAGTCATTTCCTGAAGGAGATCTAAAGCTGCATTTCTTAAAATAAAGCCTTCCTTTTTTTTTTTTTTAAGTAAGTTCAGCACTCCACAAATCTCTTGACTTTTGCTTATGTTAGCTCCTCAGCCGAGCCTGCCACACGTGGCCTTTTGGACGGAGACCCAGAGCTGGGAATTGGAGCTTTTAGGTCCTGCTGCCGACTCTGCTACTGATGCAGGGAGTGATACGGGGCGAGGGCTGCTGCCAGACCCTCCCAGAGACACAGTGCTTCATTATGAACGGGGGGAATTGGGATGAGTGTGCCAGTTCCCTTTGAGCCACGGGACCAAATACCATCCCACCAAACTGGGCACATGCTCATCCTTGGCTTCATCACCCCTTAAACATCTGACGTGGAAGGCACTGCAGAAACTGCTAGCAATTCTTATTATTCCTTAAGCCAGAGAGGAAGGTATGTGTATGTGTGAATCCTCTGGTTTTTTTCCCCACAATCTTCTAACTCAAAAAGGGCTTTGTCCTTTTCCATCAACCTCCATCCATTCTCATGTGGGTGTTTACTGGGTCTCCCGCAGGACACATCAATGCCTCTCCCACCCAGTCAACTCTCTAACAGACGTGACCGCCTCACAAAACCCCTACATGCAGCTCCCCCTATTTGTTTCCTTTTTTCCCCAAAAAGCCTCACAAAGAAAACTGCTTGACAAAGAGACATTTCCACTTGGCTCTCCCAACCCTGCCCAGATACCACCAACACCGATGGGTCCAGAATCAGGATCTTCTCCCCCATTTATATACTTCTTGGCCCATCTCTTAGCCCATGTCTGCTTATGCAGCTCTACATTTAGCCTTCAGCTTTTGTCACCATGAAGTCTCTGGAAGATTTAGAAAGATGGGGGGACATATGGTGACCATGCATTAGATGAAATGCAGATATAGGGCCTGAGAAAAGATATAGTGCAACACTCCCAGTGACACATGGTGCCTCCAGGAAAGTTAAGCTTCATCTTCCTGCTCTGGTGCCCAAGCAGGCTCCTACTACCTCCTACCACCAAAAACCTCCAGATTTGTTCTTAAAATAAAGCTTGGCTCTAAAACAAAGCTTCACGATCCCAAATGCCTGAGATCCAGGGCCAAATTCTATGGTTCAGGCCCAACCTTCACATGAAAAGCAGGATAATTCCCACCCTGCCAAAGCCCAAATGGGCTGAATGTCCTTTCAGCTGGACCTCGTTAAGAGGAGTGGGCTCTGGAGCAGAGAGAGATTCTTTCTCTGCAAAATCCAGTGCAGTGGGAGCCTTGCCCAGTTCTGTTTGGATGCAAACACATAATCTGGTGCAAGTTCACCAAAGGTCCATGGTTTTGGAACAGATTTCTCCCTTCCCAAAGAAGCTGGAAGAAGTCAGAATATCATTCAAAATAAGACCAAAAAAAAAGAGATAGGAACCCGCAGCCCGTGTTGCACTTCCCTTTTAGGTCAACTGTTTAAATTTAATTTTTTAAATCAAACTGAGCAAAATTCATAGGTTGTCAGTGCCCATCAACAAGAAATGCAGAGACACAGAATTTCACTCACCTGCTGGTTTGAGGCTTTCATCTGCCTCTAAACCCCAAGTACAGCATTCATTTCCAAATGCTTATTTCTGTTAATTACTATAATCAGAAGAACCAAACGCCAAACTCGTCGAGATGCTGGCCATAAAGACAGAGCATATAAGTGCGTTTGTTCTAAGACCATCTTCTCTTTTTGGGCAGCGAATAGGCAATGAGCTGTCTTTTCAAAGTTCATCTTGTTTTTCTTTTGGAGCTTTCTACTTTCTGAGATAGGAGGCTCCCAGCGGTGGAAAGGGGCAGATGCAGTGGGACAGGGGAGTTTGGGTACCTGCATGCACCATCAGATGACACCTCCGGCTGCGACCGACACGCTGTGCCGCTTTAAGAGCAGAGACCAACAGACAGAGCTCTGGCTCCTGTAAAGATGTCAAAGACGTCACTTCTTTATTCTTTTAATTCTGCCCTGGCATTTAATGCCTCATTAGCATGCATTAATGCTTGCAAAAGGTCCGCTCAAGGACAAGGAGAAACCCCAGTGAAAAGAGGCAGGAACAGCAGCGCTCTGTGAGGTTTGGTCCTCCAAGGAGCTGCTGCCAGATTTGGGGAGAGCTGCAAGACTTTGACAGCAGTGAGGGCCCGGGCAGGGGGAAAGGAGGAGTAAGAAAAGACAGCCTTCCCCTTTCGTGCCAGGAAAGGAAATTCTGGCAAAGCAGTACTCCATCCGCTGGGGGGAAAATGTCCAACTCAATTGCTGTTTCAGTGTGAACAACCAACGCAAACTCTTGGCATCACCAAGGCAGGGCAGGCAGGGTATACCTGCTGCCAGAAACATAAAGTAAGATGAAGAATAAATACAGCACTGAACAGAAACATGAATGGAAATAGCATTTGTGTTCCTGTGAGAAATTCACGCAAAGATCATAAAACATCTTGAGTTGGAAGGGACCCATAAGGACCATCGAGTCCAACTCAAAAATAATCAATAATATTTAATAGGCAACACTATAATGGTAATGACTGGTAGTGTAATACCTAATACTGCATTTATTTATTGTGAAAGAAATCCAGAGGAGCACGTACCTCAAGCACAGAGTATTCTAGCTAAGATCTATCTACCTGCACCAAAACACAGCCACCCCTGACCTGAACCACAGACTCTGCGCCGGGCAACATTGGAGGTCGTTAGCAGAGCTATCAGAGAGTAAACCAGGCATTTTTACATGCTGCAGCTACAAGCACTGGCCATGCTTTCACAGGCCACAGCTGGTGGGTGAGGGTCACCCCATGCTATTTGCCCCAGCCCAGGGGCCATTTGAACTTCTTGGGATCTTCATCCTTTGAACAGGCATGGAACAGAACGGGGCGGTGCATACCCTAGGATGAGAGCAGCATGTCTCAGGATTAAATTGGAAAGAGAACAGAAACCAGGTTAAAGGGGAAAAATAAATTCAGAGAGAAAGCAGAAGAGAGAGATTGAGGAAGGGTGGAAATGATGCCCTGGGGGGAAGCAGCAGGGACATTCAAGAAGCCTCCCAGGAGATGTGAGGAAACACATACACTGAGTCACCCCTATGCTCCTCCAAAAGGCCATGGAGGTTTTGCATGCCAGGGAAACAGAGACTTCATGAAGATGAAATGTGGGATGCAAACACCTCCCAGTCAGCTCTCGCCCCTCTCTGCACCGGTGCTACGAGCCATGGCTCCTGGAGATGAGCACACCCAGAATGACATGGGACATGCTGCTGAACTTGGCACCTTAAGGCAAGATCTGCAAACAGTGAAGGAGCTGTCGGGAGCGACAGGTTGGCTGCACAGAGGCCAGCAAGACAGCGTTAAGGACGGGTCCCTTTCGAGGCAGTGGTTTACGGGGTGTCTGTCTCTCTCGACTTAGGGCTGCCAAGAGCTTGTGCCCAAGCCAAAGCCCATCCACGCGACCCAGAAAGCCTGCATTGGTAGAGGGTGTGTTTTAAATAAAAATCCTCCCTGGTTTCCCTTTTACAGATAACAAGCAGTCTACTAGGACACAGTGATGGGTATCAGTGGTCAGCATAACATCCTGGCAAGGCATGAGTGCCCCTATTCCCCTGCCTCACCACAGCCCTCCAAAATAATAGTGGTTGATGCTCAGGAACCACTTGCTTGTACGGAAAAGTCAAACACTGCTAAGAGGGATGCTAACACCAGCCAGCCGCTTGCACAGCTCCTGGGGAGCCCCTCTCCACCCTTTCAAATTATGTGGGAGCCTGGGGCTGGGTGTCCCTGCTTTCCATTGCAGAAGGGCCACGAAGATCAGAGGGATGGAGCACCTCCCCTATGAAGACAGGCTGAGAGAGCTGGAGTTGTTCAGCCTGGAGAAGAGAAGGCTCCCAGGGAGACCTTATAGCAGCCTTCCAGTACCTGAAGGGGGCTACAGGAGAGCTGGAGAGGGACAATTTGTCAGGAAGTGTAGTGACAGGACAAGGGGTAACAGTTTTAAATTGGAAGAGGGGAGATTTAGATTGGATACCAGAAAGAAATTCCTTACTGTGAGGGTGGTGAGACACTGGAACAGGTTGCCCAGGGAAGCTGTGGATGGCCCATCCCTGAAGTGTTCAAGGTCAGGCTGGATAGGGCTTTGAGCGACCTGGTCTGGTGGGAGGTGTCCCTGCCCATGGCAGGGAGTTGGAACTAGATGATCTTTAAGGTCCCTTCCAACTCTAACCATTCTAAGGTGCCACCCCAGCACAGCACATGACACAAGCACAGGGCATGGCAGGCTGCCCGCAGCAGGTAAGTACATCTCATACGTGTCCCTGCGGTTTCTCATCCTTTTCACGCTGTGTAAAGAGCAGAGAGTTTCTCAATGACATTCCTCACTAAAGGCTGAGAGGTTTCAAGTGTTGCTCTCAGAGCTCCCTGCCTGCTCCTGAGGCCAAGCATGCCCAGACCCGACCTTTTGGGAAGGCACTGCGGGAAGCAGCCTGGGATGACCCCAGGGCTTGGCCACCAGCTCCTATCACCAGAGCGAGACTTAAAAGCCAACATCCCACATGTGATGGCAGCAGCGGGCTCCTCCACAGTTCCTTCCCCGCCTGCGGAAACGTTTTCCAAATCACTGCTTGAGCAATCACGCTCTGCCTCCCAAAAATACTGCAATGGCACAGCAGCCCCCACACTCTGCAGGAGGTCAAGCAGGAATGCAGGAATATTAACAACTGACAACCGAAAAGATCTGGTTTATACAAATATGCTTTGGCAAAAAAAAAAAAAAAAAGAAGAGGATTATTTTCTAATCTGAGGCTCAGATGTCGTGCAGACAAATGACATCGGACGCACAGCCAAAAAGCATTCATAGGGAACTTGTACGCAGTGTGAGAGCAACATCGGTCTGAGCAGGATGAAGGTGAATTCAGTTGACTGCTCTTCCAGTTAATCCCCATCACAGCCCTCATCCCTGCCTGCCCCAGCTGACCTGGACCTTACATTTCTCTAGGCTGACCCACAGGATGAGAGTAAATGGAGCTGACCTAAACCTTACATTTCTTCACACTAATCCATATGATGAGAGTAAGTGGAACATGCCCAGCTTTGCAGTTTAACCCCGAAAAAGGAAGAGGACAGCAGAGGTCCCCCATTTGATTCCTTTCTTACTAAATGCTTGCAGTCTATATAAATTCTTGTTGGTGCCAAAAGGGTGGAGGGGGGGGGGATGTAAACTGGAGTGGGGATGCCCACCCAGCAGCGACGCCAGGCATGGGCACTCTGCCCTTGGTTCATCCCTGCTACAGGACACAGGAAGTCAGAAGTTTATTTTTTCCTCTTATTCAGGAGGATTCTTTTGTTTTATGCATTTCTTCTCAGGCATGCAGGCATCTCGGGGCAAGGGCTTCTGCTTACCTGCAGGTGCTAAAAGCCAAGGCCAGATGGGAATGCAGCAAGGTGAAAGGCTTTTAGGAAGCTCGAGGATAATTGTGCAGCCTGAGTGAGTCTTGACCACATCTTGAAAGAGAGATGCTACCACAGCACCATCTCCTCACTACTTACTCTGGCCACAAGGCCCTCCTGCACTATGCAGTGGCTCTGTAGGCAGGAGACCTCAAGATGCCTGAAACAAGGTTTGTTGGCTGCCAAGAAGGAGCGATGGGCACCCTGTGCCCCCACACAGCGTGACAACACTTATATATCTCTCTATTTTCTAGTCCAACCTCAGCTGGCTTTTAGCTCCCTGTCCTCTACCCTGCTTTTTCATGGGGAAAAGAGACACTCACGGTCCTATAAACCCACCCTAATGGAAAAGGTTTTCCGCTCAGAGGACTTTACTGGGTTCAGCTCACCCCAAGCTACCCTCCCATGTCCTGCAGCCCCGGCAGCACATGCAGCTGCTGCCTGCTCTGTCTCCCCCCCCAACACGAGTGCCCCACCTGCTGCTAATGACTGGGAACATTAATGAAGCAACAGGCACCGTGAGGTTACACCGTGGTGACCCAAGCTGACACTGCACCCTCAGTCACCAAAATAAGCCTCAAAAGCGGTGGTAGACGTGTGCTCCCCCTCCTTCTCCAGCCTGGGGAGTGGAACAGGAGTGACCTGCAGGGCAGCCGCACCAGAGATGGAGCTGCATCTCCCCCACAGCTGCATGGCTCACGGCTGCACAAGCACTTAGCAACAACCAAAGGATTACTTTTAACTTCCACATCTTATATGGTCCTTTTGTCTCTGCCCTTCAGGTCCTTTTTTACTAGGCAATGTTCAGATTCCACCTTCTTACACAAACTAAATAAAAAAAAACCCTAATCCCCCAAATCAAAAACCTAAAGATAACAAGACTTGACATGACTTAAAAGAAAACATTGCAGATGTGGTTTAGGCTGCATTCCCTATCCTCTTTCTGCCACAGACTACCCTCTTCCCTTCTGGCAGGGGCTACACTTGCTTAATGCCACCCCTCCTCGGCACTGCCGCAGGCAGAGGGCACAGGCAAGCTCCCCCTCCTCCCCAAACCACCCTCAACCCACCACCTGAACCTCAGAGGTTACTAAATTGAATACTAGCCATTTCTTTCTTAACAGCAGCTTCTGGTAGAAGCTTTCGCACTAGGAATGAAGAGAATTAAGAAAAAAACATTAAGGTTGGATCACTGTTATTTTCCCACCCAAGCCTTCAGGTGCATACCAGCATCCTCCATCCAGGCACTACAACAGGGCAGGTGAATAATAGCTAAAAAAGACGGTGTGGAAAAATAATAGCTAAAAGAGATGGTGTGGAAAAAGGTCTATTTCCGTAAGATGTGTCCATGGGCACAGTGATTTGTGCAGTAACAGACCCCAGCAGAAACCCTAGGGTGGAGATACCATCAAACCCGAGTGCTGCTCTTGAAGCACAGGGCTGTGTTGCACAACCAGGAACAGCCACGCTGGCACCGGAGCCCTCGTCCCACCAGACCTCCTACAGACACAGCACTGTTCAACGCCGTTACGGCGCCCGGGATGGGGAACGCCAAAAAAAAACATTGCAGAAGCAGGAGTGAGATTTCTAATTTGAGGTCGTGTTAAAACAAACAAAAAAGCCTTATCTCACTGGGCCTTAGTACAGGCTAAAGCTTCACAGCGCTTCCTTATTTAATAAAACCACAAAAGGGAAGCACTCAGAAATAAATATGAGGACTTGTACGTCCTCAGCAGTTTTTGAAGTGGTTTCTGCAGGGCAGCTGGAGTTGCAGCGCACATCAGCTGGGCTATTCTCTGCAAAATAACCCACGGATTTTCAATGAGCTGTCACTTCCTAGATCCCTTTCCAGAAGCGACTCCAGCACTTGCATGTATTTGCAGATCTGACACCTGATGCTCTATTGCTGACCTGAGCTTTTCATGTCACCGTACCGGCAAGTGAGGCCAGACTCCTGGCTCCTGCTCTCTGAGGCACTGCCATCTCACCGTGCTTTAACCAGCCACGATCTTTAGCCATCTTAACCAGTTAAGATGCTCTCAGTTGCTTACAAGCCAGAGAAAAGTTATACAGCTTGACTTACAACTGCAAAGTGTTTATAAATCTGATTTATTGTCTAATTCTAAAAAAATGGAGAAGAAAACCACAAAAGAACTGATTCCACAAACATCAGCAGTGTGTGTTTCTCAGGCAACATGGATTTTTGGAATGAGATCCTTTGTGGTTTAGGGGGAGAAACAGCTTGCAGCATGGTGGGTGCTTGTTACTCACACCTCAGTAGCAACGTTCCTGTGCACAACCACATTCCTGGGCTGAAAAGTGCACAAATGACACCCACACGGAGAGCCAGGTAACAGCGGTGATGGTTAAAGGGAAATTTCTCTAGAGACACCAAAGCAAAGACGATGCCATAAAGCCCTGCACCTCCCTCCTCCAAAATACATCTGCAGCGCTGACGCTAATGAAGCTTGGCCTCCGGCGAGCCAGTCTGTCTTCATTAGAGGCAAACGTGTGATGCCCTCATCGGGGGCCCTCTCTTCCCTCTGGCCACCTAGTTTTATGGGACCTTCAGGAATGCAATTAGCGCCGAGATGTTTCCTCCTTTGTCAGACTGCCTGGCAGGCAGCCAAGGGGTTCAAAAGCCAAAGGGCAGCGCAGGCGGCTGCCCCTTCCCGAGCCCATCTGCAGGCAGGAGGGAGGGCTCTCTTCCCCTCTCCCACAGCCACCCGCACTTCAGAGTAGAGCCCAGACTGATGTGCTGAAGGTCTCAGTGCAAGAGAGCAACTTTTTCGTCCAAAGAATAACCGGGAGCGAAGCATTCAGGGGTTTGGGAAGCAACTGCCTGCTTTGTTGGGGCACGATGCTGTGGATAACCCAGTTGCATCTCTTTTGGAGGAACTGAGCACTTCTGCAAGCCATCCCCAACGGGCCTTCCAGAAGCTGGGTTAATGGTTTGAAACAGCTACTCTGGAGCTGCTAACTGGGCTCGGGGAGCAGCAGAACAAATGCCACTTATTAGTGACTAAGCAGCATTGACTAAAGAGTTGGATGCAACTTGAATCAACATTCACAATGTGTTATAAATGACTCCTTTTCCTGCCTGCCTCACAGATGTGGGAGGCATGTTAAACCTCCCACTAACAGGAATCAAATTCTTCCTTCTCCTTTGGATTATGGTCCCAGCCAAATCCTGCTTCTACACTTCATGGGCGGGCTAGGAAAGGACAGGAACCATACACAGTACTGTCTGCAGTCATCTCTCCTCTCAAACGCTGACAAAATGAGATGCCAATATTTATAAACGGACCTGGGAATGAAAACGCCTTTGCTGGCCAAAGGACTGAGTAGCATGAGACAAGAAGCTCAAAGTTCATTTCAGAGTATTTCAAACCCACTGTGGCTTTCACTGGCAATACGGGATGCCTGAGTGCAATCTGTCGCCCAGACCTGTGTCATGGCAGTGACTCGATGGGGACAGCTTTGCTCCAGACTGCAAAAGGAAGAAATGCTCAGGCTGGTTGATGATGAGCTCACGGTACCTCTAAGCCGAGGCATGCAAAAAGCACGGCCACATGCATGCAAAGCAGTTTGCACGCATGGATTTTTACTTCTCAGCTTGGAAAACTGGGCTTTCCTCCTCGTGCTCCCCCAAACCTTTGGTCAGGTTGGACTGGCTGCTCTCCCACCTGCTCTGGCTGGGATGGACACTCAGAGGTTCATGATATTGTCTTCTTCAACAGCTTGGGCAGGTGTAAATGCATTTAACAGGGGACACCACCGTCCATGTGCTAAAATTGGGTTCCTTTAGGGTGAAAATACTGTTCAAAATATGGTCATCAGAAACTCACTGCAAGGCACGAAGAACCTTCTATGCTTCAAGAAGATTCACACAGATATAAATAACCACAGCGATGAGCCCCCCTCACAGGTCCAAGACAAGCAACTCCCAAGCAAGGATGTAGACAACGATCTGCAGCAAGACAACAGTTCCCTTCAAGCTGCTTTTTTGGTTTCTGCATTTTCTAAAACCCGGCAGTCTCCCCTCACGGTGGGATTTAGCCCACAAGAGCAGTGGGCATTGGGATGCTGGGGCCTTTCAGGAACAGAAGTTGTGTCCAAGAGATGACAGAGGGGGCACGATGCTATTTCTCACCCTTGCAAGAACAAAAACAGTGACCGGACCCTGCATGACTGCCCTAGAGGACCTCCTACACCCAAGGCATGACCCAAATTCCTCTGGCTGACAAGTCTACACGTGCTGGTGGACCAAGATGTTCAGTTGTGAGTTAAACACACTGTCTTTTCCAAGAAGGCCCTATTTGCAGTGAGAAGAAAGCACATGTCTGCTGGAAGCCACCAGAGATGCTCGTGTAGCAGAGGGCTGTTTGCTAGGGGCAGCTTTGGGCACAGCCCCCTGTGCAAGCTCAGACACTTCTGGTGGGCTGGTGAAGCCCCGTGCCTCTTGGGCTGACAAAACCACCTTACGATGTTGTATCATTGGCACGGCACTTGCTACCACTCAGATTTAGCATTGTAACTGTTGGAATTTTTTTAAAAAAGCCAACAAACCAACAGCAATAGAAATACCAGGAGGCACAGGGAGACCCACCCCACGCAGCTGTGCCAGAGTCCATCCCACCCCTGGAGCAAAGAGGCCACTTGGCCTCAGCCTACACTTTGTTTTCTTTCACAGCTATAAAAAGGACTTTTAAATGCCTTTTAAAAACTCTGCAAATCCCAAACCAGCTACGCTGCTCTTCCCATCACGAGAAGCCCTCCACAGGGACAGAAGAAAGCAAGTGCAACAGAAGACACACAGCTTGGTTTCCTGTGGAGTGGCAGAGCTCTCCTGATGAAATGGAAATTCAAGTAAAGGGATGTCCTCCTTTTGCAGTACCAACTGCTACACCAGTAACTTCCAACCTCTCTTCAGCATCACTGCCCTGCTTGCTATTAAATATACTCATTTTAGGAGGGATGATGCCACCAAAGCAATACAGTCATATGGAGAACCCTCAGGTGGTATTGCTCTCAATTACTTTACAGTCAAGTTGATTTTTTCACCCATCTACCTTCAAATTTACCCTTTTCCTGCTTGCTAATCCCTGTTTCCGCTTCTGCATCAGCAGGGAGAGCTCCAACCCTCCTGGTCCCAGGACGGTCGCTGTGGGAAGTGGTCCCTGCCTTTCTCACTGCCCTGCAATAGGGAGCCTCAGGGTAATGCTAAAAACGAGGGTATCACCTGCCTCACCTTCAGCAGAGCTGAAACATCAATAGCCAGGCTACAGAAAAATGAGCACAAACATCCTCCGCCAACAACACCATCTTCTCAAACAGCTAGAAACTCGCAACCGAAAGGTGCCCCATCACATACTGCCCAGCTCAGGGCAAGACAAACAGCAGGGAAAAAAACCACCACTTCCCCAGAGGAAACATGAAAAACAGCTATTTTTCCAAGCTTATACTTGTTTTGGAAATTTTGACTAAGATTTCAGTTAAGAAAATACTTTACTTGCTTGAAAGCAGGCCAGCTTTAAAGAATAACCTTCTGTCCAGTCCAACTGAGGGAATTATGTTTGAGGGCTAATCCAGGCAATTACATGCAAGGTAAATTATGTGACTTCAGACTGATAAGGAATTAAAGTCATTTTAGCAAACACAGCTAAATAATTCCTCTACCTTTGCTTAATTAAAAGTGACAGGCTACATCTTTCACAGTGAATGACTTGTTTCCCCAGTGGGCAGAAAAATCTATACATAAAATACCTTTAAGGAATCTTCAACATAGATTTTCTCTAATAAGTAACAGACTGAAACACAACCTTTCCTTTCACCTGTGTTGCACCAATGGATTACTTCAAATGCTTCACCTTTAAAAAAGGATTGTTTCTGCCTACACAGGGAAGGATGGTTCAAGCAGAAGAAATCCAACCTACAAAGACACCAAAAAGCTTCAGAGGACTCAAGCCTGTGCTGGTTTACTCTTTCCTAGGGATATATTTCAGTGTGCAAGAGATGTGCATGGTTACATCAAAATAATACCACCAAAGCCAAGACTCTGCTCATGTCCATGAGACCCAGGCAGAGGACAAGCCAGTCCTTCACTCTAATGCTGGAAACTCGGTTCTTAAGGGGACAATCCACTTTTTGCTCATTAGCGTGGATGCACTTAAACCTCTGCCTTCCTTTTTCCATAAGGAAAAGAAAGGGAGAGCGGATCCCTCCAGAATCAGGGCAGATTCTGGCGGGCAGGGCCGGTGCAGCCTCTCGCACACCCTGCACACACCAGCCCAGCAGCCCATCCCCGTTTTGGGGCAGTTTCCCCATCCCCAGGAAGCGGAGGGCACGAGGGAGGAAAGGCTCCTACCTGAGCAGAGGACTCCCTTGTACCTGGCGCAGGAGAAGTCGTCGCACTCACAGAAGGGCCCGTAGATGTTTCCGAACTCGCTCTCGTAGCAGAGGCACTGGTTGCAGCTGCACTCCCCTCTCCCGCTGCAGAGGGGTTTGCCCTCCGCCTCCCGGCACATGGCGTGGTGCATGTCCCCACTGGCACCCTCCTCGCACTCGCACCTGGCCCCCAGGTAGCCAGCGTCGCACTCGCACAGCCCGCAGGCGTAGGTCCCGTTGCCGCTGCACTTGCCGCTGGCCGGCGCGGCGCGGCCGGTGCAGCCGCAGAGGCAGTTGTAGGTCACCGCCACCTCCAGCGTGTCCCGAAAGCCGGCAGGCTTGATGGTGAAGGCGTGGGAGGTGTCCTCGGAGGGGCAGCTCCGCGCCTCCACGGCCACCTCGAAGGAAACCTGGGGGGACAGGTTGAGACGTAAGTTAAGATGCACAGCCCCAAAACGGCTGTCAAGGGTGTCCCAGGAAGGAAGGCAGGAGGGAAGGGCAAATGTCCCAAGGAAAAGCCATTCCCTGGAGCGGGGCCATGCTCAGCGCATTGAGCTTCACTCCCAGGTGGGCAAGAAACCCTCAAAAGAATTGCACCTGCAGCTCAATGCACCCACATCTGCCCGTCTCACAAGGGGTTTGGCATCCTTAATGCATTAAAACCCTTTACTGTCAGCCATCAGCAGTAATTTTCAGGGACCGTTGGTTTTTGTGAAGCGGGAAGGAACCTGCCTATTCCCATGAAAAAAACAGGGCAAAACTCTAGCAAACAGCCCAGTTTTCATGCTATTAAAAACAAGAAACTTTGCTGAAACCAAGCACTAGCAAGGATCTAACTAATGCAGCACAAGGGCCTGAGGTGCCTACAAGGTGCCTACAGATTTAGAAGGTTTTATGGGAATCCTGATCTGCAAATGGAGATGTACATCACTCACACAGTCCCAA
Source organism: Limosa lapponica baueri (assembly GCA_002844005.1). Classification (NCBI taxonomy): domain Eukaryota; kingdom Metazoa; phylum Chordata; class Aves; order Charadriiformes; family Scolopacidae; genus Limosa; species Limosa lapponica. The sequence goes on from KZ505837.1 coordinate 602,481, forward strand.
GCTTCCAGCACTCTAACGGGTCATTTTTGATGGATGCTTCTGTTAAGACTGGCTTCAGAAGGTTATACATCATTATACAGTATAACATCACCCCCCTACTCATTTTTTGTTGCTACAATCCAGTGTCAGGGATTATCTCCTTAGGAAAACCAAGACCATCCTATGGCCACTTACTTGGCCCCCGATTAAATCCTGCTGTTTGGTGGGGGTCTCGGGCCGGATGGTGCTGCCTGGAGCTGCAAAGAGGATTACCCTAATTCCAAGGAAATAAATCCCTCTCCTAAGCATCGGGGGGAAAGATTTTTCCCTGGAGACATTTGGGATCACCTCGAGTTCTCACTGCCTGCTCCATCCCATGTGCCAAGGGGTGACGTGCGGATGGCGGCACAGCAGCCGCCTCCAGCCGGGAGAGCTGCACCCCCAGGGAGCCTCCCTTCACCCCCTCCCATTCCAAAGGCCTGAAGCAATTAGGGAACGAGCTCAAATTACAGAGGAGAAGGAGATCAGAAAGCAAACTAAGGGGATCAGGGTAATCCTGCTCCCTTTCACCTGCTGACACCCGCGCCCCTGGGGCTAAACCAGGGGCAGATTAGGATCCAGTGCCAGCATTATCATCTTTGGGGAAACCTTAGTGGAGGTCAAACCTTGATCTATGTAGAAGCAATTGGGCTGAGAACAGCCGAATGGGAGGGGATGGAGCGACGAGACCCCTGTGATTCTGTGGCTTGTCTGCTAGTGCAGGGACCTCAATACTCCAGTGGACCAAAAATGCGAGAGGTGCCAGTGCCGGCTCCCTGCTGCGCCCCAAATCTTCTGCTGCTTGGGCAGAAGATACCCCTAGTTCATCCAGATTGGGAGAACCAGTAATTCCCACTCATGCCATCAGCCTCTGCGGATATGGGCACACACGTACCCGCTGCCAAACAAACCCCTCTATGGCACGAGCTGCAGCGGCTGGAGTGATCCCCCTGCTCGTGCCAAAGCCGGGAGCCCAGGATCAACCACCAGATTAACTCTGCTACCTCGGGGGCTGGGGCTTTGCTGTGGGAACAAGGAGGGCACGTGCCTAGCGTGGCAACGCTCCAGGGATTGCTTTTACTCACCCATCACAGATCCAGTAAAGTCAGCTAAAAAAGCTGGGGCCACCCCCCGTTTTAGCACTCTGCATGAACCTTATTTGGCGGGGTAAAAACCCAGCTACTGTTGACTCTTTCGAACTATTTTTACATGCCTCGGCGCTTAGAGCTCTGGTATGTTTGCAGAGCTGCTCTTCTCAAATAAGGCAATCAGGCTGCTAACGAACCTGTGCCCACGTCCTCGCAGACAGCAAAAGCCTGGAGAAAGGGAGGGAGCTCCCAACCAGTCTGAACCCTCCTGCCTCAGCCCTGCAGCCTGGCAACTCATTTATCTGTATCAATATTCAATTTAAACAAGTAAAGCTTAACTTTTCTGGGTTTTTTATTAAAAAAAAAAAAAAAGCAACCCACAGAATGGATTATGCTGTGCATACTTTTAACATTAAGGGGCAAACTATATTTTCACTCTGTGCTGCCATCCAATAACTCTAGGAACACAGGAGGGGAGAGTTGCTGCCTTTCTGAGTATCCCATTGGTTTTTTGCAACCTCCAAGGTTAACTGTGGCCCGTTAAATCCAGGAAAGACAGTTGTTGATTCTCAAACAATAACAAGAAAACCTTGCATATTTAACAGACCAGGAAAAGACCAGCAGACCACGGCAATAAAAAATTCACAGGTGAGAGTGTGATTTCTCTAGGATTAGAGAAAAAAAGCCCTTTCTTGACTATTGCATCCTGCTGCCTCATCAAGACCTTTTGGCTCAAGGTGCTGTAGACAGCACGCCTGTATTCCCTCTTCCCTCACACCTGACCTTGGGATGATCTACACCACCCAGAACCACTTCTAGCAGAGCCACTCTCCACGGCTTTCCATATTAACATGGCACAGTGCAAGGAGAGTAGAGGAAGATGAGCAAAGCTATATTTTATTCCCCAGGAATACTCATCAAGTGGCTGCACGGGGAGTGAAATGGCCTCTCCAGTGGATGGACCGAAAGGTAGACTCACCGTATCTCCTATCTTGAGATCTCCGCACTTCCTGAGCCCGGGATAGGACAACCCGTCCTGGCACGTGGCAGTGAAGGTCAAACCAATGTCCTCAGGGCTGTCCCAGACTGTGAGCTCCACCTTGGACCGAATACTCTAGAACACAACAGGAAAGCAAACCATCAGGTTCCCGAAGGTGGGTGGGCTTCTTCTGCATTAGCCTCTTCTCCTGACATTTCCAGAGGGCAGCTAGGCCATCTCTGCACCTATATGAAAACAAAAAAATCACCCGTGCACACACATTGACATTTGGGTTTGACTTAACCAGCTCAGGAGACTTCTGATGGACGCAACTAGAGTCACGGCAAGCTGCCTACAACCCCCGTAGGTGGCTTATGCTCTCTAGGACAGCTGTGATGACCGCTGTAGCCAGCACTGAAAAGATATGGATGCACAAGAAAAAGAAAGAAGAAAACATTCTCGACCACAAATGGAGCATTTCTGAGGTGAAGGTCAGAGCCTCGTGTCCGTATCTGCACCTCCTCCTCCCCATAAACCAGCCCCTTAGAGCGGGCAAAGCCTGATTCTCCACAGGTGGTCATCCTGTGATGTTCACCGTACTGCACTGAGAAGGTGTAAAACCGCACTAACTCTGTCCTGCTTTCTTGATTTCACCCAACTGGTTAGAAAAATGCATTTTTCCCTCTTTGGAGAAAATGCCAAACAAAAAGCACCCTTTCAGAGGTGTCAGCTGGAAACACCACCATGGGAAAAAATAAATGAAAAATCTCTTTCTTTGCAAAAGTTTTCAAAGTGAAAAACATTTTCCATCAGCAAGGTTTTGGTATGCTCCTACCCCCTTTTTTCTGCTTCTCATCTCTCCACCCTGCTGCACACACAGACTTTTTAAGTCAAAAGAAAATTCAGTTTATAAGTATTAATTTGGAATTAAGTTGTTTTGTTTCATTCTTCCAATGGCTGGAACTGGTGGGGTTTTTTTTTATGAATGGTGTCCAAAAAAGACAGAGGTTTTAAAAATGGAGCTTTTTGTACAAATACATTTTTTTTCCAAAGCCAGCTTGTAGCTCCATCCCTCCCCTCCTTGTCCCCAGTCCTCACTGAAGTGGCCAAATTAAGGAAAAGTGCTAATTCAAACCTCTTGCCAGTCCATGGGATAACAAAACTAGAGTTCACATGCTGGCAAGGAGCTAATGCTTTTGGAAACGGGCAGGAAATAATTGAGTTTTGCCCAGGTGAATCTAAACGGCCCTTGAGGGAAAAAAGAAATAATTTCCCCTCTCTCTGCTGTAACGTTGATGGGGTGGCAGTTTGGACTTTACAGAGCATCCATTGCCTGTAGGCTGAATGCTGCACATGCCCATAAGGATGAACATGCTGCTCTGCCCAAAATTATCCCATAGAAGTGAGCTGTCACGCTCTCCCGTGTCTTCCTGCCCAGAGCATCTCATCTGGGCACAGCAGCAGAGAGGACACCAGTCCAGACCTCAGCATAACCTTGCGTGGGCTCTTATGTTCCTATAGAGATGCCAAGACTTCTTATTAGCCCTATATAGTAATGCTATTAGCCTAATTGTAATGCTATTATTATTAGCCACTTTGCACTGTTACACAGCAATACCTTCTCACATCATCACAGCCACCACGAAGGGCGACTGTGGGATTTTGCTGCTGTGTTGTTTGGTGGCCCCCAAGCCTGCTGCACCTTCAGAGACGAGTGGAGGACTCTAGAGAGACCTAAAGGAAGGACCTGGCCCTGAAGTGGAGCAATGTCTCTGCCTGAAATAAAGTTGCCTGATATAGCCCAGGGAAAATTCAAAGCATGGATCGTTTCTTCGTAAAAACAAGGAAATCCTGAACCGGCAGTGGCTCCAGGGATGGCTGATGTGAAGGCCACCCGCCACGGGAAACCCATTGGTGGTGTAATGAGAAGTACATCTGAGACCTGTCTGGATTTGGTTTAGGAAAGCAGTAATTTTAACCCAGTGTCCTGTTTGCTCCTTTCGGTTCAAACCCCGCCTGTGTGTCCAGGCAGAGAGCCCCCGGCACCACACCAGCCCGGGCACAGCCCCCCAGGAGCCTCTCCATCTCTCAGGCCTGCCGAGATCTGGGTTTTCTCTTACTGAGGACAGAGAAAAAAAAGCTGTTCCTGATCTCTTTTGTTCCACACCCCTCCGGATGAGGGAGAGGCGACAGCACACCAGGCAGAAGAAAAAGGGAGACAGAAGATGAAGAGAAACAGATCTCTGCGGTAATGTAAGCCTTGAGCAAGTCTGATGTACTCATTGGTGGAGGGAAGCAGACAAGAGAGGACCAGAGACAGCCAAAGCACTGAAGGGGAGAGGCTGAGCCCAGGTCCAAGGCACCAGACACTGCCACCCCACAGGAGAAGACGGTCCCTGCTGCAGATGGTTTCTCCAGGCTCAGCATTTCCTTTCCATGAGGAACAAAAAAATGTTCGCTCCCACTTGGGAAACAAGACATTTTAGCCTTCCCCCTCAGTGAGAATCTCCTCCTACATTTCAGGAAAAAACAAACTGACCAAGAGGAGACCGTCTGGGTGGGCGCCAGGTTTCCTGCAGCCCGCGGCACAGGCAGGAGCTGCCAGCTCCCAGCAGCACACCTGGGGGTCCCAGCTCATACCCACCACCCAGCTGAACAGGCGAAAAACCAGCCCCCGTCTCAACAATAGTTCATCCTGCACTGCTCCTTCCATGGGGAGCCTTGGTCTCAGTATTCTGGTGGTTTCCAGCCAGCTGCACAGGAAAGCTCACAAGCAAAGAGAGGGAGAGAGCAGGGGTGGGGGTACCAGATGCCCAATGGCTTTCATCAGCTTATATCTACCTGTAAAGGCTCGAGGGGTGGTGAAATGGAGGCATGGACGCATGTTATAGCTGGGAAAACAAGGCAAAGGGAGGTTTTCATGCGATGGTGCTGACACCAAAGGCAAAGTCAACATGGAGTGAATACTCATTTCTTTCTCCCCAGCATCTTAGCCCCAAGACCCTCCTTCCTCAAGGGGGCAAAATGGGGCAACTGGGCCTTTGTTTTGCAGTATCTCCGAGGCCGGATTAGCTGCTCATTGCCTTTCCTCAGAGTGAAGCTTTGGGAAGCATAACCAAATGCTGCTTTAACTGCAGGGAGCTGTGGGTGAAGGTTACAGGTCATGGAAAGCACAGCACAACCCTACGTGACCTCTGGATGTGTAAGCTCCTCCAAAAGACTCCTTCTTCACTCCCTTGCACTCATGAGCGTAGTACCAAGAAGGGCTTGCAGCCATTGAAAGCTGTGTTCACAAGTCCCATGCGTGAAGAACCCTACCTGAAGTCTGACCCATTACAGGGTCAGATCTCACATGCCCAGCACCGAAATAGCAATATTCTTGAGGAGCATGAGGAGCCAACACATAAGAATTCAAGGAGAAGTCAACAGAAATGTCAATAACTAACTACCCACCAAATGTGCGATTTAGCTGTTTCTAATTGATCTGGTCCTTGGGAGGCTTCTCAACATTTGACAGCAAAGAAATATTCTATTTTATCTACCAATAGGGTGCTCTAAGAGACAACCGTTTTAGATCAGGGCTGTATTTAGAGGATAATTCTGCACATGAGAAACTTGAGGTGAAATCTCTGCTCCATTGCAGGCATCCCCTGCTCCTTCTCCACCTCACACACCTTGTTCCCCTCCCCAGGGTGGATGTCCCAGCCTTGGTGGTGCAGAGAGGACCAGGAAAGGGAGGTGGATGAGCCGGCTGGAGCACACCAGGGGGGGAGGCGATCTGGCCAAGCTCTTGGCACTTCGCACGACAGCAGCTAGGGTATTAAAATGCACTTACGTTGTAGGCCTTGACGATCAGCTCGATGATGTTCTTGGAATCTTTGTGCAAAATCTCCACTGTTGTCCCAGGGATCAAGGCCGTAAAGTTCTTGAAAAAAAAAAAAAAAGAAGAAAATGAAAAAAAATTCTGAGATGCAGTGAGGAAAGCAGAGGGTGAGGAGGGACGGACCCTGTGCCAGGGACAGCGGCCACACACCCTGCCCCATCATCTGGTATGGCTCGGCACCCGTTAATGTGGAGCTTTTAGAATCATAGAATCATAGAATGGTTAGAGTTGTAAGGGATCTTAAAGATCATCTAGTTCCAACCCCCCTGCCATGAGCAGGGACACCTCCCACTAGACCAGGTTGCGCAAAGCCCCATCCAGCCTGGCCTTGAACACTCCCAGGGATGGGGCATCCACAGCTTCCCTGGGCAACCTGTTCCAGTGCTTCACCACCCTCACAGTAAAGGATTTCTTCCCAATATCTAATCTAAATCTCCCCTCTTCCAATTTAAAACTGTAGTCCTGTCACTACACTTCCTGACAAAGAGTCCCTCCCTGGCTCTCCTGTAGAGTCCATTCAGATATTGGAAGGCTGCTATAAGGTCTCCCCAGAGCCTTCTCTTCTCCAGCCTGAACAACCCCAGCTCTCTCTGTCTGTCTTCATAGGAGAGGTGCTCCATCCCTCTGATCATCTTTGTGGCCCTCCGCCTCACCCTTTTGGAAGCAAAGCACTGCTAACATGGCACGTCGAACGCTAAACAAAGCTTGTGGCCAAGGGACGGAGACTAACGGATCCAGGTCTGCTGCTGGAGGAGGCAAAACCCGGCTGCTGTGTACTCGGGAGAGCCGGCACCATCACAGCGGGGAGGGAGGTGCAGCTGCCCCGTCTCGCCGCAGGAGCAGCGAGCATCCCCGGAGAGGGGGTGGAGAATGAGCTCAGCCCTCCTGCTCTCCACGGGCCAGCGGTAGCATCTCCACCGTAGCAACGCAGCTGCTTGTTGTTTTTGCTCCAGCGTGGAGAGCCGGAGCAGAGGTTTCCCAAAGCGATCCCGCCTGAAACACCTCCCCGCACCCGCAGAGGAGCGAAACCCCGCGGGGCAGCTCCAGACCCTTGCGGCTCGGGTCACCTTTTCCTTTCGGAGGGGAGAGCGGGGATGGCGAGGGAGTTCAAACTGTATGTGGCACGTCAGGGCCCTGGACTCCGGGATGGAAAAACACAGCTGGGCAGAAACACTGCGTGCGATTAGGTAATGGGATTAAGTCACTGCAGAATGGGTTGAACAGGTTTCTGTGCTCTCGCATGCTGCACGGTTGGCAGCCATCCGAACATCGAGATTAAGCTGGACTCTATTTTAGGTCTTCACAAGCTCGCTAACATATATATATATATCTGTTTGCTCTAAGAAGCTTTAGTGCTTTTCGCTGAGAGGACCGAGCGGGGAGGGACAGCAGGCTGAGCCTCGCCTGCCTGCATCTGCCTGCCCCTGCCAGCCCCGTGGGCAGCGTGTGGCTGCGTGCAGGTGTGCTTGTGGCTGCGCACGTGTGTGCTTTCCACGGCTGCCCCTGCCCCACAGTGCTGTCAGGAAGATGCTTTCACGAGGCGTTAGAATTCCCGCCCCCCAGCCCGGGCTGCTCGGCAGCACTCACCTTGTACAGGACATAGTGACTCTTCGTGACAGCGAAGATCAGGTGGATGTTGTTTTCAGCGAGTTTCTCCCCAAGAAGCGCCAGGGAAGGATAATCCTACGGGCACAAAAAGATTGATGGGTAACGCAGAAACAAAGGCTAATTTCATTGCTCTTCTCGTCCCAACAGCAAAATTCGTTCCAGAAACGTGGCATGTTTTGCTGCGGGATGAAGTCTCTGCGGTACCAGTACAATTCCAGCTCAAATAGTAGAAACTCTGTCATCCCTTAAATATTTCTGCTACACCCTTCACTAGAATATATGACTGACAACACCACTGGCTGCAGCAACACCTGAAACACTGGATCTCTCTCTTTCCTCTTTCTGCTTTGCCAACAGCAGACACATGTGTAACAAGCTGGTTGCTGTCTCCAGGGATGCAAGGGAGGGAAAACTGCAGTAAGTGGAAATGTATGATTTTTCTCCCAAAGCAGAAACATCCACTGCCTGCTCTTTCTGCATACTGGAACCATAAAGTGATTACTATAAGCTCCTTAATTCTGCAGACTTCCCAGACAGAGAGGATGGCAGGACGATACTGCTCTAGCTACCCACAAGCAACAAAATAATGAACCAGGGCTCACTTGCAAGAGACCAGCTTGAGTTTAAAACCCCTGGCTGCTTCTGAAGTGCTGGCCTCGGAAAAAACCACCTCGTTGACTTGCAGACTGGAGGGCTGATTGAGAGCCTCCGAGACTCAAACATGGAAATACCAAGGGAGCATCGCCACGTCAGCTCCCCAGCATAACTCCACACCAGTACTGGGGAGGTACCCAGTACGCATACGTTTGCTAGGATTGCACAGGTGGGTGGGAACAGGGTTTCTCCAAAGATCCTAGCTTCCATCCAGAAACACCTCCTGTTATGAGGTGACATCCATGCAGGAACAAAAATCCTAAGTAGTGCTGGTGATCTGCTGAATAAAGCACCCTTCTGCAGAAGGAGGTGATAATGAGGTGGCAGGCAGGTGGTCGCTCACCCCACAAGTTTTCTCCACTGAGTTTAAATTAAAAAAGAAGGGTCAGTTTGTCTATTTATTACTAAGACCTGTGTTAGTGTTGTGCTCAAAGGCTGTGAATAAGGGGAGCATCCTCTTGTGCTTGCTAGTGCAGCTACATCAAGGCAGACTCAGACTCAGCCTCCCCAGGGAGAAGTGGACAGTCCACTGGACATTTTAGAAAAGGGATGACATCTTTGATGTTTCCTCTACACTTTCCAGGCAAATCTGATGCACTTCAGGGCACCAAGTTACTTTCCCCTCCCTTGCAATAAGCCCCGAAGGAACTCGCTAAGTTCCTAACCCATTTGTGTGCATCACTACAGGGGGATGCCCAAGGGGAACAGCAAATTTTATTTGCAAACTGCAAGACCGGGTGAAACCATGCTGGTCAGGGGCTGTGTTTGCCAAAATCTGCTGGAGTCGGGGTGGCTGGTCTCCAGGGAGGTTCACCAACATGCCAAGGTCTCTGAGGGCTGGCCTCCCGTGTCTCCCCTCACCAGCTGGCTGGATGCGCTGTACTCGTTGGCTTCATTCAGGTGGCACTGGCCGTCATGGGGCTGCACCAGCCCCCCCAGCTTCCCATCCAGGGCTATGTGGGGCACATCATCCGTCGTGAAGACCAGCAGGTGAGATGCCTCCTTACGCCAGCCGATCTTCTCCTGAGGGAAAACAAACCCTGTGAGACAGCCCGTCTGCCCCTGCCAAGCCCATGCTTCACCCTTGCTCTGTACATGGTCCCAGCCATGCACCCAGCCAGCAGCATTAATTAGACCCATTAGCACTAATTAGAAAAGTACCATGCTCTTGTCCACCCCTCTCTAGCAAGAAAACAAAATGTATGGGGCCCACTTAGCTTTTCTTAGCATCTCCTTCCAACACATTTACTTAAAAAGGCACGAGGAGGTATGTGGACTGTCCACCAGACCTTCTCTACCCAGATCCAAGAATAAGAATTTCAGCTGCTTTTATAGTCAAAGGAGACCTGCCAAATTCCTCCACACACATTTAATCTGACCTTGTTTCCTCAGCTCTGCGGAGCGGCCAAGGCAACAGCAAGAGCTGCAATATCTCCGCTCAGCAGTTTCATTACTGCCCGCTCGTAAAGGCTGTTTCTGAGCTGTGACACGCAGTGAGGTCCCTGCCCGAGGGGCATACACAGGCACTCTGTGCAAGGACCAGACATTATCACCATCTTTGCATGGAGGGAGATGCAGGGATAGATTTTTTTTTTTTTCAAATAAAGGGATGTAAATAAAGGGATAACATTTAGTTGATAAACATTTCCTTTCCACGGAGCTTCCCCAGGTTTCTAGCTTTGCATCAGCCTGAGAAGCAGATCTGTCCCGACAACAGCACACTGAGGCTGTTTGTTGCAATGAAAGTGGCGGGAAACAGAGAAGCCCAAAGGAAATTTTTGGAAACCATAGGGCTGCAGCACATTCCCCTGCGCTCGCTGGCTGCTCCCACTGCCAGCTCATGCCAAGCCGGGCGGGCTGAGGTCCTGCCTGCCAACCAGGGAGAGACCGGAGCCAGAAAGCCCCATCTCCCAGAGCTTCCCCTTGGGCTGGCCACCCTACCCGTCTGCCAGCAAAGAAGCAGCCCCACGCCTTCCCTCCCCACACACATCCAGCATCCCCCTCCTCAGAGCAACACAGCGCTTGAGAATGTGGGAAGGGATGAGGGAAAAGCTTACTGATGGTGACGCAGTGCAGATGAACGTACCCAACTCCTCCAGAGCTTACTGCTCAGCTTATTTAGCAAAGTCTGACATCTACCTTGTTCTATACTAACATGCAAACCCACAGACCACTGCAGCTTGGCTGCAAAGATGCTTCCTATGGAAAGTGCTGGTGTGGGCAGGGCAAGAGGGCAGAGCAGACAGAAGGATGCGGAATCACGGCTGCCAGCGCAATTTTCGCCTGCAAATGTGAGTCATAGCCCAAAGCCTGATGATCTTTCTGATAAATATAACTCTTGCTTCAGGGACACTATTCCAAAGTAGATTTCTTTTTCTTCCCTATTGCAGAAGGTATTTTTAGTTTAGCAGTATTTTAAAGACCCCCCCAACACAAATAAGGCCATAGGAAGAAATCTTTGGCAACACACATCCTTTGCCGTGTACCAGCATGTTACAGTCCAGCTCAGGACGCAATGAGGACTTTTTTGCTCTGGAAAGCAGGAGTCATTCCACTGTGACCCCACTGGACAAAAGGCAAAATCTTCATGCCAACATGTAATTTTTTTAGGAACTCAACCGAAAAGTGCTTGCGGCTCTAACAATGCAAGCAGCAGTTGTTGATCTACTCAACCACCGGACAGAAGCCCCTCCAGTTCACTTTCTTTTGTGTATCCAAAGCTGCTTTCTTCTCTTTTGAAGCAATTGAGGCTAAGAAACTCCAAAAGAGATTAAAAGGATTAATTTGAGTTTCATTTCCTTAGAAATGTGGTACGCACAACGAGCTGCACTCAAGCAGCAGTTATGAAGCCACTTCAGGGCTGATGCTTCTGTTCACCTGCCTGCTAAGTGCACCTTTCAGTCAGGGGTTAACCAACCTTTTACAAACAAGCTCTCTGCATCTCCAAGATACGCTTTCCCACGTACACAACATCAGAAATTCTTTGGTTGCTCGGTTCAGGAATTCGCTTCCAAAAAGCAGCGAGCACCCACGGTGTCAGTGCTATTGGCACTGAGCGCATTTGATGCCTTCGAGCATCAGACATGGGTGTCTTAGATGGGGTGGCCAAGCTGGTGCCAATGCTACACCAAAAGAGCTGGAGACCTATGGAAAAAAACACCCGGAGGGGTCGGCACGACGAGGAGCTGCTGCATCTCATGCTGCCTCCGCCAGCAGCTTCCAGGCACTGGAAAATACACCTCTTCAGCATGCAGTTTCCACTGCGAAACCCAGAGCAGCACTCTGCTCTGCTTAAAACAAATAACCAAAGAGACTTTCATTTATTTTTACTGGACTGGGATTGTTGAACAAAAAATACTGCACTGACACCTGCCCCCTCATCTGGTTTTTGATCCCCATGGGATAGAAAGAATTTTGAAAGCAGAGGTGGGACCTGACCCAAAGCAAAGTGAAGCGGGAAGACGTGTCTCCACAGGGCTGGGCATGCTACAGACTCCTACGACCAGCCGCAGTTGCCTCCCGTACCCGGAAAGACCAGCTTCTCACTCCTTACAGCTAACAGCAACTGGCAAAACTGCCACAGCTGTCTCAGCACAGCCCAGCCCTCCAAATCCTATTGAAAAGGCTGCTAAACCCGGCATCAATATTTCCAAGCCTGAAATAAATGTCTAAATTTATGCTTTGGGCGCTGAATAAAAAGGGTTTAATTGCCAAGGCACAAACTGCCAGGAGACTCCCTGGGTTCATCAATGTGTCTAAAACCCCACCAGTTTCCCAGGTGCAGATCTTTTTGGAAGAAAGAAACAGATACAGGTGCAAGACAAGTATGCCTTAGAGATTAAAAGCCAAAACCTCCTTTGTTTTGCATACCTCTGAAAGGCACCTCAGTGTCTCCCAGGTGTCTTGGCCATCTCCATGTACCAGTGTCTAGCAAGCACCAGTCAAAACTATTTCACAAGACACTTTATTTTCTAATCCAGCATTATCTCCATGCTGCATCTTAGTGTATAAGATCTGAAACTTATATGTACCACCACGCCATATGATGCTTGCACTTAAAGAATGGCAGAAAACCAAAATACTGCAAATGGAAAATGTAATTACAGAATGTTGATTAATATTCCTGGCTACCCATTTCAGCATCAGGATAAAGGCTTATTGTCTCTGGCTCTTTCATGGCCTCCAGAATAACATTTAACGTATCTTCATCTTTCAGAAAGGAGCCAAACCTTGGGCTTGCTCGTTAGTCTGTATTAGCTGTACAAACCTTCCCCCCTCCTTGGGTTGAAAACCAGGCCAAAAAATGACTTGAGCGTTACAGAGCTCTTAGACAGCTCATGCATAAGAAATGCTTAATATGAATTACAGTATAAAAATACCTAGTCAACAGAGTAGGTATTGTTTCTGATACCTCAGTGCTTGAAGGGGAAGAGAAGACCACACTCAGACACTGCAGCTTAGAAACAGTGAGGCTCTGCCATGCCATGCTCTCCCTGGGACATCCCCCTTGATGCCACAAACTCTGCTGCCAAGCACAAAGTGCTTCATGGTCACCAGGCTGCATCGCCCTGCAGGTGGGCGACTTTCTAAGGTCATAACTGCCTTAGATCTTGGGTTTTGAATATGGTAGAGAGGCTGAAAGCTGGAAAAAGCTTTCAGAGAGATGCAATGGGGTACCACAGAAGTGATGAGGAAACCCACCCCAGGAGTCACCAAAGTATCTGTATGCTGCTGTCCCTGCACTGGGGGAAAACAGCTCCTGAGTTACTACAAACTGTTGTCTGTGCAGGGTTTAGTCCCCACAATACTTCATTAATCATCGCTGGATGCAAAGCACCATTCCCTGCAGCAAAGAGCATCCTCACCAGGAAGCGACACTTCACTGTTACCCCAGATGTCTTGCCACCTTCACCGGTGCTGAGCCCCACCACAACCCACAGCCACTGACCAATATGGGTCATCACTCTGCTACCATGAGGGAAATTAATCACTAAGCTCCTGTTTTGGATATGGGGCTTAGGAGGTCAATCAGCTGGCCTGGAATTTTGGCTATTCTCACTCTGGACGGCAGGAGCCCTTGCTGCATCAGGCAGCTGCTCCACCCACAGCAAAGGGCTGCCAAGGCAGCACGAGTTACGGCCCAGCCGGTTCTCCTGCCTCACACACCGGTCCCAAGGACTTTCTTTCCCGCCCCCAAGCTCCAGCAATTAATTAACGACTGTGGCTGCAGAAATTCATCTGCCATGACCTGCCACATCATGCCAAGAGCCACGCAAGTCCACACGCTCACCTCTGCTCACCCTTCCTAGAGGATGCTCAGTCCTGAATTTAGATAGCATCAGCATCTAAATTCACCTTCTGAATTGAGAAGGGATCAGGCTGTGCAGTCAAGAACCAAGTCAAAGATTTTGGTCCTTATCAACAGTTTGAGACTGGCACAAACATCCAGGAAGTACCTTACAGGTCTCTTGCCTTCCAGCAACACCTCCAAAATGAGCCCTTGTGATACACACCTCAGTGTTCCTGCACTGTAGGGAAACTTTGTCCCATTTTTGCAATAACGTGGTGGAAGGGACTGCAAAAAACCACATGGTCGGTGGCACAACTGAGCCACTATCCTGAGCTGTCTCTGTTCTAACCATGAGAGCCACTTCTCCAAAACTGAGAAGCGCTTTATGCCCAGATGAGTATTGGGAGCAGCACTGTGGTTGTGCCAGCAACAATATCTGTGCCAGGCTGGGAGAGGGAAGATGACTGTTGGGTGGCATCAGATCCAACAGAACAGGTTCAGTCCTGTCATGAGCATGAAGAGTAAATGAAGCCAACCCAGGCGAGGGAAGATCTAGTTTCCCACAAGCCCACATCACATCACTCCTGCAGACGATGCCTATCTCCCAGCTCCCAAAATCCAGACCCAGAAGAAAACACGCCCATCCAAAAGGACTATGCAAGGCTGGAGCAAAAAAAAACCACACTGTATGTCAAGAGGGAAAAAAGCAACCAGAGCCATCCCTGGCCAGCAGGGCAGAGGGGACAGACACTTCCATCCCTGGTGCACAACAGGATATGGAGCAATCCACCTACTTGTTCCAAAAAGGTCTTGAAGCAAACATCTCTAAAAACTCTAAGGACATGGCTAACATGGCACCAAGCTAATGAACTCTGTCTTTAATTACTGCTTACAGCTCCAGTTTTGCTGACAAAGAGAAGAGCAGGCTGTCAGTGCCTGGAGGTGGGATCATCCAGCCCCACACACAGAAGGGGGCAGGTAAAAGCAGTAGGAACCTGCTCCAACCCCCAACAGGGGTCAGTCGCTGCAAGATGTGTTTGACACACACTTAAGAAATGCATTAAGTCAACGCATGGTGCTATTGCACGCAAATGCACATGAATCTTAAAGGATTTCGTCCCAGGTGCTCAGGGATCAGCACCTACAAGTCTAATCATGCAATGAAATCTCAGCCCTAAATTTGCATTTGCAAATCTCCATTTTTACCCCTCTAAACTGGAAAAGATATTGACCTTTTTTTCTTTGCCTGTTCATGTACAAAAGCACACAAAACCAACTGCCTCTACTTTTCAAGGCATCTTTCATGGTTTCTTCAAGAAAAAATTAATAGTTACTTCCAAGAAACGGTGTACTGAAGCCATACCCTGGTCCAAGAACAGAGCAGAAGAAACCTCCTATTTTGCTTTGCTTTAAAACCCCCAAAATCAGAGCGACTCACCTTGCACACGGCAGCCTGCAAAATCGCATCAAAACCACCCTCTGGAGCATCTCGGTTGCGGGAAACCTTCTGTTTCTGAACTTCTTCGTTGAAACGGTCGACTTTATCCGTTAGGGACAAGAGGTGGCGGAAGCCAAAGGATGGGACGCAGCTGGGGAACAGCTTGTAACTGCAGGAGGAACAGAGGAGTGGTCAGCTGGGAGGAACCTCACCAGCAGCCAAGAGCTGCAGAAGCTCACAGCTCTACCAGGCTGGCCTCCAAACCTCTGTTCAGAGGGATGAAATAATTCCACAAGGCTTCATGTTTTGGACACTTCGATTTCTGGCTATTTATCTACAAAACTCTATAACAGAGCCCATCTTTTTAGTTGCCCCCTGGGGGCTTTGAGCAGCTGAAGTTTCCAGAGATCTCACCAGGACCAAACGTCTGTCTCCCCATAAGGTCTCAGTGGAGACACCAAGCACTGGGCCGTGCAGCTCTGGAGTTTCAGCATCCATAAAGGGTTTTCACACTGGAGGTCTGCAGTGCAGGATGTGACCCACAGTGATGTAGAGGCCATGTTTTGGCAAGAGAACCAAAGCCAGCCTCCCCAGCAGCCCAGGACAGCTGGTGTCAAAAGGCACCACGCAGAAACGTCGCTGCCGACAGCCACTTTTCCCCTATTTTTCAATATGCATTTTCACTTTGTCAGCCAGTGTTCTTGGCAGTACGTGTCACCCTGCACCCACTGTACGTCATCAGGCAATTGCACACCACGAGGTGCATTAGTAACCAACTCATGCATCCTCCCACTCGCCCTGCAAGCTGGTGAGCAAACACCATCTCCGCTTGAGCACCACTGGAGCAGAAAGGTAGGAGTGGCAGGCACCCTAGGGCAGAAAAATGCCTCGGCAGGCTACCAAGAAAACTTTTTTTCCATATAAAACAGGAGGCAGCTTTGGTGCTCACCGCGTGGCTGGGAGAGCTCAGCGTGGGAAATCAGTGAGTGTGTGCAGGGGAGAGGGACGAGAAGGGTTAAGAAGAAAATGTGTTTAAAAAGGAATTGGGCTGGTGCTAATTCACTCTTATCTTCAAAGATAAAACTCTGAGAACAATTAAAGGCCTCTGCTGATACATGACCCACTATGGGTAAGTCCTAAGAGGCTTTTTACACAAAGGAGTATTTAAGGTTTACCACCGCTGGGAACTCAAATCCCTCACGAGGGACCCCAGAGCAGGGATTTCCACCCACACAGCCATGCACACACCTAACCGTGGGGCAGGTCCCACTGCCCTGGGCCCGGCTGGCAATTAGAGCCATCCCTTGTAATCAGCCCTGTGTTCAGACTTGTATCCTGCTCACACCTAGGGCCAAGGTGAGGAGCATGTGATGTGTGAAACCTCTGCACTGCAGGGTCTCAGGAAGCAGCCCTGAACCCATACGATACATCTGGGTGCTCGGTTTGCCAGAGCCCTGGTCCGGGAAGAAAAAACACTGACACACTATAGGATCCCACATCCCATGAAGATGTACAATTCTATCCTTTTTTGTTTGTTTTATACTCCAGGTTTGCTGGCAGAAGCTGCAGGCAGCAGCAGGACAGACGATGGATAGCTGAGTGACTACGCAGCAGTGCGGGTGGGTTATCTCAGGCTGTAACCTCCCCAGGTCCAATCACAGATAGATGGGCAATTGGGTGTTCAGTCAAACCCTCTGCCTTCCTTATCTATCTTTTTAAATTTAGTGTTTGTTTCCTTTGTATTATCTCTCTTGAATGACACCGTGGCTGCCTGAGGCCACATCCTGGCTCCTCAGGAGGTCTCAGCCAGGATGCTGAGCTGGGAGCAGGGGTGAGCAGCGAGACAGGGTGAGAAGGAGGAGGCGCAAGGGATCCCAGCCAGACCCTGCATGGAAACAGGGCTGTACCCCACCTGAACCTGCAGGATGGCCATCACTGTGAGGAGGAAGAGGAGAGAGCCTGGACTGGGGGCAAAAATGCCCACCGCAGCTCATGTTTTCGTGCAGCTTTTTTTAGATGCGAGCAGGCTACTGGACAAAGTCTGCTTTGACACTTAGAAATAGCTGCAAACAACCCCCCACCTGACAACCCACCTCGCTGCTGCATCAGTGAGCCACCTGGCAGCAGCGACTGCCCACTCCCAGAGCAGGCAGGGGAAGGGGACACTGCCGGAGAACAATGAGGAACCAGCACCCCTGGTTGGATGAAGAGGAGACAGATGGCAATTGGAAGGGAGCGCCCACCAGGCGAACTGCCTTGGGCAATCCTTCCTAAATGCCTTCCCAAGACCAGGCTGGCTTAATGTAACCCATAAACAGAAAAGCAACCACCTAGGTAAAACCAAAAACACGCGGATAACTTGATCATGGTGGGAGAAGATGAGTTGACATCTCTGGATGACCTTGATGAAATGGAAAGAGCAGTTTCAGGCATGCCTTGCTGCAGAGTTGTCCAGCTCCACCCTCTCCTCTTCTCCCACCCCTCCCCTCCTGCACATTTCACTCTATTTCACTCAGCAAAAGCCATGTCACTTCAATTAAATCACACACCAGCCAAAGTTTTCACTGGAGCAAAACCCTGTCCCCAGCCCACAAGCAACGTGAGCTGGTGATGGAGACTGAGAATGACAGACACGACTAAGCACATCCCTCTGAGGCCATGCCAGATTTTCAAAGGGAAGAGCTACAAAGAGTGTGGTGAAAGGTGGCTATGCTTCATGGACAAAGCACGAGTTTTCAGTGTTAAAATCTATTTGACTTTCCTCTCTGGACAAAACTGGTGAAAAGAGAATACGGATAATTTTGTCTGGTCAATGGTCAATGTGCAATGAGATGCCAAATGCTTAGTCAATGCCAAAACATGTCTAGAAACACATAGCTGATGGAAGCTCTCTTTAATCTGCCTCTCACATGGAAAACTTAAAGTATGCATACTTGCAGAGCTTGGCATCTGTCTGTGCTGTGATCTTACAATGTAAGTATCCATGAATGGCTCAAACAAAAGCACTAACCTTACTGCCCTTACATGACTAGGAAGCACCCCAAGCTGAAGACAGCACCACGAAAGTAAGTGTCAATAGTGACATTCTCCCAGGAGGGCACTTGCTGCTGTGTCCAGCCCTTCATGCCAACATCCAAACCCCTCCGAGCCTGGACACCCTCCACTACACCCAGTTTCACCCTGGCATAATCCCAGATTCAATGGACTTGATTCCGACTCCAGCAGTTAAAGGCAAACAAAAAGAAAAGGAGGAAGGTTCTGATATCACCACAAAGCAAAACACATCATTTGTGTCTTTTGCAACTGCCAGTTTGCTTTCCTTCCCCAGCAATAAAGATGAAAAAACCTGCCTGACATCTTCAAAACACTTTGCAAGAGCCCATTAATCAGTCCTACAGGCCCTCACAAATCTCACTGCCCCCAAACACTTCTGTTGGAAGGACTTACATTGCCTTCGTCTCCTTATCTGTAAAATGGAGACAAAGAGCTTAATTGATTTACTCAAGGCCAAACTATGACTCAGAGTTAGGATCAGAAATCAGGAATTTCTGGCTCTTGCTCCTATTTCTTAGTGCCTGTAAAAAAACGTGCTATGTCTGCATCCTTGTCAGGTACTTAAAAATAGCTTCAGGCTCCTGATACAACAGTTTCCCATCTCTAGATGAAGAGATCTCCCAACAGCCACTGCAAATTGGAAGTTGTCCTATTTTGAATCACTCTGGAGCATCACAGCGACAGCTGTGGCTGATCAGAATTACCAAAAGCCAGGGCTTAAGTCTGCTTCGTTATTTAAAGCAAGAATGAGAAGAAAAGACTGCAGCCAGGCTCTGTGCAAACACAGGGCTTGTCCCTTCCAGGTACACCTACCACTTACCCAATGCAGGGATTGTTTTGGTATCTTGGTGCTGTGTAGGAGAAAGGAGAAATGTTTTTGTCAACAAAAGATCCAAACCCCAGCCGGAAATTGCTAGTGAGCTTTCGCATCTCTTCAGCCAGCTTGGTCCCCAGATTGCGAATATTATCTAGGTCGTCATTCATGGACAGGGAGAGATCCATCAGGTAGTAGAGGTCCACAGGATAGTCCTCCACTTGCCGAACCTGAACTCGGAAGGAGGTCCGGTCACCTGCAGACACACAAGAGTTGAGAGGGGTGAGAAGGAAACTCCTAGCACACATAAAATCCAGATCGCAGGCTTTTCTTCTCCCCCACCTACAGAGCAGACAGATCACATCTAAAGAGGGTGAGGGGAATAAGCTTTTCCAAATCCATCCCTTAGAAGACTAACAGAAGAGCAGGTAATGACTTTGGGTCCTTTTAAGCTATGTAGTGTACTGGCTGGAAAGAAAAAGACACACCTATAGACTGCATGTCTCTATTTTACTTTGGAGATACAGGAAAGGGTTTTTCCATCTCAGCAGAGAGAATGTCTAAGGGTGGACAAACGATAAATGCTGCTGCCCTGGACTGTGTACAGTCCAAGGGCGCTTTCCTAGAAAATTGGAAAGAGAAGCAAGCAGAATGAACCTCAAGTGGATGTTTCATGGACTACTGAAAGAGGGAACCTGCACACGCTTACTTGGGTATGTCCTCAAAGCAAGCCAGGAGTAGTCCAAGAAGTCCTGCACAAAAGAGAGAGGGAGGGAGAGCAGAAGGAAGAGGGTCAGGAGAAAACAGCCAGCATGAGATGAACACCAGAAGTCAAGTTGAAGCACACACAGAAGAAACATCTTTTAAAAGGATATCTCCCCTGAAAAAAGAGTCATGGCATCATCATTCTGGAGAAAGCAGGGCAAAAGGGAAGTAGTGAACTGGAAAAAGAAGGTTGTTAGGGTCACCCGGGGAAGTACCAAGGCAGAGGTGAAGCTTCCTGAAGTGCTGAACACGAGGGAAGGAGCTGACAGCTCTGAGTCACAGGCTGCGCAAATGTGAAGAGCAGAGGGAAGCCTTTCCCCTGACCTTCCCCTTTGCTAAACCGCTTTCACCAGAGATGGTCTCCAGAAGGGGTGCCCAGGAGGGGAGGCCACCACTGGCACTGTCCACACCTCAAAAAAAAGTGAAGTGGCTTCAAGGTGAATTCAGCTTCACACCAGAAGGACCTCGATGGAGCCAGAGAGGAGGTGGCAAATGTTTGCCTTACGCTTTGCTGAGAGATGGGTCTAAATGGAAACCCCAGGCTCCAGCACCCTCCAACCCCAGGCTGATTTGGAGATCCCATGTCCCAAGCTGCCACCTCAGCCCCTTTTCCAGCTCAGTGGGGTCTCAGACCCAGGGACTTGGATCCTCTCAAGACCAAGCTCCCCCTCCTGCCCACCTCTCCCAGCTCTTCACAGGCAAGGCTGAACTTGGGGCACTGGCAGGTTCTGCAAAACACTTGTGGCTTCCCCTCCTCTTCCCCAAAAATGAATCATTTTTTTGTACTGTGAAAACATTTCCCTAACCGTTTTATTGTTCTCCTCATTGTTCGCAGCAGCACAGCTGCTCCCACTTACTTCCAGCCCAACAAACACGCAGCAGCAACATCCCAAAACTGCCGTGCTGGCGAGACACGGCACCAGGGGCTTTGCAGCCCGGCAGGCGGGAGCCCTG
>KZ505837.1:639965-668694 GCA_002844005.1 Limosa lapponica baueri
CAACCACCAAAACACACACCACCCACACACCAACACTAAATCATATTCCCGAGCACCATGTCAGTTCGTCTTTTGAGTATCTCCAGGGATGGTGCCTCAACCACTTCCCTAGGCATGTTGGACTCGATCATCCAAAAGGTCCCTTCCAACCTAGACAATTCTATGATTCTATGATATTAGACAGGAACACCCAGACATGTCCATGTACATACAGGCAGACGTTCACAGCGTGCGCAGACACATGCACACCCGGACACACACGCATACATGTAGCTACAGGCACACAATGTGCTCTCTCCTCTCCTGGCTCACAGCACTGATGTTCCCACAGGTCAGTGGCCACCCTTACGTGACATTTTCCTGCTTCAGGGATTTTTTGCTGTGCAAATAAACTGTGTCCGACTGTTAAAGGGCTCCCTAGACAAGGGCACCCGGGCTGCTCTGCCCTGCCTGACAGCTTTTTGATGCTGCCCACACACAGTGCCCCTGGTGCAATGGGACATCAACACTTCAGATCGAGAAGAAACAGTGGATTTATGATTGTGTTTGGGTTGCTGGGGAGCTTTCTGTTTTCTTCTGTTCTTAAAAGAAATCATAAATCAACCATGAAGCTGATCACTAATTTAAAAGGCAATTTTTAGTAACAGTTAACTACTCAACTGACTGCAGAGACCTTCGTGCCACTTTAGCATAATATCTACTAGATCTCACCATTAGATTTTGCTTACAACACACACCCTCAATCCAACACGTTGTATTGCTCTTCTCAGAGAGAAGTGATTAACTGTAACGCCACCTGCCAAAATTTCCCCTTATTTGCACTGATTTCCAAGGCTGTTTTCATAAACCTCGCTGATTTCTGCAGCCTCTCCATAGCCTGGGAGACACCAGGTTTGGGTTTAGCGTGACTATTTGTTGTTTTAGGAAATGTCCGCCTACAAAAGTTGTAACATTTTAACTCTCCTGATGCTGCTAAATCAGAGTAACTCCTGGTGCGGCTGTAGGAGCATCACAAGGGTATTGCTTGTAACCAGTGCAAAACCATCATTGAATGCCTCACCAAAACATCTGCTGTGGCAGGAAGGTGGTGCGTGGGCCAGGCTCTGACCTACGGGCTGCCCTCGAGCCATTGGCTCTGCCTGGGCAAGGGGCAGCATCAGCTCTCCCTCTTACCCCAACAGCCCGGTAAGTCGGATCCCGCCACCCTTTATTAATAATAAAAATAATACCGGCCATGTTGTGCTGATCTGACAATGCAAGACGTGATGTGCGGGGACTTCAAAGGGGATTGGTCCTCTGCGGCGCATTTTTTGTATTTCTGTGAAGAGAAAGAAAATGAAATGCAGATCCTACATTTGCATGAGGTCAAATACCTGAAGTGAGCCTTAGTGCCCAGAGGAGCCTTGTGTAGACCTAGAAGTCCCCTCTCAGGTATCCTGGCCATGTCCAAGTACCCCAAGACACAACCACATGTACAAACATACATAGACAGACTTGCGCGTGAGAGCTTCAATCACCCCGGTCGTAGGAGCAGGGAGACCCTCATCCCCGGGCCCTGTGTCCTGCCTTGCCACCCAGGGGACCGCTGGGGGGAAGGAGCAGATGCAAAAGGCCAAGTGGTGAATGAGCAAAGGAAAGGAAAAGCAGGGTCATGGGAGGAGAAAACTACTCGGAGGGAAGTAATCCACCTTGTGAGACTCGACTGTAGCATCTCAAGTAGCAGAGAAGTGGACCGAGGAAGAGGAGGGACGACTTTTCGGGAGGAATGTATTGCCATGGGACCGGAGCCAGGCAAAGTGTAGGAGCTGACCAGTCACCGGTTATATTTAGCTGGGCTCAGCCAAGGTTGAGCGCCTGCCCTCGCTTTCCGTGGGCCCTGTGGCACTGCCATCAGCACCCAGTGCCCGCCGTGCCCAGGCTGATCTCACCCTGCAGCCCCCACAAGAAACCCCTGAGAGAAGGGAGAAGGTCAGGAGTTGCTACTACACACCTTTTGAGCCATGGGTGGCTGTCAGTGCCCAGCGTCTGCTATCAGTCATGCACCCTTATCATATTATTTTTCAAGCCAAACCCCTGTGAAGGTCCTGCAGATTCACAGGCCATATATCTCTTCCCAGTAGACCACCGCTGACCCACAGACCACAGTGTGGGCCCAGAGCTCTACAGGGAAAGACCCCGCAGTGCTGCAGGGGAGGAAGTGCTGCGGCTTCCCTGACGAGAACAACACTAATACCCTTCTCCGAAGCCAGAGCTGTGCTCTTGCCCCCACATGCAGCAAAAAAGGGGATGCAATTCTTGGTAAAGACCAGGCGAGCAGCTGTAACCTCAAGAGGGGGATTTTGCAGTGGTTGAACATGGCTGAACGTGAGGAATGCACCCACCATGGGACGGGCAGCTCAGCTCCAGAGTGAGCGGGCAGCCTTGTGTCCCTGAGGCCAGCTGCAGACCAAGAAATGAAGCATCCGCAGAGGCAATGCGTGGCCTGAAATAAGGTCTACAGAGAGGGTGTTGGTATTAATCCTTCCTGTTTACTCACGATGAAGGTGCTGGACCAATGTGTGCTGGCTGCTTTTCTGGAGTCAGCTATTCATCTTCCTCCCGGGGTTCTGTCCCTGAATAAGAGACTGAGAAAGTAAGTTTTTAGTGCCCATGTGTTAACAAGTTTATTGAGGACAAAGGGGTCATACCAGTAGAAGATGAGTTTGGGGCAGCACCACGATTTTGGGATGGGAACCCAAAGAAGGGCTCCCCATTCCTGGGGAATGTGAAAGGATTCCTGGGGAATGTGAAATCTTTCCTGTCTACAAAATGCCATTCTTGAGGATCACTTAGTCCATAGGACTGAAATCCCTCAGGTTCCTTCAAGTATCTAGGTGCCACAGAGGCCCTTGAACTTGGGTTATGAGTATCATTGCACAGTTCTGCTGAAACAGAGAGAGGAAAACTCCCAGACTGGAAAGACCTGATCTTTGTGCTTGCTTTCTTATCACCTGCATTTTAAAGCTATGGTCAAAGTAGGACATAAACCCAGTGTATCTGACCTAGGCATGCATTTGCAAGTGATGCAATTGTAAGTTAGTTCTTTGGCTCTTTTATTATCAGTCAGACAAGTAAAATGCTTTATCAGAGATACTCTGGGCGTTTTAAAGATAGGTTTTCATTGTCATATCTTCCTCGTGGCAGGAAGGGTGAATAAAAGCATATGAGTCACATCTAGATGTCTGCCACAGCACTGAAGAGGTTCTAGATTTTCTATGATTACTCCTCTTTCTGCACCAGTCCAAGAAAAATGCTGTCCTGGAGCCCCAGCCCATGGTCACAGCCTGTTTCAGGATGACAATCCACCTCTGCCTTAGCATTTCACAAACTATTGCCTTGACCTTGCAGTAAAATCCCAGGACATCTCTGACTTTTTGCTGTTTCTAGATTCTGTGGCATGTTTAGAGTTGCTACTTACTAGACTGAAGAGATATCTTCTGACTGGGTATAACTCATTATAACCTCGTTATTGGATATAACTCATTCAACCACCATATCTACAGTAAGTTCAGAAGCCATAGGATCTTAGGCACAGCTCTCTAGTGTGCTGTGAAGATCAGCTAGGACAGCTGAGATTACCCATTTCCAGAAGTCCCAATGAAGCCGGTGATGGCTGGAAGGGGAATCCAGATGCATCCTGGCCTCGGGCACCGCCGACACGCAGCAACTCCTGAATGTCCCTCAGTCCTTTGGTCCAAGCAGCTCTTCATACAACAAAAGATGGGCAAAACAGGAACCTAGGTGATGATCAAGCTGGGCTGATTTATGGTTTTGATAAAAAGAAGTTTCGAAGGGAGCTGGGGTCAAGTTAGGGGGTAGGATCAGGGATATGAAATAAAAGGCAAACTGATTTGAACCTTGGGGACCTCCACCATGTTGCAAACGGTTCTTGCATTAGGAAAACACTTTCTCCTTCTCTCCAGTTCCTCACTGTACTGTTTGCTGCATCCTCCTGGCTGCACTGTAGTGGGAAGTGGGAGCTCAGAGGCACATGTTGTGGGCACCATATGGCTTTGCCATCCCCATGCTGCTCCCCCCCACAGGCCACCCCACAGGCCTGGATGCTGGGGTTTTCACTGCCATGGAAAAAGTTTGTCTCCTGCTTTTCCCATGAAAGCTACAAAAAAATTCCAAGTCACACAAAATTCATGCCAGTAAGAGGCAACAATTACATGCCAAAAAATGACAGTCATGAATGTCATCCTTTTTTAAACAGTATGTGCTATCCTCTGGCTAAAGATGCTGCTCATGTTGCTGCTGCCTGCTATAAAAAAGTTATGAAAATATCTGGTTTTACCATCTGAGGACCAACCTCTGCTTACAGCTACTCAAGAGCAATACTACCACTCCTGACCTGCTGTAGGGAAACATTGCAGAGAACAGCACCTAAAGTCATCTTGCTGAGTTTTGTCCTTCTCCTGAATGAAAAAAAAAGGCAGGGTTCAGAGTAAATCTCTGTGGAAGTCCATGCTTGGAGCTGCTGGGCTGCAAAGCAAGGGAGGTACACGGGGGGAGATTTTCTTCGTGCCCCTAAGGTGGGTAAACACAAGTCCTTCAAACAGTGATGGTGGAGCCAGACCAAGCCTGGCAAGTTTTGGTGTTCCTACAGCTCCCAGAGCAGGCTGGGGGCACTTGGCTGCCTGAGCAGCTGTTTTCAGGAGGGGCTCACTGACAGGCTGAACTGAAATGGGTGACTGATGTCTCCAGCCATGAGCCACCCCAAAAAATATGCCCTGATCGCCAGAGCAAAGGAGTGTGCCATCAAAGGGACGGGCATAGAGATGCACAAGGCTGTAACGCAGGAAGGCGTTAAAAACTAGCAGCTCACTGGAAACCTGCCTGTGGTCTCTGTTAATGGTTAGCCCCGATTAAAATGTGCTCGTTAAAAGGTTTTGCCTTTCGTGTGGCTTGTCGTGGAACTGCGAAGAGCCAGCTCCACCTTGTGGCCAGGGGCTCTGCCAAGAGAGGAGGGAGAGGGAGGAGGTTTTGGTAGCCTGAACCTCTGTCCCTACTGCCTTCCGTGGTGTAGTAAGAAATATTCTCTCTTCCTACACATCTTGCCTCAAATAGCCTGGACACATTCTGCTTAGGACTGATGGAGAGCCACAAGACCCAGGGTCATTTACTGGGTGCATCTAGCAGAGGGTTTCTCATAAAACTCAAGTGGAATGGGAAACCCAAAGAGATTCCCTTCATATACATTCATGTGGGGGAAGCATCATTTAATATGATTTAACATGTCAGCAGGTAGAGCCAGCTAGGCTCCACTCCACTCGAATCTCTGGCAAAATTCCTACTGAATGGAATAAAAGCCCAGGTCCCAAGCAGCAGGGTGAGCAGAGTGAGGTACAGAGGTACAAATGGCTTTCCAAGAAATTCACCCTGAATCTATGCGGTTTGGGCCTCCTGATGCCCCATGCAGCTTTTTCAAATCTCAGTGGACACTTGGCTATTTAATCACTATCTGAAATAAGTCACTGGGCTCTGGTCTTTTTCCTAATTTTTCTGGCAAACGATTTCTGCCCAGCATGAGCTTGCTGCAGAATCTGTTCACATCGACCTTGGAAGGACAAAACAGTTGAGAAATGCTGAAAAGTCTACAAGGAAAGACCTTGCTTTGAAAAGAATAATAATGTACTGTTACACATGTGCAACACAAGCCCCGTTTCATTCATTGGAATGATATATAGGCCATGGTCCACAATTCCTCCTCAGGGACCCTTATTCCCATTAATGTCAGTACAAGTCAGGCACTGAAATACCTGCCTGGACTTGACCCCTGATTCCCACCAATTTAAACATTCCTCTACTTGAGAGGGAATTAGGTACCTTAGCACTATAATAACCTCTTGAATTTTTGACTGTCCCAGATATGAAATATTTTTTAACGTTTTTGGCTGATTTACCCCATAAAAGGATCTCTATGCAGAAAGGACTTCAGAGAAAGACTTTTTTCCAAAGTTTCATTTCTGAGGCAGGCTTTCTTTCCCCAGCTATACCTGGATGTGCACAACTAAAGGAGAGGCAGAGATTCCCTGGTGTTTAACCAGGCTCATGTCAGCAGGCACGGGGAAGACAGCAGTGACACTGGTGAGGGTCTAGGGGAACCATCTAAGGAGGTGTGAGAGTTTTCCCCACCCCACCAAGATGTGACAGACATTAGTCTGGGAAGCTGTTAATGTCACTTTAGAAAACTGACTGTCAAAGCAATGACCAGACTGGGAAATTAGCTGGGACAAATGTCCCTCAGGGTGCTACCAAAGCTACTAGTGTTTCAGAACAGGCAAAAAAGGAAGAAAAGGCTCAGCTGCCATAGATGCACCCCAAGAGCAATGTTGGTCCCTCCACAGCCCTCTCTGGAGTTCTGAGCAAAAATTCTTATTCCTCTCAGTTCCCTCTTTTCCCTTTTCCACCTTATCTGGCCCTGCAAGTCTTCCAGATGCCCTGGGGAAATCTCTGCTATGTTTGGACCAGCAGCTGGGCAGATATTTTCTCTCTGCTCCCCTTGATGTTGCCGAAGGGGACACTGCCCAGGGTCTGGGGACATAGAGAAGCAAGTGAGGCACAGCTCCTTGGTAAGCTGGTTTGCTTCTGCCAGGAGAGGGAGGGCGGGAGCTGTTGGTCTTGGTTTGCTTTGCATGGAGAGGAGGAGCTGTTGGTCTTGGTTTGCTTTGCATGGAGAGGAACAGCCTTTGCTCTCCGGAGGTTGCTCCTTGGAGCTTGTGTGCGGAGCGCAGCACCTTTTGGGCTCCAAAGCAGGAAGCATTTTGCATTTTTTGAGTTATCCGCTTGCAAAAACTTCCCCTTGTTTCTTTTATGAGGCTATTTATATAAACAGCAAAGAGGCCGGTGTACAGCACCTTACCCTGCCCCTCCATGGTTTATGAGCAATTCTGGCATAATTAGGACATACAAGACACACTACGTATGCACAGCCCAGGCATCACCTTTCAGCCCTTGCTGCCATTGAATAAAGTATGTCAATGAGTTCAGAAAGTGAGAAATGTCCCCCTGATCCAGGTTGTCCACCCAGCCCCAGACTCTGCTCCCGGGGCTGCAACTGGAGGGGCTATCTTGGGGGCCTGGATCCTTTTACAGCCCCTTCCTCCAGCACCCCCACTTTCTCATCCTGTTGTTAGAGGGTACATCTCTGTCATGCATTTGCATCCTTGAATTTGCCTTATCTCTTTTTGAACCTGCGGATACAGCGTCCGCAACTCCCTGTGGCAGCATGTTCACCACTTGCTCCTATAACTAAGTATTTTTTTGTCCGCTTTACACTGACCTCCTTTAGTTTTGCGTGAGATTCTGGTGGCTGTTTGGATGCCACCTCAAGTCAATGGCTTCGGACACCCATCAATGATGGCTCACTGCATCCCAGTGAGCCTATGGGGCGCAATGGGCTGGCTGTGTCTGGGAACACATCAGGCACCACGACCCCCCTGTACCACTGGGCTGTGCTGCTACATTGGGTCCCCTGGTCAGCCACCTGGTCCTGGTCACTTATTAACAATCATCTTATCTATTTGACCTTATGCTTCCTGTGACCTCGTTACTTCTCTTACTTACCTCTTTACTCCGCACTACCTTTTCCTTGCAACTGCTCTGGCTCCTCCAGCTGATCCATTGCAGAGTGTGACGGGCATGGAAAGCTCCCCAGCAGTTTCAGCTGTAAAAAAAGCCACAAAGAAATCCCTGAGCTCCTCTGCTACAGCTTCATCATCCCCATCTGCCCCTTTTACACCTTTGTCATGAGCATTTCCACTGATTTTCTAGCTGCCTCTGTGGCTTTGATATATTTGAAGAGCCTTTTATCGGCAGTTAAAACATCCTTTGCAAGGCAATTTACCAACTCGTATTTTTAGCCCTACGTATTTCCTGTTTAATTGTGAGCTAACATGTTTTATATCTTTCCCTGTTCTTAGCCCACTTTGGGATTTTCGGGTTGGGTATTTTTTGACTAGTTGCTGCAAAAATCAGTATCTTCAGCTCACACCCCCAAAACCTGGGAGAAGTCAATTTAGTCCTCCTGGGAACCCTTAATAAGCAAAGCTGCTCTGTCCACAAACACCAGACACCAGGCTTTGAAACAGGGAGCATTACCGGGCTAAAAAAAACCATAAGGGTGAAGGATGGGAAACTGGGAAAAAATAGCAATTGATGACTTGGCAGTTGCCAAACTTGACAAATGACAGTCCTCCTCTCGCAGGGGTGGCAGATGAACGAGGCAAGGCTAGGCTTGCCTCGCTTGCCTTTCTGTGGCTTGTGGCCCTGGGCTCATGAACCCCAAATTTCAAGCAGGATCCTCCATCCCCGGGTTGTGCCAGGGCCCAGTCACCCTCCTGAGCCTGGGATGAAGCTGAGGTGGTCCCCCCAAAACTGGCTATGGACAGTGCTGTTCACTGGGGCATCTGCCTGAATCCCTTCAGCCCTTGCCTGAGTTTCCCTAAAAGCTCTCTGTACCAGGGGTTTCTGCTGGAGAAGCCATTCCTAGCAAGGAGGGGAGCACTTCTTGCTAGAGGGAGGGCTCCTTTTCCCTCACCCCTGTTCCTTCTGTTGGAAGAAGTGCTATCGTTCACCCTGAAAACAACAAGCCATCAAAGTCAAAGGAAGTACACAAGAAGCAAAAAGTCAAGCCCTTGGGTCTGCAGTGGTGTCTTACCTTCAATGCTCGCTCTTACTTGTGTACGCCTCCAGCCTGGTGCATCACATGCAGGACCTATGTAAAAAACAGTCTCATAAAGGAAATAAGGAGTGATTTTCACCAGCAGGTAACTAGAAAAATGCAAAGTGCTTCCTGCCTTTAGGTCTGAAAGGCGCTGCCTTTCACATGCACGCTTGGATGCTGTGATTTGCTGGAGAGTGTTTGGATGCAGGGTTTTATGTCTCATTTTCAAGGCTGGTTTCAGGCATAAGCAGTGCGAACAGCATGAGGTCTCTCAGGCCTGATTAAGCCTGTGCTTACCCCACTGTCTCATTACATTACTGTGGCACAGCTCCTCTAAGGCAGCTGCCCAGACCCAGGCTCTTACCTCACAGCCATCCACACCACCATACCCCTCCCCTACTACCTGCATCACTTGAATATAGAATCATAAAATCAGAATTGTCTGGGTTGGAAGGGACTTTTCAGATCATCAAGTCCAACCATCAACCTAACACTGACAAAATCCACCACTAAACCATGTCCCTCAAAACCACATCTACCCATCTTTTAAATACCTCTAGGGATGGTGACTCAATCACTTTCCTGGGCAGCCTGTTCCAATGTTTGGTAACCCTTTCAGTGTAGAAATTTCTCCTAATATCCATCCTAAACCTCCCCTGGTGCAACTTGAGGCCGTTTCTTCTTGTTTTATCACCTGTTACTTGGGAGAAGGGACCGACCCCTGCCTCTCTACACCCTCCTTTCAGGTAGTTGTAGAGAGCGATAAGGTCTCCCCTCAGCCTCCTTTTCTCCAGGCTGAACAACCCCAGCTCCCTCAGCCTCTCCGCATAAGACTTGTGCTCCACTCCTCACCAGCTTTGTTGCCCTTCTCTGGACTCGCTCCAGAATCTCTGTCTTTCCTGTAGCAAGGGGCCCAAAACTGGACACAGTACTCGAGGTGATGCCTCATCCATGCTGAGTACAGGGGGGATGATCACTTCCCTAGTCCTCCTCCCCACACTAAATGATAAATATGCTCAGGTGTATCCACATAAGTGAAGAACAGCACATGGCTTTAGCAGTCCCAACACCTCCGTATGAGTATGCGTTATAACCATGCAAACCTCTGTCCCACCTCCTTTAGCGCTACTGAGTACACCCTGTGCAGGTGTGCCAAGCAATTATGGTCTCCGGTGTAATTTTTGGTCTAGGATGAAAGTAGGTGGCAGGTTTGCGTGGCACCATCTTCCCGCATCCTTTGTGGGTCTCGTGCCTGCAGGACACCCTGTATCTCCGGGGAGCAGATGGACAGGAGATCCCAGGACGCGAAAGGGGTTGTGGCAGTTCCCTGAAGCCTCTCGCCCTGCCTGCAGGGGTGTCCTCTCTCACACTGATGGGTGAGGGCCGCACTCGGCTCCCTTTCCCCTGCCCAACCAGATTTTGAAGGATGGGCAGCTGAAACAAAGCGTGAGCCAAGCGGTGGCAGCAGTCATAAAACACCACAAAAAGCTGTTTTCCATGATCATATTTCCCAACAGAATCACATGTTGCTAATAGCTAAAGAGAAGTGAAATATCTGAGAGTTTGCCATTTAGGTGCAGAATTCCAGTGCAGATAAAATAGCTGCAGCAGCTTTTGAAATGCTAAAGAGTAGTAGGCTTACAGTAGTATCTGATACCCCTCCCCAGCACAGGCTAAATGAGAACAGGTTGCAGTTACAGAAATTAACTTTTAACTAGAGCAATGAAAATTCTTCTGTAGCTAAATGACGCAAACACCCAGCTATTTTTGCATCTTTTATTATCAATGTCTAGATATCACATCCTCAATAAAGTTTTACTGCATTAAAGTTTCGCTTATTGTTGAGCTTTCAGCTGTATTTCCAACCCCTATTGCTTTGAGAAAGAATAAGAGATAACGCTTAAAAGCCTTTTCACATGCCTCTGGAGCAGGCTCCTGTTACAGGTATTTTGAGGATCCTCTGCACTAAGCTGAGGGAACCAGGCAACTTACCTCAATGAAAGACCACGATGCATGGACTGTTACTCTTGATATAGAGAAATCTTTTTATTAGACTTCACGTTTCAGCCCGCCATACGAAGAAGGAGAGGAGGGGGTATCCAAGCAGCAGCAGCTCGCTGAGCAAAGAAGTCTACGCTGAGCTTCCTGACTTTTTGCCGTTAGTTCTGCCTGTATCTCACCCATTTTTCAGTGTCCCACCCCATGCAAACTCCCCGGATTGTTTTGCTGGCAGCAGAACCTTTTCCTGCTGATGAAAAATCAGGAAATAGAGGCAAAGGAAAAAGAGGCTCTCCCATAGCAGAGGGATTAGAAGCAGGGAGCATCTCCTTCACCAGGGCAATGGTGGGGACACACAGGGCTTAAAGAAAAACAAAGGGGCAGCAGGCATGGGGGACCATCCATTAATGAAACTGTTGGGGAAGGGAGGTGGTCCCCCTTGTAGGGGTTTTTGAGCTGGAGGAATCATAGACTTATAGAATGGTTTGGGTTGGAAGGGACCATAAAGATCACTGAGTTCCAACCCCCCTGCCATGGGCAGGGACACTCCCCACTAGACCAGGTTGCTCAAAGCCCCATCCAGCCTGGCCTTGAACACCTCCAGGGATGGGGCATCCACAGCTTCTCTGGGCAAAAGGAAGGACAGAAGGACAGGGCCTCTCCGCCTCTTGTGCTAAGGGCAGCTGCCATGCCCTGCTTTGGTCCTCACGAGTGAGTACTCTCAGAGGGGAAGTCAAGAAACTAAGACCAAATGTCTGCCATCCTTCGAATAAGGTATCATGAATAGCTACATCCAGCTAGCTCTGCTCACGCAAAGGTTGAAAATGCACGCAGCCAGTGGAGGGTGACTAAGGCCACCAGAACCTGACCTCCTACAGACACCTGCCAATGGCAGGCACTGTGCAGCCGTGTGACAGCAGCAAAGGGGACAGAGCCAACTAGAATAAAAAACCAGTGAAAATCCAGGAAAACAACAGAGAGGAAATTGCACCTTTTCTCTCCAGGCTACTTCTGAACTACTGCTCATTGCAGGCAGTTCAGAGAAAGCAGGGTCTATCTCCTTTTGCTAGAGAAGACGCATGAGAAAGATCAGGACAGTTTAGTTCCCAGTTTTCTGCTGCATAACTGGCAAGTGGGAGCTGGGCTTGATCACCGAGAGCATTGGAACAACCTGTCTGCACGCACATCCTGGCAACCTCTGCAGCCACATACAGTCTTCTCTGCCACTGGCCCCTAACTTATCATTTAAGCTGAAACACACCTTTTTTTTTTTTTTTTTTGTGACATGTGACATTAACATATGCACAAAGTTGCCATCACAGATAGAAGCTTGTCCAGCATCTTCAAAGGCGACCCAGTGGCACTAACTACCCAGTTGCCACCAAAAGCAATCACAGCAAACTGGTGCCAACCCTACAACAATAAACATTTGAGCTTCATTAGATTTAATAAATATTTCTGATAGGAACCTCTGAGTGAAAGCTGGGTGCTGATGCAACCAGTCTGTGCGCACTTGTGTCTGAACTCTGCACAAGTTTTAACATAAAATAGTCTCTGGAGTTGTTACTTACACCATGGGGCAGCAACATAAGAAAGCCTTGGTACTGAGAAACAATAATGTTTAATAGGAAAAGTTAATCTGCATATATAAAAAACAAATCACAAAATATATCATAGAGTTAAATGATGCTTTAAATGAACTTAACTTATAAATATATTAACATATTTATGCATATATATATTTTACATATACAAGAAAATGTTAATGCAAGTCAATAGATAATGCACACTCAGTAAAGGACAGTAAACTGTGGATTCTTTTACAGACAGATTTATTGAGTGCATGTAAAAAAGGAAAAAAACCCAACCCTCAACCTTAAGATCATTCAATCAACATAAAGAGTACAAGAGAAAAAAACATGCTAACACTTGCCACAGGAGCTGAGAATGTATAATCAATGTAGTAGTGCAAGATGGAGAACAGTGTTTGTTTGAAGATGTGTTTCTTGTTGTTTTATTGGGAAGGAAGGCTGTGTAAAAGGTCAGCCGAGATCTGAACTGAATGCTTTCAGATAGAAAACATTGCAGGGGGTTGACGAGGGAAAAAACTGTATCTCATATAATAAAGAGGAAGAGGAACAGGTTAGGTTCTCATGAAGAACTGTTTTGATCTGCCCAAAGCCATGCAGGCCGCCCGTAGCTGAAATGGAGTGAGCACAAGTGCAGAAAAAGCTCTGGGTGCTGACATTTTTCAGTATCACACATATTGCCTGGACCATCTTCCAGAAGAACAGAAAAACAGCGGGGTTAAAATCCTGGTATCTTGTCAATGTTCACTCACTTGCCAATGTACCGGCCTCCTGAAAGAAGTCTAATGTTTATTGGAGCCCATTATTTTTTTAAAAGTCCTCTTCTTCTCCCTACCTTCTGCTTCATTTTCCCCTTGTTTCAGAGAGTTGTCCAGATCTCTTTCAAGCAGACGCCTTCCTTCAGAAAATCTTCAGAGAATATGGGGTTATGGACTTTGGTGTCTCTTCTGCTGAAGTGACCGACTTGGTGAGAAGGTGTGAAAGTGTTTGATCTGACCCATTGTTGCCATGATCATCCTTCTACGGCTTCGGTTTCTCAGTATCTGCTCTGCATCCTAAAGCCCCCAGGCTCCCTTGATACGTTGTACTACAGAGACAAGAAAAGAAAAGAAGAGAAGACTTAAAGAGTAGCTCTGGGTCAGAAAGCTTCTTTCTCAGTTCAGCATGTAGCACGCTGCACATGATAGCCCTTTCACCAGCCCTCAAGGAAAACAAAACAGGCAGATTTTTCATCAGTGAAAAGCAGAAGTTTTTTGAAAGTTAGAAATGCCAAAATCCATGTGAAAATGATCAATGAACTAACTAAATAGATGGTTTTCTTTTCTTAATTGGTAGCTTTTTAAAAGTGGGTGTTTTTTTAAAACATCAGGTTTCTGTGTTGCTTCTATCACGGTTTAGGCCTCAATTCTGCAAAGCACGTAAATGTATTGCGGTTAAACAGATTTTTCTTCACTAAACAGGAGTGGTTTCTTGCACCACAGAGGTTGCACCAGCATGTCATTTAAAGGAGATCTGAATGGACAATGTGCTTTCTATTTGCTCGCTGCATGCAGAACCCCACAAATCAACCATATCACAGCACAGCACTTCTCAAGTCCCTGCTCCCTCCGCAGCTCCCTTGCAGAGTTCAAGGATAAAGCAGGCAGTTTTTTCAGAACACAGCTTCCAGCTAATGACACTCCTCTACTGAATAGGCTCCGCTGGGCTACAGCAATGCAAAATCTGTGCTAGCTTTTTCATGCCACTTTACCCTTTTGCAACGCAGAGGGCTCAAATGCATCCCTCCTGTGACTCAAGGATAACTACTGGGGCTTTAGAAAGGTCTTCAGAAGATGAGTGCTGATCTCTGTATTAAGGGAAACTTTTTCAACTGCAGCTACAGTTGTTTGGTTGCTGTTATACCACTTTGGCCTTCTAGATCAAGGGAGGATGGACAGAGTGGAGTTCAGGTTCCAACAACGTCTGTAGCCCACAACACTACAGTTCAGGACCACAATTCCTGTAGGCCCATGTGAAACACTTACCATATCAGCATAATCCGTCTCTGGAAAATGACCTCTATTTGCAGAACGCATCTCACGTGGATTGTTTGGCTGATATCCTGGGTTCGCATGGCCAGAAGTGGTCTGGACTCTGGGGAACATTGTGTTCTGTCTGCCATCAGAGGCATTTGGGTTGGAATATCCTGACTTTATCAGGTTCCTCTTCTCTGGATCTTGTTTGTGTTTGGCTCTTCAGAGGAAATGAAAGAACAAAGGAGGTTTTAGAAGAACTTTTAGTGTGCCTTACTTGTTGAGTAAGTCCAATTTATTGAGTTGTCCACTCCCATCTTATTTTGAATGCTCAGTCCTGTTTTGAAACATGCAATAGATTTTTCTAGCATATCTGTTGCAAAACCCTTGTTACCAATGATAGAGTACAAAGTTTGGCATCTCTTATCACAGATGGGGCTAAACTGCTAGGAGAGACAGAGGGGGACTTTGGCCTCTTTCAACTAGTTCCTACATGAAGGAGTTTCCTTCACCACCACTAGCTCTAACTGACTATTCAGAGGAAGAAATGAGGCATTCATTATGCCCAGTTAAGAAAAGTTGCCCTCATGCCTGCAGCCAAAGCTGGACATTCAAATGATGCATTTGAATTGTCTGTGACCACAAGTCCATACATCGCACACACACTCGGCACCAGCTTGTGCACCCACTGCTGAGCTACGCCTGCTATGGGCGGTCTTGTGGGCATCTTCACCTGGACAGCACTGAGAGCAAAGGCAGAGGAGCTGCTTGGGTGCTTTATATTTACTGTGTGGAGAGAAGTAGGAGGTGCAACTGCAATTGGGAATGTGCCAGTACACCAGGAATAGCAGGCTTCAAAGAGATGTTTGGCTGGAAATGTGACCTGTATTGAGCTGAAAGTGGCAGCACTTGAGCTGAAGTGCTAGCAGGGAACCCTGCAGAGGGCCTGAATTTGGGCCACATCGCCTTCTGATATCAGCATCCTTCTTCAGTCTCATCCAGATGCCATATCAGTACTGGCTAGGGCAGGATTAAGATTGTATTGTATTGTAGGTCAGGTATGTATTTTCAAGACTTGGCTGAAGCTTTCATAGTCAAATTCACAGCAAGAGAATAAATACTTCTGGGAAGAGCATACAGGCAAAACCAATTTCTAATGGCTACATGACTTAAATTAACTTGTTTGCCTAACTAGGCATGCAACAACATTTGCAGCCCTGCCCCTCCCTGAATTTCTGCTTAGCCGTCTACAAACATGCAGCAGTGCAGCTTCTACTCAACTACAAGAAATACTCTTACCTTACTGAAACAACAGACACTGCTATCACTAAACTCAGGATAATGGCTCCAAACACTGTACCCACTATTATAAGTATGAGTTCACTATCTGAAAAAAAACAAACAAACACACAAACAAAACAAACAAGAAACGTCAATTGAAAACTCATAGTAAATACTGAAAACCAAGTTCTGTCCCTGTCCTCTTACTATTAAAGACAGAAAGAAAGAAAAAGAGAAAGAAGGGAGGGAGAGAGGGAAGAAAGAGCCAATCTCCAAAACTTTTAGGCAAAACCAGAAGCAAACCCTTGAAGACCTCATAGCTTCAAACACAGGTATGTTAAATATGTGCAAGTTTAAGAACGCAGCAGTGTGAGACTCCAAAGGGCCATGTGAGGATATGCCTTTTTCTTAAATAAAGCCAAAGGAGTTGTGAGAAGTGAAGAACCATAAATGGTTTCCAACTTGACTTTGACTGTATTAGATGTTCTGAGTTTAGGCACATGCAAACACTAGAAGGCATAAAGAATGTCCTCTCCTAAGCTGGAGGAGAAGGTGGAAACCAGAGAAGGTGCAGCGAATAGCTGCAAAACTGACTCAGAAAAGGAAAAAAAAACTATAGAAGGCCTGTCTGATTAGCTTGTCCAGGCAATTACAGTTATGGGATAACAGCTGGGGCCATCAGGTCTTCCATCAGTATAGAGTACCAGATCTTATACAGTGCTTGCAAGGTAAAGCACAAACAAGAACCAGTTGTTGGATATTAAAGCAGAAACATTTCAAATGAGAGCAAATCCACTGACATTTTAATAGAGGGAGTCATTAATTACAGGAGAAACTATCCATTAGTGGTACTGAGTTCAGCATTGCATGTCTTTAGATGAGGACTGAGTGCTTTTCTGTCAAACAACCTGTGTTTGACTGGAAACTGCTGGGCTTAATGCAGAGGTCATTAGAGGAAATACTACTGTCTGCCTGAACATGAGTTTCAGGAAAGATTTTTCCTTCCAGGCAGCAGTAGAATTTCACTCCTTTTTTCTAACACTTTCGTGGTATCAATAGAGGATGGTGGCACCCCTAAAGGCTTCTACTTGTTTTTTTTGTTATCTCATGCAGACTAAACATTACCAGGTATTTTTTCATGCTACAATTAAAAACCAGTAATTCTTGTACTTACTGTTATTGCAGTTCTCCCCAGAGTAGCCCACTGGACACCTAGATGAGAGAAAAAAGAAAAAAAGGAAGGAAGGAAGGAGGGAAGGAAGGAATGGAAGAAAAAGAGTGACATTAAGTAGATGATCACAAAACAATAATATATTTCCACCTTTTGTCAGCAGTTTCTCCACAAGATGTGTTCATTACAGGTTTCCTCCTCAATGCTATCTTAATATTGAATTCTTTAGTTTCATTGTTAGAGTAAAACAATTAGAATAATTGGTGAGCTGGATATTCAAAGTTTCAGGTTCTCAGCCTGAAAAATGTTAAAATGACCTTATTTCTCCAAAGAACTAAGCCCTGCACCTCTGAGCCACTTAGAATTGCTATCCACTGTCTTTACCAAAAGCCACAACATAAGGTCTATAAGGACTGGCAGCTCTTTATCTTCCTCCCATATTAGTTTCTTATATTTAAAATGTATCAACTTTATGGTAAGAAATGTTCAGTGTGTATCAGCAATAACTACAAAAAGAGTTGATTTAATGGATATGGGGAGTAAGGTTCCTCTGCTTATCCACATGAGCAGAGCACACCCAGTCACTTCCTCAGATTCAGTAGCAAACACCACTGCTCTCTTCTGATCCTGAGCTGACAGAAATACCCACAGAGGGAAAACCAAGATGAAACAGCATAGGTCTGAAAGTTAACAGGAGACAAAGTCCCCAGCTGATTTCAGTGGAAACTTTTCAGGGGATGGAAGCAAGTCTTGCTCTAATGCTTGTTACTTACTAAATGCTTCAGCATACTAGTTCTCATGGCTCAATTACTTTGAGGGAATAGTTTATGTATATGTGGGCAACCCACAAGACAAGTGTGAATTAGTTTATCCTCTTCATTGACTCACAGATGATCTTGGATCTCCTTGACTTTCCTCTGAGGTATTATGAGTGCACACCACCGGCTAATGCCAAGCAGTTAAAATACCATAACTTGTGCTAACCACCTTGGGCACCTCTCTGATTCACACAGCTGCAGGCTGTTCTAGATTGAGGGTGTTAGATGTTCTTGTCCCTTATCTTTGCCTAGAACACAGGAACACAAGAAAAAGCTGAGTACTCACTGTACACATATTCCATCCTTTCTTTCAAAGTTAGGCTTGCATTTGCATTGTGGAACCCCTTTTTCTTTTGTACAGTACTCGTGTGTTTCATCAGAACAGCTTTTTCTGCAATCTGTATTTTCAGAGGGAAAAAAATATGGAGTGAATTGAAGATAGCCCCAAAAAAATCCACATTGGAGAAAATTCCACCTCCTCTTTTTTTTTTTTTAATTGCACTGTAAACATACACAACTTTGTTGTGCTTCAAAGCACCAGAATGGTTTTTTTAGGGCTATTCCTACATAGAACAGAAACTCAAATAGAAAAGCACAAAATTAAAAGTAAACAGTATTTGTTTAAACCATCTAGCTTCATCAGAATGGAAATTTGGCGAGGCTGCATCTTACATAGGTAAGCAATGACCTGCAATTTGATTTCACAGCAGATTATTTGTATTGTAACTGATCTAAAACTGGATCAGATTTAGACAGGTTAAGGGCCACAAAGGTCTACACTGGATCACATATCACTGGCCTTCATTATAGCTATCTTTCATGATTTTATCATGAGTGTTTGCAATATTTGTTGTTTTTCTTAAAATTTCATATCTTAGACTTTTTTTCCTGTAGTGTGAAAATTTTAGTTTTCAGAAGAAGAAAATAAGGTGCATCTCAGGGTTGGGGAGGGTAGCTAAAAATATAAACAGAGTACTCATTAAAAGATTCAAAACCAACACGCAAATAAACACCCAACAACTAACAGATCCTAAAAATCACATAAATCGTTCTTCCCACAAAAACCTGTCTAAACACAGGTAATGCAATCCTAGAACTACCAAACAGGGACAGAGCTTTAACAGATCGTTGTGCATCATGAGAATTCCAGTTCTGTCAGTGTCCCCATAGCTGTCTCCAGCAGTATTCCCAAAATATGTCCTGGCAGAAAAGGCTGTGAATATAGGATTCAATTTGTTCCATCCTTTACCTATTTAGGTTTCAATCCTTACCAAGAGTTTAACAATGCATTTAGAGAGTTGCTTATTCACTGGTTTCAGTGATAATTTTCTCAAGTTTTACTAGTTTATTCCACTGGAATAGAGCTATGGATGTGTTCAAAGTGAAACATGAGAATGTGTTTCCACAGCTTTCTTATAAGACACACATTCCCTGATTTTTAGAGGTTGGCACATTTGCGAAGTGCCCTTTTCGAAAAGGGACTGAGACAGGGAATAACCAGGTTGGCCTTTCAGGGGCAGATAAAGTAACAAGATTCTTACCTGAACAAGAACGAACATCCCATGGAGTTTTTGAGAAACTATCTCTGCATTCACATGTAGGAAACATTTTTTCTTGGCACTCTGTGGTGTCATTATCACAATCATAAGCTTCACAATAGGTTGCAACTTTAAAAGAGAAACAGGAAGCAAACTGAGTACTAGTAATATCATTTCATAGAAAGCAGTGCACTTGCTCAGTATATCATAAACCGATGATCTAGCAATTAAAAAAAACAACTTGTGAGTCCTTTTTCTGGGGCATCAACACTGCAGGCATTTGGACCAGTCCTTTCTTTTCCCTTGCTTTTTACCAGTTAAGGTTCTGTTTCCATCCTATCTTCTGATCTTCTGTTTCTCAGCTTCCTACAACTGCCTCCAAACCTTCTTGCCCCAAAGTCCACGAAGAGAGAAATTCTACCCAAAAGTTCGTATTCTGAAACACTGACTTTCTGACTCACCTTAAAAAAACTGTAAGAAAAACCCCAGCACGATTCCCTTAGTTTTTTCTACAGCTGAACTGTGAGGCACAGGTCCCATACAGTTCTACATAGATATAAATGTTCATGAGCATGCAGCTCATTTCACAAGCAATATTAGTATGCTGTTTGCCCAGCGTGTTGCTCTTTAGATCCATGTCCCAGTGGCAGCGATGCATTACAAAGCTCAGTGGGTGGCATGCAGTGGAGGGATGTGATTGCACTGGTGCTTTGTGAGCTCTCAGGTTTTTTTTTATTTCCACCTCACGTTTAGGTATAGCACGCAGGAAATGTCCTGGTTGAGGTGGATACAGTCACCTTCAGAGACCAAACTCAGGCCATAAGCCATGAAATGGACTCCTTTAATTATTAGCTACACCTTTCGTGAAAGTTGATTTCAAAATAGGAGCATATTACAAAAAAAAAAAAAAAAGAAAAAAGAGAGAGAAAAACCCTCATATTTTATTCACAAAATCATTCTCCAAGTATTAGTCTTAGTAACACAAGGCTTTACTCATTTAGACCAATGAGTAACTTAGCTCAGTAGCTAAGCAGTGATATAAGTCTGTATATATTTTGTCCTGATTTTCCAGCCACTGTTAAGTGGTAACTCAGCAGGTTAAAATCAACATGCCATTGCTTACTTGGAAATAAGTATTTTCCTTCTCTCCTTTACACAGGAAGTACAAAGCCTTAATAAGACAAAAAAGCCCCGCACTGAATGGTTGAGTCTCCAAAATTACCCAAGATTGAACATTCAGCTCCTTAAAATCAACAAGGTTTATGCTCTGATGGGCTTTGCTGCACACAGAAATTTTCTAATCAGTTTTGAAGATAGGAACTTCTGGTTCTGCTGATTATTTACTTCCAGAGTAAGGAATTACATACCGCTGTACCCAGAGACTTCGGGTGAATTTTCTTCTGCATGTTTTATTGCGGAAGTAACTTTATCACTATTTACTTCTGAGTTCTGCGTAAACAGGTTTATCACTGTTACCCTTGTTGAAAGAGAAGCTCTGACTTCTTTTGGAGATCTGAAAAGTACAGATAGAGTCATTTTAAAGTCTCATATAATCCATATGGATAGCAAGCTAGATGCAAAGACAAAATCAGATTTCTGCCAAACCTTCCTCTCTCCCCTAGCTCCTTTCATCCCACAATGAAGGTAGATGCTAAGACACCTGAAAATGAGTTCACATCTTGCTTAGGAATCCATCTTTCCAGCAGATCCAGATGTAAATAGACAGCTGGTAAGTAAAGACTGTTGAATTTAATGCTAACAACGTCGCTCCTTTGTGTGCTGTTGGCACACAACTGATCTTTTTTTACTGGACTAATCTCAAGCCAGCTGCAGTGTGGAGAAACTCATCTGTTAGACCTTAACCTTTACATGCTCACATCAGCCTGTGGTGTCATCCAGGCATGACAGAGAGAATCCATCCTGAAGCGTGGTGAGGATAATTCAGGGTATGACCACAGTGAATTCAGAAGGGTCTGTTTGCAATCTGGAGGTATCTATGCTAACTGCATGCTAGCTGGGTTGGGTTCACACAGACAGCAATCTCCCTGGGGTGTGAGGTGGAGAAACTTGTTCTTCAGCTGAACTTCATGCTGCTGGGATATGCGCACACACACCTTTAAGTGGTAGATTGCTGTAGCTCCTTAAAATGTTACTGTGCCCCATGTTTGTCACAACCACTCTGCTGGCAGTTACTGCCCTCGCAACCCTGCTGGAACAACAGTCTGCTTAACTGCTTAATCCATGGGGTTCGCTGGAAGGGTTTACACTGCTGTGTGTGCTAACATGACAGGGCCAGAAACCTTCAAAATACAAAAAGAATGGCTTCATTCAACAGGAGGCGTACTGAACTGAACTCATCCCATATCCTTTCTTGAACACTGAGTACTCCATGGGAAACAGATTTAAATGGGGTGGTGTGGGAAGCGTGCACTGTGCGAAAACCAAACTGGCAGACTTACTGAATTTTTGCAATGATGGTCTGTCTAAAGTCTGTTAAACCGACGAAGGCGCTCTCAAACTGTAAAACATAAATGAATTTGAGTTAAAAGCAAGCAGAAACATAGACCAAAATCACAGGAAGTGCTGAGTATTCAGCTGTAGTTTTAGTCCAAAACACACTACTATAGGGATAAATAAAGCAAGCTGATCAGTCACATCCACCGTGCAAGGTGTTGTGGAAGAGGAGTGGTGGGGTGGTGCTGTAGAACAGGAAATATAGGAGGTCCGGAGAGACATGAGCAGGCAGGCAGAGTGTTAGGGTTGACTGCCTGGAGAGCTACAGATAATCCCTTGCAGACCCATCGCTTACAAGGGTGTCTCTGCGGTACCAACCTGTGTACAAGTAGAAGGAAGAGGGAGAAGTAGGCATCCTTACAGATGCCATGTGTCCCTAACATGCAGTGAAGTGGGATTGTCAGGGGTTGATCTCGTGGGGAAAATCACAGCACTGA
This sequence comes from Limosa lapponica baueri, assembly GCA_002844005.1. Lineage (NCBI taxonomy): Eukaryota > Metazoa > Chordata > Aves > Charadriiformes > Scolopacidae > Limosa > Limosa lapponica. The sequence continues at coordinate 662,031 of KZ505837.1, forward strand.
GGAAAGCACTGAAGGGTGGATAAGGTCAGCAGAAAAGTCACTGCTCTCCCTCATTCCATGTGAAGCGGGGAACAAATGGTGGAGGCAGCTGCCTCCAACTGACACACAAGCGGAAGGCACCATAAAAAAAGGATAAGATGTCTAAGTCAACTGAAATGAAAGATAAACTGTCCTTCTTTGTAATAAAACAAAAATTATTTTCTCTGCTATTTTCACTTTTGCCTACTATTACATATGTATTTTAGGGCTGCATAGCATGCACTTCTGTAGCCATGTAATGAAAAAATGTTGCACCAAAAAATTGAGGAAAATATTTTTTAACATTTTGGAAGGACAATTTTTGGTTACTTTCCAATAAGACATTCATAGGAAGCAATACAATTACATGAAGAATTTGATAACCATTTTTGATGAATTCTGATTAATATTTGGTGAATTTTTTTGATCAGCTGTCTGGTAAAATCACATTATTCTTCTTCATTACTTCCAGAAAACAACATAAGCAAATCCACCTGTTTCAACATGGCAGTATAAATTAAACTACTAATCCTATTTCTCCAGGAAATCCATTGTCATATTTCGTCTATAATCATAGAATGCTCAAAATATGTAGTATCCATTTCACTAATAGCATTAAAATGCTAATACTGGTATGCTTGTAGAAGAAGCTTATTATTTAGGTATTTAGACACAGCTGGACAGCCCTTCTGAAAAGTTTGTGCAGTGTGGAAACTATAGCTTTCTTTAAAAAAAAAAATTAAAAAATGAAAAATTGTTCATTTTTGCATTTCATCAGAAACTAAATGGGTTTCAAACTTCATCCAGCCACATAGTTTCTGGAGAGGGAATGATGAAAGATACAGAGCAATTTATATGAGAACTTCCCAGAATAGGAGTGGCACTAAAAATACAGGTATTACTTATTTCAGGTACATCCCTTCACTTCAACAAGAGCCATGTATGTACTCATCTGAGGGCAACATTCAAGTCTTTTATGAATAGATCTAAACTAGTGCTTGAAACAAGTAGATTTCTCAAGTGAAACTATTCTAGGCTTCACATTAAAGACAGCGTTTATCCCCTCTGTCTGCATGACATTCAAGATAGCATCAAATATACAGAAAAAAAAACCCAAAACATCATCACTCACAAATTTTGTTATATTTTGGAACACTTCTTCATACTGTGTGGAATTTACAGTTTGAACATCGTCACTGTAAGGTGCATTCAGCGTAATGACCCCAGGGAATATTTTCGCTGGAATGAGAACAGAGAATATTAATTAATTAGAAAGCATTCAAGTACTAACTAAAGTTTCACCTTAGAGTTCTCCAGCCTTCAGAGATGGGGAAATTCAATGCAGAAATCGATCAGTGCTATTTTTCATATACTGGAGGAACCAGTAGGGGACAAACGTTTGCTTAAACAATTCAGATACAATGGGGACATATTCTGGCTACCTGGGAAGCAGGCAGGATCTTGGGCTCAATCAAATTGGCCAGACTATGAAACTGAATAACGTTAAACCGTAAGCATGGCCTGAAGCTAACAAAAGACTCCATCTAAGGTGTTACAGCATTTAGTGAGAAAATACCTATGTTAAGGACTCCAAAGTTGCAACCACTAAGCAGCTAACGTGATTCACCATATCTGAGACGGCGATTCAGTGTCTACTTGCCTCTTTAGGCTCACAAGTCAATTTGAGAATCATGCTTGCTGGCACCTAAATAATTAGCCCCCTTTGCTTGCACGCTTGGCCTTCAGCAGCATCTCAGAGATGCATTTCAACAGGACTGTGGTGAGTGTTTAGCAGTAGGGTTTAGAGGTCTTCATGGACCATTAATATTGATGTCAGGTTTACACTTGCATTTTTTCCTGATTTTCATGTATTTTAATCTCCAGCACCCTGACAGAGAGCTCACCTTCTTTTCCTAGCACATTAACCTCTTTGGCTGTTACTGTTTTGTGAGATAACAATCTAGGTCAGTGTAGCAGTGGCTGTCTGCAAAGCAAGGCATTATTCAGCAGTCACTTTCCCAGACTGATTATTTTCAGTTATAAAGTGAGAACAAGGGGTATGGGAAGAAAAATTCACCTAAGCAGTTATCTGTGAAATAACTGAAAATATAGATTGCCCTTCTGCAACTCACCTTGGTGACAATTGTTCTCGCTATAGTAGAATCCATATTGGCACTCGCAGGTAAAATTGCTGTGTAAAGCAATACATTCAGCCAAATCTGTTCCACAAGGGTTTGGGTTGCACACGACCGCTGATACAAAAATGAAAGATACTAATGTTAGGATTTCTATGAAGTTGCAATAGCCAGTCCATATATAAAGTAGTTCATACATTAAATAGTTCATATATGCTTCTACTAAAAGAAACTACCAGGTATGTTTTATAGAGTATAGATGGAATTAAAGAGCACACGGCTATGTCTTGCTTGCTTAATGTCTGTATAGGAACTGTTTTCCCTACACAATCCGGCAGGGTATCATAGTGAGGACACAGAGTAAGGCTGAAATTCATCACTTGTCCTACCTGAGCATTCACAATCTAACTCTATTTAACACAACTAAAACCAAAACAAACATATATATATATATATAGGGCTGCCAAAATCAGTGACTAATTTAGAAAAATGCAGACTACAATAACATGTGCATCTTTAATACCGCACTGGTATGTACTTGCCTTATTATAATATAGAGTTATGGTAGGGTCCTTTACTGCAGACACATTAATGAAAATGAAAGCTCCCAAGTTAATCATCATAGTATACATACCTCAATAGATATAAGAGCATGCTGCTAAGTAATTTGTTGCAGGGCTCACAGCTGTCACCATACTATGACTAACTATATTAACTGGCCATTATGCCATACTTCTAGAGCAGTAAAACCTTGTGGATTTGTGCTGACTGCTGCTTTCTACTTACTTGCTGGAGTTGTTGCTGAAGATGATGTTGTGTTCATTCCTAGAAAAGGAAAAATAACTTAATATGGCAGCTCTGTTAGTGTCCTGGTTACACTGAGGTCATCAAGGACAGCATGGAATGATGTCTCAAAACCTTTCCCAAACTTTCTTCTACCTTGCCCTGTACAGGGCCTTGTCCTTACTTCCTGCAACTTGCTGCTCAGTGTGACTTACCCTGCATACCTGCCTGTGATATCTCTTCTCTGGCAACCTCTCTTTCCATTTGATTTGCCCTATCCCTGCAAATTTTCTCAGTCCAAAAGCTCTGCAGGCTCCACACATCTCTCCCGATCCCCCAATGCAAAGCTTGTCATTGTCACCCCAAGACAGGGGCAAGGTTCTTGTTTTCACCATCACAGCATCTTCAGTATATCCAGACCATTCTGTGGCTTACGCCTCTGTCCAGAGCCAACCCACATCCTCTTCAATTCCAACACGTTTAAACACTTGGGAGACTAATAGCACTGTAGGAAAACTTCCAGCTAACCCTTCCTTGAAAAATCATCCTGAGGGAGGCTAGCCTGGAAATATGCACAGCAATGAAAAGGAGAAATCTCTTAGAAAGATGTGGTAGCAGATCCACTGGAAGAAAGAAATTTAGGTAGTGACAGGACATTAGAATAATCTCAAATACATTTTAAATTTAAGTTTTTATAGGGTACGCTCTTTGCCTACAATGGCCACAGTTATACTTTCCCTCAGTAATGATATATTCTCTAAGGATTTTAAAGTATATGTTTCAAACCTATACATAATTTATTCATTTATAAGTAATTAAAAGTTATATTTCAATATATGTTATATGCAGGATGGCAATTACAGTTCTCTTCCAAATCAGCAAATTCTGGTTTTCACCAGGCCTGGTTTCTTTCACTTAACTCCACAGGTATGTTCTAAGAGATGAGGTAGAGATTTTCTGTGCAATGGGGGAAAATAAAGTACATCTCTTTCATCCCCCAAAAGTGGAAAGGAAAACACCTAATGATGTTTTACTGGGTAGAGGGCTTATCTCCAGATGTTGTGTTTCCAGAGCTCATACTGAAGCCAAATTCTGTTTCTGGAGGCAGAGATCCCAAGCAGAAACAACAATGCTTGTGAAATCATCCCCAACACTTTCCCCTCGCAGCAAGGGCCAACAGGAAAGAATGGAGGGGAGACACAGCATTGAAAAGGAGCTCTTTGTCTCCCCTGGAACATCCCACTGGGATGGGGGCTTGGTGGGGCATGGAGAATTCCTGGGAGAGACAGCTCCGCAGTCCCCTGCCGCGGTCCCTGGAACTCAGCCCCATGCTGGTGCATGCTCTGGCTCCCTCCCTGCCAATGCTCCAAGCAGGTACAGGAACAATCCCCTGCAGGGCCCAGTCATGGTCTTGCCCTGGGCAACTTGTCTGCAGGGATCTTCTTGCACTCAGGACTGGTGCAGGAGACAAAGGCACCAAGCAGGAAAAGAGTGAAGAGTGGACAGGACTGACAGATAAAACTGTGAGGCAGTAACTGCTCCTGTATGGCAATGATGCAAAATGTGAACTAATGTAGATCTTGGGATCTGCTCAAGGAGGCAAAGGAACTAAGCAAGAGGAGACAGGGTTGCTGAGATCATCATCAACACACTTCCTTTGCAGTGAAGACCAGGAGGGTCAGAGTAGGAAGGCAGGAAAGGAGATGCAGACTTGATCTGGGGCTCTGCAACTCCACCAAGAAAGAAACTTAGGAAACCCAGTCAGGGGAAAACATCCTTGTCTGGGGGGATTTCAGAGCTCCCTGGGAATGAGTTACTCCAGCCTGTCCTTATAACAGGCCACCTGAAGGCTTTTTGCTCCTTACCTGTAGTTGTTGAGGTTGGCGGTTCTGGTGTGGCAGTAGCTGTTTCAGTGTTGTTCTCTGATGAAGGGAAAAAGAAGAGAGATGTCAGCAGTGCTTAGAGTTGTGTGGAGGAAAAGCCTTGGGGAACTCCGTGTGTGCAGAACAACCTCTGAGTGGGTAAGCGGGGGACCTGCGTGGGGACGAGCAACCACATTCCTGGGCAGCCTTGCCCAGCCTTTAGGCTCTCCCTGGCCATGATACCTGTGGAGTCTGATGTGTCCATGGCCCCTTCTACCCCAGATCCCTGAGCTTCAGAATGTGCCCCACATGGGCAGTGCATTGCTCCCCAGCTCAGCTGTATTCACTGGCCACAGCTGTCTCAGCCACTGGCACACGTGTGTCTCCTTGCAGGAAAGCTCCCTCCACCTGCCCAAGGCAGCACCACTCAGCTCCAGCTGCCAGGGCAGGCTGAGGGCACCCATCAGCCCATTAATCTGCTACCTACAATGGCCTGCTTGGTGACACTGTTTTGGGAAAACTGTGAAGCAGGAACTGTTCCTACATAGCAAGGATGTGAAAAATTAATGCAGGTCTTGGGACTGTTCAAGGAGGTAAAGGCACTAAGCAGGATGAGATAGGGTTGCTGAAATCATCATCAACACATTTCCTTTGCAGTAAACACCAGGAGGGTCAGAGGACGAAGGCAGGAAAGGAGATGCAGACTTGATCTGGGGGTCTGCAACTCCAACAGGAAAGAAACTTGAGGAAACTCAGGAAGGGGAACAGATCCTTGCCTGAGGGGAATGCTGAGCTCTCTGAGAATGAGGTACTGCAACCTGGACTTATAAAGAGTGATCTGAGGGCTTTTTGCTCCTTACCTATAGTTGTTGAGGTTGGCGGCTCTGGTGTGGTTGTAGCTGTTTCAGTGTTGTTCTCTGATGAAGGGAAAAAGAAGAGAGATGTCAGCAGTGCTTAGGGTTGTGTGGAGGAAAAGCCTTGGGGAACTCTATGTGTGCAGAACAACTTCTGAGTAGGTAAGTGGGGGAACTGCGTGGGGACAAGCAACCACAGTCCTGGGCAGCCTTGCCCAGCCTTTAGGCTCTCCCTGGCCATGATGCCTTGGAGTCTGATGCGTCCATGGCCCCTTCTACCCCAGATCCCTGAGCTTCAGAATGTGCCCCACATGGGCAGTGCGTTGCTCCCCAGCTCAGCTGCATTCACTGGCCACAGCTGTCTCAGCCACTGGCACACGTGTGTCTCCTTGCAGGAAAGCTCCCTCCACCTGCCCAGGGCAGCACCGCTCAGCTCCAGCTGCCAGGGCAGGCTGAGGGCACCCATCAGCCCATTAATCCGCTACCTACAATGGCCTGCTTGGCAACACTGTTTTGTGAAAACTGTGAAGCAGCAAGTGTCCCTGCATGGCAAGGATGTGAGAAACTCATATAGGTCTTGGTATCTGTTGAAGGAAACAAAGGGACTAAGCAGGAATGGCAAGGGGTGCTGAAATCATCATCAACACTTTCCTCTTGCAGCAATGTCTAGGAGGGTCGGAGTAGAAAGGCAGGAAAGGAGATGCAGACTTGATCTGAAACTCTGCAACTCCAACAGGAAAGAAACTTGGGTAAACCCAGGCAGGGGAACACATACTTGCCTGTGGGGATAGCTGAGCAACCTGGAATGCGTTACTCCAGCCTGTCCTTATAACAGGCCACCTGAAGGCTTTTTGCTCCTTACCTGTACTTATTGGCGTTGTCGGCATTGGTGAGGCAGTAGTTGTTTGAGTTTTCTCCTCTGATGAAGGGAAAAAGAAGAGAGATGTCAGCAGTGCTTAGAGTTGTGTGGAGGAAAAGCCTTGGGGAACTCCATGTGTGCAGAACAACCTCT
>KZ505837.1:669394-719597 GCA_002844005.1 Limosa lapponica baueri
TCAGCAGTGCTTAGAGTTGTGTGGAGGAAAAGCCTTGGGGAACTCCATGTGTGCAGAACAACCTCTGAGTGGGTAAGCGGGGGACCTGCGTGGGGCTGAGCAACCACATTCCTGGGCAGCCTTGCCCAGCCTTTAGGCTCCCCCTGGCCATGGTGCCTGTGGAGTATGACATGTCCATGGCCCCTTCTACCCCAGATCCCTGAGCTTCAGAACGTGCCCCACGTGGTCAGTGCATTGCTCCCAGCTCAGCTGCACTCACTGTCCAGCGGCACACACGTGTCTCCTTGCAGGAAAGCTCCCTCCACCTGCCCAGGGCAGCACCACACAGACAGCACCACGGTGCCACGGGACTGCGTACAGCCAGCACACCTCCCACTTCCCTACAGTTGTCTTCTCCCCAGGATCATTCAGGTGAAAGTCTGAGGCAGCTCGTCTTTCCAGACGAGGGGCAGGCGTGATGGGAAGTGGTGTGCTGCCAGGAAGGGTGTGCTCGTCTGAGCCCAGGATGGAGGAAAAGCTGAGTGGTGGGCAGTCTTCCCCTCCTCAGGGTTACCCCAGCAGGAGCTTCAACCCACCTGGATGTGGCTCCTCAGGACAACCTGGGACGGGTCTTGGTGGGGCATGGAGGATTTCTGGGAGAGACCCCTCCATGGTCCCCTGCCATGGTCCCTGGAACTCAGCCCCATGCTGGTGCATGCTCTGGCTCCCTCCCTGCCAATGCTCCAAGCAGGCACAGGAACAATTCCCTGCAGGGCCTGGTCACGGGCTTGCCCCAGGTGCCTTGTCTGCGGGGATCTTCTTGCACCCAGGACCGGTGCAGGAGACAAAGGCACCAAGCAGAAAATGAGCTGCCTCTTCAAATCTTCCCCAACACCTTCCCTCTTGCAGCAAAGGCCAGCAGGGAAAGAGGGCAGAGTGGAAAGATTCATGCTCATTGTGCCTTGACCTGGACACCTTTGTCTCTCCTGGAAGAGAAACCTGGGGAAACCTGGGCAGGAGAACTTGCCCCTGCCTGTGGAAAAAGTGGAGCTCCCTGGGACTGAGTTACTCCAGTCTCAGCCCCCTCTGAAGGGGCTGACTGAGAACTTTTGCTCCTTACCTGTAATTTCTGAGGTTCCTGTCTTGGGTGCGGCATTATTAGCTCCATCGCTTTTTCCTGATGAAGGGAAGAGAGATAGTAGCCTTGCTTAGTGTTGTGTGGGAAAATTCTTGGGGAACTGTGTGTGTGCAGGGCAACCTCTGAGCAGGTAATTGGAGGACCTGTGTGGGGCTGAGCAGCTAAAGCCCTGGCCAGCCTTGCCCTGCCTTTGGGCTGTCCGCAGGGCCACTGCCTCACTGGTGTCCCGCTTTCCCTCATTATCCTTCTCTCACACCCTGGCATTTGGGTCCTTCCCACCAATAGTAGTTTTGTACCCTTTCTCCTCTAAGAGACCGTGGCATGCTGAGTTGCTGGCACACGCATGTCTCCTTTCAGGAAAGCTCCCTCCGCCTTCCCAAGGCAGCACCACACGATCAGTTCTGCCTGCCAGAGTAGGGTCAAGGGCATCCCATTCTATTGCTATGTCAATTTGCTTTTCTCATCCCTTAAACTAGCAGCAATTTTACCATTATGCTCCTTCAGTAGTTGCACTGCTTTTAATTAGACTTACATGACATTGCACTCCACAGTTAGACATGTTCACAGTAACTCTTCAGATTCTGCTCTAGACCTCAGCTAAATCCACAAAAAATACATTCGCTGCAAGATATACCTATATAGATAGTTTGCAACTATGGAAGATGGTCTCAGGAGAAACATCATTAAAAACTCTAAATGGACTCTCTCAGAGCAGTGGTGGAATAATGACTGCCTTTGCTAACACCTTCTGGGCTGTAATAAATTCAAGTGGACAGTGAAAGCGGAGTGTTTTTATACAGCGTATGTATATTCTGCTAAATTATCATCAGTGGTAGCAAGGCCCTATTTCCAGGACTGCACTTGGAAGTGTATAACTTGTAGCTCTGTAACTTGGAGTTTTGACAGTATACTTTTATTTTCTTTGGTCATTCTTTTCCTTCCTTGTTGTAATTCTTTCTGAATAAAGAGAAACATGGCTGATACCAGACAATGGTTGAAGAAAATTTTCCTCACGTTTTGGTTTTACCATTACCTGTTATTGTGTTTACTCTTCTGAAGTATTTTATCTGTTTCTTTTTAGGATGTTTATTTCATATTTAAACTGGGTCATTCTTAACCCTTGATATAAGGAATATTTGGGGTTTTTGTATCTATAAATAAGGAGAACAAATAATAAAACAGCCTTGCTGATAAACATGTGAATCATGTGATCTAACTGCAATCTAAATTAGTTAATATATCAGTTAGGAATAAACATATTTACTCTCAGTTAATGCTGCTGCAATCATAATTTCATCTAAGTCATTAACAGCATGCAGCTGGAAGACTAATGTATTTCTGGATAAAACCCTTGGCACTAACACGCTCTTATAGCTGGTATATTAAAAAAAAACATTACAAAACTCAACAGACATTTGAAAAATAGACCCCGCTTTTCAAGACCTTTGAAAATCCAAAGCGAGGCAAACTTTACAAACTTTTTTCTTCGGATCAATAAAACAGATGTAGAAAAGGCACATCAGAAAGTCAACGCCTGAAGTAATCCATTAGTCTCCTCTAGGTGAAGGGGAAACATGAGCAATTGTGCCAGTTCTCTGCCAAATCTTCTGCCTCCACTGGTCACTGAGTCCTAGAGGCAGCGTTATTTGTTCCCCAGTCAATGTTAAGAAATGTTAATTTTTCCTATAACCATGACAATATAAATCTATGCTGGCCACAGGCTGTAGTTTCAGAGCATTGTTTAAATTGCCATCTCAAAATGGATGATGGGGCAGTAACCTCATACAGCGCTAGCCCTTGGTCAACAACGACTGTTAGCCTTGTAGAGGCTCTGGCTAACTGTTGTTCAGGACTACTACCCTTTGGATCCAGGATGAATCACTTTCATGGCAACAGCAGAGTACATGAGCTGCAATTGAACCTTGCTGAAGGTAACCTGTGGTTGTTTTATGGCTCTGTCTCCCTAGACCCAACCTTCTGCGTAAGGAAACAGGATGTGTTAATAGACTTAGGTGTTTACTGGAATAACAGAGACATCTGGCTGCTAATAGGGCAGGGCCTTTGCCAGTGCTATTCAAATGGACAAATCCTGCAATGCTTTTACAATATTTGTTTAGAATGAAAAAGGTTTCTGGGCAGGCTCATCCTGATACAAAGTCTGTTCAGGTAAGCGAAAGTAATCTCTTGGGTCAAGATTTTTCACATCTTGCTGTTACCCACAAGCTTCCAAACAGAAACCCAAACAACTAACAATCTTGAAGACTTCTATGCTTATAATTTATAGCTAAAAATTGGTCTGTAACATGTTGTAGATGTTTCTGGAAATACCTACGTTCACTCAGACTAGCCAACAGAGACCCACAACCATCTGCTATCCATTGCAAGCTTAACAGCATCAGTGAAGACCTTAATTTGGCTCATATCTCTGTAACTTTATCTCCGTACTAGCCGGGAGTTCCTGTCCTCTCACAGCTTCAGGTCTCCACAGAGCTTTCCATATAGTTTCCTTAACTCTGCTTCTGCTACTGCCTTCTCAAGGCTTTGGCCCACAACTACCAAGTTTGCCACTATGCCCAAAAAGTACTAAGTGGCTTAAGGAATGACACCTGCCCTTCAGTTTGAACAGACCACAGTGCAACCCTCTGCCCCCCAAGTCGGCGGTGAAGTTCCCATTAATTTATTTCAGCAGGAGGGAATGAATGCTCTGTGAGATGGCTCTGGTGGTCCTGCTTTCCAGACCGATTGTTTAAGGAGCCTCCAGCCAGAAGGCCAGCAGCAGTGCTCCTTTCCCTGGGTACTGGGGTGGAACAGTCACACCTTTTGTTATGACTGTAACAGAGCTTGAATTACCTGGGTTTAGCGCACAAGTCCTGAAAACTCCTCTTGGAACAGGCTAAATTAGGTTAATCACAAGCACCAGTGATTTTGCATTGTTCTACGAACAAGGAAAACTGTTGGCTTTCAGTGACATTTTTTCTTTGTTAATTAATCAAAATCTAGACATGCTGAATTGTGTATCGCCACTGACCTCCAGCATCACAGCAGCTGCTGAAAGTACTAAGCAATTCATTCACTGCCACAGGATAGCTGCCCTGATAAATCCCAAAACAGAAGATAGTGTTTCTTACCTCTCGGAAGGCTCACCACCAGGCTGAGCAGCACTGCGAGGAGTATATGGCGTCTCATTGCTGCTTCTATTGCTGCTGCCACTTGCCGCTAAACCTAAGAGAAAGTGCTTTTCTCTTCTGTCGTCAGCTCATTTAAAGTCCCAGCCACAGATAGAGAGTTCAGCCCCGAGCTGACGTCATGGTGGCAAGCAGCAAATGATAGATCCAAGCTGTGTTCTTCTTCTTCCTCAGGCTGGGAGGAGATTTCTGGACCTGCAGTGCTCTTCCGTGAAGTCATAAATTCTTAAGACCTGTTGACACAAGGAAGTTACTGCTAAATAAACTGTTGTGGGAACTGGCAGTACGACAGGTATCCCCTGCCAGCTCTCCATACAGACACCTTCAATGCAAATTAGATGGAGGATGCTGTATAATCTATTTTTAAAGTGCAAGAAGCTATCCCATCCCAAGGTATGCTAATTGCACACTTTGAGCAGAGTACCTGGGGTCCACATGCTCACTTCCTTTGCAATAAATTACCAGTACAGACAGACTCTATGCCTCAGACCTCAATTGCTCTTTCCTTTAAGCAAAATTTTATGCCAAAGCACTTCTTACTGCTCAACAGGGTAAAAAGCAACAGAAAACACAACTTTGACATCAAAGAAATAGGACTGACCTTGGCCCTTCTGGCAGTGATTATGGCTCTCTTGTTTGCTGCCATCTTATGTGTGTTATCGGCTCACTAAAGCGATGTGGCCAGAGAAGGGGGAGCAGGCAGGGCAGCTGGAAGGTGTTTGACAGGGGGTGGGAGTCCTCCTTTCTTGAGACGAAGTGTGTTTGTGCCAGGGAGACACTTGGAAGTGGGAATGATCAGGCTGGAGCAGGGAGTTTGCAGCAGATCTAGAAATGAGAAGTAGCCCAGAAGGCTATGACACAGGGAAAATAGGCAGGAGACAGAGACTTTTTGACATTGCATCCCAGGAAGCCTCTGAAAGTTGCTAGATAGAGACCAAGATGGCAAAAAAGGTCTCTGCAGGCAGGATCTGGTTTTTGCAAACCCTCTTACTTTTAGCTGCCTCACCAGCCCGAGTTCTCTAGCTCAACAGTGTGTTTGTTCTGCTTTGTGCTCCAGTAAAATCCACTGCTTGAAACCATTAGAAATCAGATGGCCCACAGTGGTTTCCACTTCCTCTTTTTCAGGCAAAAGTGTAATTTCTCTCACTTTGAAAGTCTGGGTGCCCCTGGATCCTGCCACAACTGCCAGTAAAGTATTTCAGTGAAATAAACACAGGTTCCCTGTCCTTATCAGACATGGACATGAAGGATGAGCAATCCGCTGCTGTATCCTCTGCAAAGCTACCTGTAAAGGCTGTGAAGGCTGTGGAGCTCGTCTTCTCTGGCAAACTCCACTCCCAGAAACACTAGCAGGTTATGAGCATGTTTCCAAATGAGAATTAACAGCTCTGTGTGTTAAATGCCTCTCTCCTTCCTTCACCAGCCTTTGTTCAAACAGTCTGCTGTTTTAAGAACAAGACATGCAGTGTCATGCACTAATCTCAGATACTCAGAGAGTGGCTCTTCTTGTATGTAGGAGGGTGGGAGAGCCCAGAAGTATTACTCAAGTCATTCCTGAGCTTAGGGTTGTCGTAAACTGGAGCAGGCCCAGAAGAGGGCCAAAAAGATAATTAGAGGGATGGAACACCTCTCCTGTGAGCACAGGCTGAGAGAGTTGGGGTTGTTCAGCCTGGAGAAGAGAAGATTCCAGGGACATCTTATTGCATCCTTTCAGTACTTAAAGTGAGCTATAAGAAAGACGGGAAGAAGATTTTTAGCTGGGTCTGTTACGATAAGACAAGGGCTAATGGTTCTAAACTAAAAGAGGGTAGATTTAGACTACAGACAAGGAAGAAATTCTTTACCATGAGGGTGCTGAAACACTGGCAAAGGTTGTCCAGAGAGATGGTAGATGCTCCATCCCTGGAAATGTTCAAGGTCAGGTTGGACAGGGCTCTGAGCAACCTGAGCTAGTTGAAAATGTCCCTACTCATTGCAGGGGGGTTGGACTAGGTGACCTTTAAAGGCCCCTTCCAACCCAAACTACTCTATGACTCTGTGATTGTAAACGTTTTACTTGCACCAAACCAGAAAACACCGGTGGCTTACGGACAGCAAAAATGGCTGGGTGCCTCCCTGCTGGCATGGGGAACCAGGGGCCTGGCCTCATCCCTCTGTGCCCTTCCACATGGACCTGCTCAGGGTGCCGAGCCCGAAACATCGGGTGTTTTGTCTGCATCTTCCTTTGCCCCTCCAGCCCCGAAGCACTTCCAGTGCAGCCTGCTCCCTGCACCTACACCCCGTCCCCACAGTGACCCCCTGGCAGCACCTGCCCTGCCCCATGGCAGCCTGGGACAGCTGAGGGAGCCCTGGTCATAGCTTCTGAGGGAGCCCCATGGTGGACGCCCCACACAGTCGCCAGGGTGGTGGAAATCCCAAGCTCTGAGAGGAAGCTGGTCTCAGGGTCTCAATATGTGCCCCCCTCAGGGAGCTCAGTCATGGGGGCTGCCCTGGGCCTTCCCCGGGGTGCTGGTCCTGCCCCGTGGGTGACCAGGCTGGGGTGTCCCTCAGGAGATGGTGCTGGGGGGGAAGCCCTGGGGTAGAGGTAGCCCATGCTCGCTGCTATGGAGCTGTGGGGCTGAGGGCGGTGGGGGACCAGGAGCAGCCAGCGCCCGTCCCACTGCCCCAAGCCAGGGAGCAGGGCTGGCCTCTAAGGGTGGCCAAGGTCAGAGCCAGCCCCAGGGCAGCCTGAGGTGTGCTCGGGGCCCCCACAGCCCCCCTCTCTCTCTGGACACCCCTCCAGGCCATGCTGCTCGCTCCCACGCCAGTCACCCATCCCAGCCCATTTAGTTCCTCCAAGCACATATGTAAAAATCCCGTTTGCCACAGAGCTGACAGAAAAAGGGAAGGGAATGGCTGGGAAGCATTTGGAACCACAGCAGTGTGCCTCCCTGCTCTGGTAGCGCCCAATCTCCACCCCCAGGCCACCACCGCCCTCCTGGCTTCCCCTCAGGGGGCCCTCAAAAACTAACCCCGAAGTCTCATTAGAATAAAGCATTTCATTCCTGAGGAGACAGTGCTGTGAGCCCCCAGTGACACCAGCCATCTGGGGACTGCCATGGTTTAACCCCAGCTGGCAACTAGGACCACACAGCCATTCACTCATTCCCATCCCCAGTACGGTAGGGAGAAGAGGGAGAAAAAAACCTCATGGGCTGAGACAAAGACAGTTCAATAGAACAGTAATGGATGAGGAAAGTAATAATAATAATAATGGTAAAAGAATATATAAAATAAAGTGATGCAATACAATTGCTCTCACCGCCCAGTGATCAATTGCCCAGCTCGTCCTGAGCAGCGATCATAGAGTCCTGCCCCCTGGCCAACCCCCATTTGTATACTGAGCATGATGTCTATTGTATAGAATACTGCTTTGGCCAGCTTGTCCCGTCTATGCTCCCTTTCAGCTTCTATGGGAAGCTGAAAAAGTCCTTGACTTAATATAAACATTACTTAGCAACAATTAAAACAATATGTGTTATCAACATTATTTCACACTTAATCCAAAACACAACAGTTGCTAGGAGGAAAATTAACTCTGTCCCAACTGAAACCAAGACAGGGAACCGCAGCATGTGCTTCAGCTGGAAATCGGTGTGCAGAGAGGGACAAACCTGGCTGTAGAGTGTGTTTGGCAGATGTGTATGCCACCAGTCCTCTGGAGATGTCCATCCCCCATATCTAGACTCTTCAGTCATCACGATACATCCCAATTTTCCAATGCTGCTTCAAGGTGCAACTAGACTAATCTTAAAATCTCTGTGTTGGCGGTGAAGTGAGCGTGTAAGACCAAGAGAACTTCCCAGAGCACTCTTGAAAATGAGGGGGAGGTCTTCAGCAGGTGTAAATGGTGTAGCTTTGTTGGCTACACTGATATCTACTGGTTGAGTGCGTAGTCCTGCACATTAAAATTGTTACCTGGTTCTTCCTATCTATCACAATCACAGTTTGGGAAGCATGAATCATTTGCAATGCAAAAGGCATCAGTTCCGCCAGGAAATAGTGCGCTGGACAGACACACACCTTCATGTACCGGATCTTTTCGTCTCTGCTTGCCCTCCCCTGTCCACTTTGTGACACACTGGTGGTCACAACAGGTTCTCCACAGAGAAAGGGTTGGATATGCCCTACTGCTTGCCAATTCGTGGGGGAATTATAATAGAGATTTGATGGTTTAGGAGAACAGACACAGAGAATAACCAAAACAGGAGAACTAATGTCAGTGAAAGATCAGCAGCTCTGATGAAGTTATTAAGCACACATTTAGACAATAGATAGTTGACTGTTAGTGCAGACAGACTCACACACAGCCACAGCAGTTGTGATGTCCTTTAAGAAATTATAGAGAAAACTTTCTTTGCAGAAACAACTGAATAACTTTCCAGAAGCTGTGAAACCAAACTGTTCTGTGTCAAAGCTCAGATAGAGCAGTGAAGAACACTGACAAATTACTATTATGGAATAAAAAGTGTGCTATATTTAGTAAAAAACACAGTAGTTGTTCTCTTGTGTTGATCTTTGTTTATGGCAACAGAAATAAGTATGAAGTAAAGGGCCTTCTTTATTAGAAGGTCCATAGTCCTGTGCAGCCTCATTATTTAACTGTAAGTTGCATGTAATCAAGGGGCAATCATACTGCCAGAAAACATACATTGAAGTAAGAGCAAATGTCTTTTATAGCTCTTCACATGCATCAGCTGGATACTTTCTTCCTGTGTATTTCTTCAATTCTTTTCCTTGCTAGATTCGTATACATTTTGCTATCTCATGTAAATTTGGTTCATCCACTGTACATTGCATACACAAGTAGAAATACATGTTGTAATTAGCTAAAAGTTCAAATAGCCCTCCAGGAAGTCTAAATCAAAGTGCTATATACATACAGAATCACCCATAATCAGGGGCAGCAGATGTGCTTTGACTTCTTTTCAGGTGGTTCTCAAGATGGTTGAGGGCACAAAGTGTGGATGCATTTGATGGTGTCAGAGGCACTGGTATACAAATCTGAACTGGGCAGGACTGTTAAATCATGTGCTTGTCCATAACTGCAAAGGTCTTTTATCTAGTCTCATGGCAATATTGTTACCAGTCCTTTTGCACTGCCAATTTCCTTAAAAGATACCAAAGTCACACAGAAAATAGAACAACTTGCAATAGTATTGGCAACAAAACTCAGGCACTGTTAACGGTCCTTCTCTTGCAACTGAACAGAACCTCAGGATTTAATCAGCTCACTCTTTCCTTTATTCTCCCACTGGAGTCTTACTAGACAAGGAACACGCATATAACACAATTCTGTACTATGTCACCATAGAAAGTAGACTGTAGTTTCAGGATGCAGCAAGAAGTATGCTCTAGACTCACCATTTCTCTGCAAGTGGCACTCACTTCATCTAGGACAGCTGTCTAGTGTGGGGGGTCTTGTGACACTACCGTCAAGGGTGAGGGATATCTTACCATGGGGTGAGCTACCCTCTGCGGACGCTTGTCTCTTTTTTTTCCTGGAGGCACCAGATGGTGGGTTCAAACTGGCCACCTAACTTTTGGTAGAACAGATGAATCCCACCTTATTCCCATCTGATTGCTATCGCAGTTGAGCGTTGTACTCCTCTGAAGCACTATAGGAAAAGATTGTCCCAGATGAACATACCTGCCATTACTTCAGATGTTCTTCCATGTCACACCTCTTCCCAGCAGCCTGGGCTGGACGTTGTCTTCATCTGGATTCAAGGTACCCTCCTCCTTCCTCTGAGGGACATTCAGCTGTACATTCTTCACAGTCCCCAGTGAGGCAGGACTGATTTTACTGGGGTCAGATCCAATCCCTTGCCCTTGCAAACAGCCCTGCTGCATCAACCTCTCCTGATGCAACCTCTCACATATGCAAACACAAAACTTCACCAATTCTCTTGCAATTCCAGCAGGATGAAAAATGAAATTGAGGAAAAAAAATAAAATTAAATTGAGTTGCTTAATGTTACTGAAATAAATGTATCAGAACTTGTATTTTAGCTGAGCAGAAGTTCATTTAGCACAACTAACAGAACTTACCCATTTCCTCTTTGCTTTTCATTTTAGTTATTCAATCATGAAGCACCACCAGAAAAACAAAAGAACTATGATATTTCTTATTTCATAGATTAGATTTCTAAGTATAATTAAAACCATCTAAAATTGCGTGTGCATTTCTCTACAGGGAAAGCTAAAGACAATAAAAAAGCTGAGACATAGTAATATTCATAGTTTTATTGTATCTTTTTATAATACTGACTAGAACGCCAGATTTAATAATATTGGATGCAGGTATAAAAATAATCCAATCCTTAAAAATTATATTTTGCTACTACAGTACTGTATAATTAGTGGAGGCTGAAAATATGATACAACTTTAAATAATACTGGTTTTGAAAACGTCCTCAGAACCCCAGCGACTTGGAAGCAAACATTCAGAGATACAGAGAAGGAAGAGAATGTCAAGAACATAAAGCAGGTTTACATTCAGGTTGATAAAAGAAGCCCAAACAAATGCTGAAAATTTACCTTTTGAAAGAGAGCTCATGAAAGGTAAGCTTTATTACTGCAATTCTGAAAGCTGCTCAAATAAACCATTATGATTTTACACGCCAAGTCGAACCTTCTGTTAAGAGAAAGTCTTGTAGAATTTAACAGTGCTTTAAACAAATGACTGAGTTTAACTGAATTTTCTTTAGAAAAGGAAACTATTAAATATTGGTTAGGGTTTTCTTCTTTAAAGTAAAACTCTACCCTAGCAGATTTCATTGGAGACCTTTTGTGTCAGGCATTGTTCAAGAGAAGTGATCAGTTTTACTGTATTCCACAGGATTTTTCCATATAGGATTTTGCAGATCTGGGGGATGCCTGCTGTGGTCATTCACCTAAGCAAGACTCCCATCCCTTCTAACACTTTACCAGAACAAAGACCAGGGAACTTACCATTTACATACTAGTTTTGAGGATCATCAGGCACCCTCTCTAGGTTTTCTCTCAACAAGGTTATTACACACATGCTATACAAACTAGACACAGAAGAGGTGTCATCCCACGTATGACCTTACAGTACAGAAGCCACACTTGCCTTAGATGTTTACTTCTCCAAAACATTTAAGCATATTCCTTTCTTCTTGTTGTTTTTCTGTCTTTTTTTTTTTTGTTATTTCTTACCCCTTCATGGATTTCTGTCCTACTTTTCAATTTCAGCAGTTCAACGGAACAAAGAATTAAATACACATTGCAAGGCTCCCCATATCTTAAAAGCACACAGCACATACCCCTTTTGAAACTGGGAGATCTTCCTTCATTTCTGAAGGGACAAGTAAGAGTGAACTGAAGAGCTCTTATCTGTGACTGCAGGAAGCACCTCTACATCCCTAGAAGATCTTACCCGATAGGAAACAGGTTGGCTGATCAGTAAAACAACTACACAAAATTCACATTCATTCTCTTCTTAGGAAGGTGTTTCAGATCTTGAACCTGTTTTGTTCAGTCTCACATAATACAGGTTCTGCTACAGTAATAAGTATACTTAAAAAAAATAAATACAACACAGAAAGGCAGCAACAGTATCACAGAAATAGGCAGAATAGAGAGCCATGGGAAAGCATGTACTACACACAGGTGACCCTGGTGGTGGATTACTTCAGCCCCTAAAAAAACTTCATGGGAGAGTTACCCTGGTCACTATAATGGATGCTGGATTAGGTCCTTTGTGTATAAAGAGGAAAAAACATTAGTCAGCATAGTAAGAGCATTTAAGTAAAATGCATCCGTTCTTGTTAATTTAAGGAAAAAAACTAAAGAGTAAACATCACTATGAGGGAATGAGAAGTCCAGCTGGATTTGGAACGGATATGGCCATTGACTAGCGCTAGAGACAAGCCCTGGGGAAGCACTTGGCGTGTCTGCAGCAATGACGAAACCTGCTCTGCTGCTCACTCAGGTCCCAGCAAACAATGTTTACATATATTGGCATAAACAATTTCCCAAGATGACAAACACCCCTATCTGCAATTTATTTCTATTTTTAAAGCCTTTTACTACCTCTCAGTGAGGAGGCAAATACCTTTTAGAACGCTGGTCACGAGGGGTGACTCAGGACATGACTGTGATAGTGGGACTTACGGGAAATGCCGCAACAGCAATGAGATTCATTGCCACTGTATTACCTCATGCTTTAACTGTGGAGGGCAAAGCGCATCAAAATGCTCCTGTCCTGTTTTTTTCCTCATCTAGCCCAATTCAGTGCTGTGAGGTTTCAACAGCACCCAAAAGGCCCCCTGATTTTTCCAGTGCAGCTGGGAGGGCTGGCCAGGGTGAGCAGCAGTGCATGGCAGGGACACAGGAAGGCTGCGTGTACCAGCCTCCCTTTTGAATGATCCCTCAAACCTGCGTTTTGCTGCTCTGTTCGCTGGGGCTACCTTTCCTAGGCTGAGCGCCAGGCGTACTTCTGTGGGTGAGGGGCTTTTGTCAGCACAACTGGCAGAGCTCCATAGCAGCAAACGTGTGTCTCCCACATCTTTTCCTGTCAAGCAACAGAATTAGCATTTTTTCCAAAGTTAATAAAAACCACACCCACACAACTGCCCATGGGCCCTTGCTGACTACTCCCCTAGCTCTTCACAGTACCCAGGAGCCAGGGCAGATTTCTGAGCAGTGCTGGTGTAGTTTTTCTTCCTTTCCCCACATCTGGCTGAACCACTTGCAGTCCTCCTTACAAGAAACATGCCATTTCTATCTTATCCTCTGGGACAGTGGAAAGCAATTCCCCTTGGCAAAAACATCCAGCGTGCTCAAAATTTGCAATTTGGAGTAGCTAAAAGTAATCTAAGCAGTCTGAGAAATAAGACGCATTTATTCAGACATCCTACGGGGAGTTAGGTACTGAGCAGAGAGGCATCCGCATTTGAAAGTGGGCTTGAGGGCACGTGAAGATCCTTCTCCCATCTGACAGGAGCAGCAAACCCCACTCTGCTGCCAGAGGGTGCTTAGGTTATGGCAGAAATGGAAGCAGCCAGAGAGGATCCTGGTGGCAGCTTTAGCAGAGGCAAGCTGCACCGAAACAGGTCACATCCCTGCCGTGGCCGGGCAAGCCCACTGCTACCGGGATGTGGTAGTAAACGGTTGACATAAAGTAACTGGCACAAACTATCAAAACACACTGCAGAGCACCCACACCTTCTGCCCTACTGGAACCGGGAGCTGGTGGGGCTGGGGTGAAGACAGAAGTGTCGCAGCACAGGGAGTGGCTGGGCTGGTGGAGATCTTGGGGCTGAATCACCTTGGGCTGTATCTGCCAGCTCCACAAAGACTTCCTGGAGCACCCTGCAGGAAAGCATCTGCGCTCACCCAGTGCTGACACTGCCTAAATCCTCTCCTGCCCACTGAGCCTTCTAGGACACCCAGAGACAGTGCTGCATTTCAGGAGAGATCCTTTTCCTCTGCCTGTGGACTACCTTCTCCTTCCTCACCAAGGCTAAAAGGAAGGTCAGGCTGCAATAGGTACATTCTCACATAAAATTTCCCATTGTTTATCTGCTCTGGCAGAGGGAAAATTTCACTGCAATAAGGTTCTCTTTTGGAAAAGGCTAAACTTTGCAGTCCTCACTCAGAAAATCCTGCTGGGTTTACTGAGACCCTTTCACTCCAGATACAGCATTAAGAAGAATTTGAAGATCATTAATTAATTGCAAACTTTTGTGTGATTTCAATTAGGAACAGTCTTAGCTCGTTTCCGTTCAAATCCCTTGCAATTTGCAATTTGCTGTGAGATACAGACCAGTATTTTGTTCATATAATCCATGTTACTCTTCATACAGGCCGATCTGCAATTATGAATTGATATTTCCTACTTTGTCCTTTGTACTTGGCACATACAGGAACGTTTCCCAGCAGTTAAACATTTTTGCTACTAGGACCTGCAAGGTTGATTATGGATCACATAGACATGTAGTTGCGTGCACCATCACCATAAGATCATGTAAGTGCAAAGCACACTGCCCTCGGCATCCATGAAGTCCTGTTTTTCTGCAAGCCCACACTGCTGTTTCTACTTAGTAGATAAGGGGTGAGGCATAAAAAGACACTGCGTTTGTGTGCTGTGGCTGCTGCACCAAACTATGTGTTCTCAAGCACATTTTTGGTGCCTTTCCTGCCTTGCAGTTTTGAGAAAACAGAAGGAAATGTGAACAGGGGCCAGAAACCTTTTAGCCCACGCAGCTGATGACTGCCTACTGCTAGCTGCCCTTCTTCTGGGTAGCTGTTGCTCACTTTTGATCGGGAATACAACAGCCTTCAAAGTGCTGGGAAAGGATCTGGGGACTCACAGCGTCTATAATTCATTCTAAACTTAGAAATCTCCTTATCTCTTCCTCTCCTCTGTTTGTCAGGGGGGGAAGGGCCACCTGTCATTCTGGTTTCGGCCAATTCGGCTGAAACCATGACAATGACGCAGGTACTACTACCTGCTCCCTGACAGAGGGCTCCTCATCACCCCAGGTTTGCCTCCGGTGATCAACTACACAACACATCAGCATCTTACTTGGGGTTAGGCACTTTGAGGGACGCGTCCCATGGTCCTTAGAGCTTCAGTGAGATGAGGTTCTTTATGAACTTACCTGTAAGCACTGTGTCTTTTTGAACACTGTGGGGGGTAGGGGGAGAAGGGAATATCAGAGGGTATGTGCCCTTCAGTGAAACTAGCTTATGTACGCACTACAGAGATGGTGGGTTAATGGCTAAGGAATTGTGCTATTTGTTATCCTCCTACAAGCAGCCACCTTGAATTAAGAGCACAGCTACATTCAGGATCTGCATCTGGACAGGGTTTGGATGACTCAGGTTAACACTGCAGTAAAGATAAGCGGTAAATATACTTCATTTATAAGATCTCTTTCAACACCCAGCTCAGGTCAGAATACAGTGCATGAGTTTTCAACCTGATCTTTGGTGAGAAATGTAATAACTTACATTCTTCAGTTTTTGTGGATGTGATTAATATGAATTAACACACCTAGGTGAGGAAACCTGCCTGGTCTGAATCTGAATCACCCGAAACTAGGATGGAAGAAAGCAAAACACTTCAACGTAAGTGATCTTTGTTCCGCTAGAACTGAAAGCATCATGTTTTTCTCTGCCTTAAATGCAACTGACCGCAGTGAGCCTTATTTTCCAATGTACTGAAAGCCTCTACAGCTCCTACTGAAGTCAAGGTGAGCTGTGGAGGCCTGAAAGCTATGTCTCACCTGCAGTGCCCAGAATTCATGTTCCACCTGCCCAACCAGAGGTATAGTATTATTGCGCCTTCCCAGATTCCTTGTAAGGAGCGTGCTGAATTCCCAGCTCATGTTTTTCTTCCCCAGGAGCAACTATTTAACATTATATTGCTGTTTCTACAGGCATTTAAAACCCTGCAGGGAAACAGAGCCACGTAAGATCCTATACAGAAACATTATGACATTGTGTAGTGGTATCACTTCTGAACAACGCTGGTTGACAAAACAACAAGCTCAGACTCTTCCCTATATAGAGGAAGTTTTCAAAGCAGCGCACAGGACCAACTGTGTCTTTTTCTCAGTCAGAATTGCAGTGGTAAAACTAACTTTCCTGTACTTCTTGGAGACAACCAACTCATGAATTCAGCCAACATTGCCAGGCACCAGGCTTCAGCAAAGACCCAGCCATCTGCAGAACTTCTACCACTAAGAAGGCGAGGGCCAGAGGATCAGCCAGCTTCCCTGACATGTATGAAGCAGAAAGCAGTGCAGCAATGGAAAAGGGAGTGGACAAACTTGCCCTACCAAAAGGAGTTGCACAGTGAATCTTTGCATGAAGGTTGGCTAAGAAGACATGACAGTCATCAGTGAACAAGATCTCCCTAGTGGTATTCAATGTAGAGTGGTGGGCTTAGTTCACCTGCCCGTACTGATCCATGCTTGCCATCTAGCATAAAGAGTGAACAAGCAGCACAGAACAAATTCAGCGTATATGTGTTAACTTCCATCTGGGTCTTTTAGTGATGTGCACCTTGAGCCATTCCCTCCTCCTCCTCTTTCTCTCTGCTGCTCAGCGAGTGTAACCATTTCTCAGGGCAGCAACGCTCGGCATGGAGTTCAAAGTCCTTTCTGTTAAATGGGAAGAGTAAGATTGATGTGGGCTGAACTGCCCAGGGAACAGATTGTACCTGGGGATCAAAGGCCACAAAATTGTGTCAATCTTCCACTCCCTCTCCGCTCCCTGCTAAAAATAGTCTCTTCTTCTGGTTTCGTCACTAATGAAGGATGGATTGTATTGTCCAGGGTAGATGCATGAATGTCGAGATCCAGGCAAACCAGTGTAGGGAGGATAAAGTCCGTTTCTTTCCAGTTCAGGATTTCTCAGTCCAGTTGGCTGTATTAGCAAAAAAATGAAATAAAAAAGGTCTTATTCTCACACTCAAATCCTCCTTCAGGCACAGCCTTACCACCTTTCCCAGCAGTTATTTCGGCAGCTAGCAGGAGCAACGTGATCACTAATGATCTCTATAACCTAGAATGGTTTTTAATGTGGGAGTTATGCTTTGCCTGAAGGGATTATTCTGATGCAATCTAGTTTCAACATCTTGCCACTTAGCACCCTTGAAGTTTACCTGACTCCACCAAGTGCAGTCTAAGTTCACAGTTAATTTTTAATCCAAGAGAATTGTGCTGCTGAGCTCAGGCACTGAAACAACTCTCATGAAAAGGATACTGTCCCAGAGCCATCGTTAAAGGAAAAGTCTCTAGAAAAATCAAAGTTAGTCTACTGCTTTAAGTATTACCTGGGAGCAATTCTCTCCTCATTAACCAAAGGTACCTATTCTCCCAACACAGGCACTTGAATTATATGTCAAATACAAAGTGAAATGACCTTGCTTTCTCTTCCCTTATCTTACTTAAGTAAATCTCCTGGGGACACTTGGTTGATGAACTTTGATGTCTAAGACCAAGACTGTACAATCCTTTCACCCAGTAGATAACAGCAGAGCAGATCCACGCAAAGCCCTCATCACCTACTCCTTGATAAAAAGCTCCCCTTTCTAGTCACCGGCCTAATGAAAGTCTTAACAAATGCTTAGGATATGCATTTTCATTTCCAAATCTCTCATTCTTACTAGAAGCAGGATGGAGGGTTATTTCCCTTCATGAGATGCAACCCAGTAAACTTGCTCACTGGAAAACCTAAAATAGAAGCCAGAAAAAAAAAAAAGTACTGCTTGCTGCTCTCTGCTCTGGAAAGTAGGAGTCCAGAATGTGTAATTTGGATGAAATTCTGCAACTTTCACTCACATGAGTAACCTCCACACACCTTAAGTACATTCAGTATGTTGCTGTAGATTAGTGACAGATGATACAACCGCATCACAGCTCTGGATACAGACAGTAGCAGATGGTACCAAGCATGACAGCAGGTCTTGTGCTTGTGTCTTTCTCTGCCCTCAACAGTCCACTACTCCCTACCACTTGTTTCCCCGGAGCTGGAGGGATGCTCCTTATGCATCTTTCCTGCTGCAGGAAGTGGCCTGTACCCTGGAGAGCAGGAGGAGTGGAAGAAAAGAGGGGTGCTAAGTGATTAGCATCTTCCCATCTTGGGGTGAAGTTCCCCAGGCAGAGGTCAACCTTCCAGCACCATCAGTGAACATGGAAGGGAGAAAACTACCCACAGGAATTCCTAGCAGCCTGTGCAAAAACTTTAACTCTCCTTCTTTACTCTAGGATTAGGCTTTTTAGGAACCTACCAAAAATTTCCTAGGCTTTTCCCTAGCACTCTTCCTAATGACACCTCTTTGTGATATCCACCATACATGTAATAGCTGGAGTCCATAGGATTACCAATGCCTTACTGTCTATGGAAGTCATTTATTTGCTCTTTTATTTTGCTGGAAAGGGATCATAGAATCATAGAATGGTTAGAGTTGGAAGGGATCTTAAAGATCATCAAGTTCCAACCCCCCTGCCATGGGCAGGGACACCTCCCACTAGAGCAGGTTGCTCAAAGCCCCATCCAGCCTGGCCTTAAACACTTCCAGGGATGGGACATCCACAAAATCTGTGGGATCTGTCCTTCCAAAAACAAAGGAAGATGTCTTTGCTGTATTAGGCAAAAAAGGTTAGATATATACCGAATAATACACATCTGTCATCTGCAACAGGTTCTTGGTGCTTCCGTTCTCTTGCATCTCGATGGTCTCTCTGCCCCACTCCTGTGCCCGGGGGTTCTTCGGATATTCAGCATATGGTGACATCTGGAAATCTCCACTCTTGAAAATTAGTTTACTTATGTCATTTTTATTCTTCCTGTTTATAAAAGAATCAAGGAAAGTGAAAACATACAACTTATCCTGCTTTCTTGTATGCATTTCTGAGGTGATCTCAGGAGGTTTACTTCATGTTATGAACCTTGGCTAGGAACAAAGATCACCTCAGAAATGCTGTATCCAATCTTCTGCTCCGAGGCAAAATTAGATATGAGGTCAGCTCATGCTACTCAGAGCTTTATCTGGTGGGATTTGAAATCTCCAAGGGTGGAGATGGCATAACCTCTCTGAGCAATCTGTTCCACTGCCATACGGTCCTCTGGGTGAAAGAGTGTTTTCCTACATTCAGTCTGAACTTCTCCTGTTCCAACTTATGCCTGTTGTCTTTTAAAAGTGTTCACTTGAGTCAATGAAAAAGTCACAGAAATCCAGGAAGAAAGAAAAATGGGAGCCCCTATGCTATTCAAGTCTCCAAGTGCTTATCTATAGCACTTCTAGGCACTATGTCAGTCTGAATAACACCAAATGCCTCAACATGAGTATCATGCTGTATGAGTGGACTTTGGCAACGCTTCCAGTTCAACACAGAGTACCACCCAGGAAGTCCACCACCAGGAAGCCACGTAACCTGCCAAAGGTCAGGACTCACGAGAAGATCAGCCCATCCCTACAGAGATCTGCACTCTGGGGCCTGGAGGTGTACTGACCATAAAACCTCCTGGCTGGGGCTTGCTGGCATCCTCCTAGCTCAAAACACATGGGAACAAGTGCACACCACTGTGCCAACCAAACCACTGACACGTCTATTTTACTGATAAATCCAGCTGCCAACTTTAACCAGAGAGCTTTGAAATCCTAGATTTGGGGACTGAAATGGAGGGGAGAGGGTGTTATTGCAAGGCAGCCCTTTTCATGATATATCAGTCATGAAGCACACCTTCCTTGGCAGCACATCTTGCCTCTAGTCTGAAGCTACCTGCTAGTATGGGAACTATGTGTATACACGCATGTGTGCACCTAAAAGGGAGAGACGCATGAAGTGAGAGCACATGCAGGACATGTCCATAAAGAAAAATGAAAACAGCCATAAATACACTCAAACACCACTTGAACAACAGTCAGCAACCTCTCCTGTTGCCTAAACTTCTTCTGTCTACTTAGCTTGCTGTTTGGAGACTGGTTCCTGGCTGTCTTACAGCTCTGAGTCGGAAGGACTCCTTTGCCTCCTCATCCTTAGAGGACATGATTGCCAGGTACATCTTTAAGAGACACCGAGTTGAAATTTTTAGCCTGGTTGCTTGAAAGAAAAAAAAAAAAAAAGATATGCCCCAAATGAAAGCACAATGTAACATGTTAGTATCTCTGATTAATCCACTTGCTTAGCTATCCTGTTTTCACCTCTGTTTTGGTCCTTTGGGGTTCACAGGTGAAGCACTAAGTGTGGTGTAACACACTGAGAGGATTCCAGGGCTGGAGGTGGTACGTACCGGCAGCAGGTGACAATCAGTGCTATGCCCATGATAAGCAGAAGTCCCCCTCCTGCAGCCGCGATCACCACAGTGATGAGCTGGTATGCTACAGACAGAAAAGACAGAGACTCAATTAGAAACAGCCATGTAGTTGCAAATACTAATTTAAATATATCCACAGTCCTCATGCAAAGGGATTAACTGTTTATTTCCCATCTTCTCTCCCTCTGTAAGCACTATTGCCTTAAATTTTCAAGTGAAATGGATGGAGTTGGGGATCTCCTGCTGAAGGAAGGACAAGCTCTTGTTTCCCTAGAGGACAGATTCCCTTCACTAATAGATCAGAATCAATCGAACAATACTCATCTCTGAATATCTTGCTTTGAGAGTGCCCACTGTATGTGCTATCATAACAGAGTATCCAAAGAAAGGAGATCTCCTTTCCTTAGGAGATAACATAAAGTCAAGTTTGTCAAAGATGGTCAACAATATAATTTTTAATAGAAAATGAAGAAACACAAAACAAGAGTAGCGTGAACCTACTGCGTCTTAGACAGTCATTTGCAATTACTTGTTTCAAATTTCCCATTTCTGACACTGCAGAAATTAAAAGAAACAAAACTCGGTACTTACGGTTTCCACAGTTGAATCCACCTAAGCCAAATGGGCAGCTGGTAACAGAAAACAATAGGGAGTTCCAGTGATTTAGTTGTGCTGACAGGTCACCAAAGCAATATTAAGAAGGATGGTGGGGTAGAAGGAGGGCAGAACAGTCACCATACCTCACACAGGTATCGTTTTCCAGCTTATATCCATCTTCACAGGCTAAAAACACAGAGGAGAGAAGGGCCATGAGCACCGCGTAGTGGTGCAGAGGAGGTATTTCCCATCGCCGCTTCCCACGGCAGCCTCACCCCAAACAACCCTGGGGACCAACAAACTGGTCTGTGCTGCTGGCACTCTGATGTCATGCAATATCTCCTCTGATTTAGGCAAAACACCATGCACTTAAATTCACCTCCCGCTGGCTTTGACGGGACCATTTCAGGGCTTCCCGGCAGAGCTAACCCAGAGCCTGGCACAGGCTGGGCAGCTGGTAACGTAATTCCCAGCAAAACCTCTTCCCTCCCAAATGGAAACTCACTGCACACTTGTGCTGCTTCCCACAAAATAGCAGTGTAAAAAAATCCGCAAGTGCCTCCAGTTTTTGTTCTGAAATCTCATTTGAACAGTGCTACTTCAGCATTGATGCACGCTATTCATTACTTTTAAATGTTAGTACTGCAACAAAATGTTACGCAAAAACAGTTAGGGTAACCCTTTTTTCTTCTCTTTCAAATTTGGAGCTAAATGAAATTTTGAAATACCATATTTTTACTATAGGATAGAAATTAAATTTACTAGGTCTAAATAACCCAGAAACCTGATGTGTACAAAATGCAGGGGAAATACTGAAACCATCGCTTCAAAATAAAATAATTTCCAGGCTTATGGACATCACCTGAATTATCTGAGAAAATTATACTACCCTTCTGAGGAACAGCAAAGGTGATGATACTTTGGACATAAAATTATAAACTTGAGATTACTGATAAAATGCCGCTGCCTTTTGCAGAGGCAGTGAAGGTGGTCGCCTGAGACAGCTCAGACAGAGACCTGGGAAGAAGTGACACAGATGGAGTCCCTTTGGGCAGAGGGACAAGCCAAGGCCAGCACGTGCAGTAACCCTCGGGAGTCTGCATGATATTAGTCACCCAGAGGTCTGGGGAATCCCTGCAACACACTCCACAGGGAATAAAGCTAGATTGTTAAGAGAAATAAAACATGCCCATGGATTTTCTCCCCTCAAACATCTGGCGCAGCCAGCGACTGTATTTTCAGACACACTTAGCACAGGAGGGGAGGAAGGAAGAAAAGAAGGACAAACATGTAACTTTGTCCATTAGGATGGGCTGGCAATGTCATAGTAAACCAAGAAAGAGCAGTAGTTCTCTGGCTGGATTCAGAAGTTTATGGCTCTTCCAGCACCAACAAGTGATATTGATGCCAGCAGGGAGCAATATGACTGTGACCTCCCTCTCATAATACAGGTCACAGAACTCCCCTAAATTTAATTCCAGTTTCAAATCAAATAGTTGAACTGCAGCTACAGTTTAGAGAACCATCCAAGATTGATTTTAATATTTTCAGTGACAGACAATCAACCACAACCCTGGGTCAGATGCTCATAAAATTAATTTCCCTAGCCATTAAAAACATTCACCTTCTTTCTGGTCTGAATTATCCCAGTGTCAAATTCCAGCCTTTGGATGTTTTCTTGCTAGGCTGGGAAGGGTTATATGATCACATTTCTCCTCCCCCCCATCAAATCACTCCTTTGCCTTTAACAAAGCCAAGTGCACGGAGATCTTTGAGTCTCCCTGGTTATTTCAGCTTTGCTCTCAATGCTCACAGGTTCTCTTTGACCCTTTTGATTTCTGGTTCCCAGAAATAGATGTTGCAAGCCCAGGGATAACAAAACTTCTGCTCTTCTGCCTGCCCGTGCCCCCTAAATGCAGCCAGGGACCATACTAGCCTTAGAAACCAGAGCTGGGGACCTCTTCTTCACCCGCCACACTCCCTTCGCAGCTCTGCCCAAGTCTCCGCTTTCCAGGGGACGTGACCTGCAGTGTGCCTGGCACTCTGCTCTTGGATGACTGGCCTTACTTGTGGTCATATCAAAATGCTGTTTGCCTATATCCCATTCACTAAGCATCTCACGTCACCAAGCATGCCATTTTCCCTGCGGAAGTGCGTAGCAACTGGCACCAATGATGGTGGGAAAGGTGGTGTCCATTACAGCTAGTCTTGCATCCCTTTCTCTGCCCTATATAGCCTTGCTCCACCACCACCTCTTTCACTCCTTTTATTCCCCCAGAGCTGGGGATGGGGAGGATGAGGCTATTTACATAGCGCCCCCCCCCCCCCCCCCCCCTCATCATGATGCTTTTTGCACTGGATTTATTTTTCTCTCTCTAAGATGGTTTCTTTGAAGTCAACGAATAGACCAGAGGTAACTGGGCAAGATTTAAGAGCCTCAGTCATACAACAGCCAGGGCAAAAGTAGCAAATCCCAAAGGATCCTTGCCTGGTTCATCCATAAAACCGAGGTATAAGGAAAATGGGACTGGATGTCCTTTCACTCCCTAATAAAAGCAGACTGAAAACATTATAGGGTAAATGTTCTACCAAAGTGAGCCACAAGATCAGGCAATAATGAAATCTCCAGTAAAGTGGAGGGAGGCATCACCTCAACAGCTCATTGGAGTTGCCTTCTCTAACGAGCACAGCAGATCCGCGTACCCCGATGTCACCAGTACCCCAGCCCCAGCCTGCTGCGTTCATGTTGGGAAGGCCTGGAGGAGCCTGCAGGCAGATGCTGGAGCCCAGCCTAATCTCAGCCCCTCAGCACTAGCCAAGTAATGTGTGTAGGACACGTACACCTTGAGTGGTCTCAGAGCTGGAGCCGTGCCTTGGGCAGGAACAGCCCTGGGACCCCACTGGCACAGAGCTCTTGGGCCAGGAGGCTACAGGGGTGGAAAGAGGAAAAAGCAAGATCCTGAACGCACATCTCTCTGTCTTACTTAAACGCTCGGTGCTTATGTCTTTTCCTCTCCTCATTCAGCGTTTTCCTGCCACTTTGCTTTCTCCTCTGGCATTTTTCTTCCTCCTTTGAACACGCTCCCAGGAGAGCTCGCACTGTCACACTTACTCGGCAAGCTTTCATATATGAGCAGGAACAGAGGAAAGGCTTAAGTGTCAGGGGCCAAGCAAAGCTATCGAGTTGTGCTTTTCTACTTGGGATTCCTTTGCTTTTGCCTTCCTGAAAGAGACCCAGGGGTCTCTTTGGAAACCTGCTTTGCTGCTCCTTGCTTAGCTCTGGAAACACTCTGTACTATTAAAAATAGCATGCCCTGGAAAAGTTGGCACATTGGGTTTGTCATACTATTTCTAAAACAGCTCTGAAGATACTGGGAAGACTGAAAACCAGCAACAACCCGGAGATGACCAAACTGCACATGAAGCTGTACCATGGTCAACACATCAAAACTCCTGTGGCTCAGAGACCCAACATTTCCTTGGTCCAGGGGATGCTTTCTTTAACATGCCCCAGAGGACAGACACTGCCAGGCAGGACAGAACAATCCCTAGGGGTCAGGGTGGCCAATCCCCCGATCCTCAGCAGCTCTCCCAGCCATACCTGCCTTCCCACGGGGGAGACCGGACAGGGCAGCACAATAGCCATTTCCCTCTTTGCAAATATATAATTGGAGTTACCACGCCACATTTTCACGACCCACAATGAGGGTCAGATGTTCAGGAGACCTCAGTTCCTGTTTAGTTATTAAGAGGGCAGAGATTTTCAAAGAGGCTGGCATATTGTATGCTATATTTATCAGAAAATAGCCCTAAATATCAAATGAGGGCCACAGCTTGGCTTTTGAAAAAGCCTTTAAAAATCCCAACCACCTGGCTCTCCCAGATGGGAACAAAGTGATGCTGAAAATCTGGTATCCTGCCAGAGCATGGCACCATGCAGTCGGTGCTATTGTCACACCATTGCACTGCAGCCTGAACCCCACATCAACCCTGTCCCTCAGACACTCTCAAGTTGGTCAATAAGATGTTTCCTACTGATAGCAGAGAGCTGAAGAGTGAATTGAGGTCCCACTGTGCACGCGCAGGGTTTTTTATAGTTTGCACAGCAAACAAGAGCTGTAAGTAGGGAGCAATCACACGTACAAGATGTTAGATCTCCAATCATCATACCCAAGTGCCTCACAGCCTTTCAGGTATTTCTCTTCACAACATTGCTTGGCAAGGGACATGGATAAGAAAAATGGAGTAATTCATCCTGGGTCCCCACCATCGGTGCTGGAGATGGAGTTGGACAAGAGCCTCCCAAGTTTCAGCTCAACTCCCTGCTCACTGCACGAGTCTCTCACTCTGCCTCTGAAGGCTAGAGACAGTCAGTATTTCCTAATAAACATCCTTCTCCCAACGTACAAGATGAAGGGAAAGAAGGAAAACCCAAAGGAGAAAGATTGTGCCTGGAGCCACAGAGCAGAGGAGAAGCAGGACCATGATCTGTGACCCGGAGATGCCCATTTCTGAGATGTCCATTCCAGAGCCTGCAGCACACGAGGTATTTCCAGACACATTTTTCTCACTCTCTGATCAGATTTGGAATTGACAAAGCATCTCTTCCTATTTCAACAGCAACCCAGCAGACACAGTCAGAAACAATATATAACCACTATTGCAATTCTTATTGATTTGTCATCAGAAAACTCAACTTCTTAAAGAAGCCCTACAACAACCACTGGAATTAGGGAATGGACACCCTGATCCCACAGAAGTTGTTTTGACCACTGGCACATGGACAAAGACCTTGTTTAAAATGTAGCAAAACCAGACTTGATGATCTGAGGAGTAACTAAAAAATAATATAACCCTTAAGCTTAACATTTCTATTAAAAACACAGCTTAAAAATAAATTACTAATCATTTTCAGATACTTATTTTTAAAATATTGATGATGTATTAATATAAGCTTGTGAGTTTAAAGCACTTCTCCTAAGGTTGCTGAGAGTTCAGACAAAATCAAAACAGTCAGAGCCGCACGTCATCTCTGCTCTGTGCCACTGAACTGGAGCCCAAAGTAGCCGGGCCCCTTTCTCCCTCTTCTCCATCACTGTGACTCACAGCGGGCTCCAGAAAGGGATAATATTATTCCTAGAGAGAGGCTGTATCTTCAGTGTCTGCTGAAAAGTCCCCTAACTAAATAAAAGAAACTTGAGCTGCTAATATTTATTCATAACATTGAGCTTCTTGCATGCGCAGTGATACACACACACACTCGCTTCCACTGGAACAAAACGTTTAAGCAGAATTCAGGCAAAATACGCCACACAAAGAGCAATACCTCTGCAGGAGTGGTCCATCTTGTTGTATTTGAAGTACCCGCTTTTGCACTGGCAGAGCGCGACCCCATCAAAGTCGGTGCATTCAGAAGTCTCTTTGTCGCATTCGGGGTCTTTCTGCTTGCACAAGCTGCCGACTGTGGGAAAGAGGCGGCCAACATCAGCGTGGTTCTCTCTGAACCCACCGTCACGCACATTTGCTTTCCCCAGGCATTGCATTCAGCTCATGTGCTGCTTTAATCTCTTTTCCTTTTTTTTTTTTTAATAACATTTGTTCCATTAGGAGACAGTCAACATTGCACCGTCACCCTTTCTTGCATCTCTACCATTGTTTGCACAGGCAAACAGAGGGGGCGAATAATAGACGTTTCAGCTCGGAGGCAGAAGGGGAAATGAAAAAGAAAAATTTGGTTTGGCTCAAGCTGAAACACATTCACCCCCTGAGACAGTTCAACAAATCAATTTCTAAGTTTATATCAAGCAAAACATTTTGCTCAGCCCAAACCAACTTTTTTTCCATCTCAATATTAAACACTGGATTTTTTTCATTTTACAAAGAAATAATTTGTCCTTTCATTTACATTACTTTGAAGCAGCGTTATAATTTAGAAAGTCTGATTTGTTACAATGAGCATTCAGGAAAACTGTGGGTAAGTGATGGAAATCGTGTCACTGAATTTACATTATTTACTGGGGGGTCAGAGTAAATGGAATGAACAAATGAAAAAATATTCATGAGAAATATGATTTTACGGAAAAAGCATCACTCCATTTGGCACTCACCTGTCCCTGCTAGATCCATGTTTTTTGGGTTTTTTTTGATCTGACATCTTTTCTTTTAAGTAATTACGCAAGAACATAATTTGTTTCTCATTCTGTTTAATTTAAGTTAGAAATAACCTTTACCAGAAGCACTGTTTCAGAGATAGCAGCTGGATATAATCTGAGTGGGTCTACCAAAGTAATATAATTCAATCCATGGTGGAGTGTGGCTTTAAAAGAAGTGTGGCACATTAAAATAAAAGCACAAGCTAAATTTCTCATCTTTGTGTTTACTTTGCCAAAACGATCCAAGGGGTCTCTCACTAGGCCCAGGCTAAGCACTACCACCCTTCATCCTCAAAGCCAAACCTTGAAGCCTCGAAGCCCAGAGTCGCAGAGCTCCTTGCAGGAGCCCATCTTTCAAGGGTACTCTCTCCCTGCATCTGCTGGTTCCTCTCACAGCTAAATCTCCTCTATCCCACCCTTGAAAAGCGAAGACCAGGAGGCGAAAGACAGAGGGCCACCACCTGGGGTTCACCTGGAGAAGGTGCTGCACCACGCTGATGTGCTTCTCCAGGTCTCCTTGTGCTGGGCCCACAATATCCTTTGGCAGGTAGAGAATTTGGTACAGAAATCGAAAGCTCTTAATTGTGAACGATTTTTACACCCTGCAACACTGAAATTGGGCAGGCAGGAGAGCACGGCTCCCTGCTGTGGTGGTTTCAGCTGGAATGAAGTTGACTTTCTTACTAGCAGCTGGTGTAGTGCTATGTTTTGGATTTGGGATGGGAAATAGCGTTGGTAGCACACTGGTGGTTTTGGTTGTTGCTGAGCCCTCAAGGCTTTTTCTGCTCCTCACACCACCCCACCAACGAGGGCTGGGAGTTCACAAGGAGTTGGGAGGGGACACAGCTGGGACAACAGACCCCAACTGACCAAAGGGATATTCCATACCATATGATGTCATGCCCAGTGATATATAGCTGGGGGAAGAAGAAGGAAGGGCAGAGGGGGTTGTTCAGAGTGATGGTCTTTTGTCTTCCCAAGTAACCGTTAACGTGTGATGGAGCCCTGCTTCCCTGGAGATGGCTGAGCACCTGTCTGCCCATGGGAAGTGGTGAATTAATTCCTTGTTTTGCTTTGCTTGCATGTGCAGCTTTTTCTTTCTCTATTAAACTGTCTTTATCTAAAGCCACGACTTCTCTTGCTTTTACTCTTGCAATTCTTTCCCACTTCACAGCGAGTGGCTGCATGGTCCTAGTTGCTGGCTGGGGCTAAACCACGACCATGTAGCCTCCAGCAGCTCTAATTGACTTCATTGGGGGGATTTGTCTCAGCTTTCACGCTGTTTCCCCAGCTCCTGGCTGTGCGGGTGGAATTAAGACTTACGGTTTTTTGATCTGGCCGGGGCCCAGTGGCACATCCCGGAGATGAAAGGCTGCCCTACAATGCCTCTAATCCTGTGCTGCATGATGTTTTCACAGAGAGGCAGATTTCTCACACATGTGGCAAAGATAAGGCTCGATATCTGCATCCCTTTTATACTGCAGGGCTCTTAAGATGACTCCCATTTATATAAGATAAAAAAGATTCAGAGGGATTTTACCAAACACCAAAATCTTTCTCCCTCTGTTATAAAAGGAGCCAAATAAAACATCCCTTTCCCTTCTCATCACAGTTCCTCCAGATGCTATTTACCTCTGTGGAGCGGTTTCAGGCTGGAGATGATCTGGCAGGCTTCGGTGGAGGAATTGCAAGTGCGAATGTAGCTTTTCACGCTGCCGACAACGTCATAGAAAGTCACGTTGGATGCTAAAGAGAACGTGGATTGCACTGAAACATGCACAAAATTTGCCTCCCTAACAGAAAACAAAACAAAACAGTCCTGAGTACCACGGGTCAGTCTGGTATCATTGTTAGCACCTTATACATAGGACTCTCATTAATGCACATTATACATAGGACTCATTAACGCAAGCAATGCTTATCACAGACACAATGTTGCACACATACTGAAACAGCCGTGCATTGTAACAGACCTTAAAAACAGGACAGAAAAAACTTACACACAGAAAGATAAATTTGGGGCTGGAAGGGGTGCTGGCACCTCACTTTGAAACCAGCCATAAATCCCTCCCAGGCAGCTCACAAGCCCGTCCCCAAGCTGCTCAGGCCAGGAGGAGGGTACCAGGAGAGCTGGGCAAGGTGGTCAGGCGTTCCCCATGCCCTGTGCTACCGCCAGGCCAGATTGCATCAAGACCAGCACCAAGATCAACATGAATCTCAAGCTGAACATCCTGAATGCTTGAGTTTCTCACTCTTCCCCTGGTAGCTTTAGCCTTACCTGGTCACCTTAACCGTGGAGTGGTAGTACCCCGGCAAGCCTGACAGCGATGCATCAAGCTGCAAGGAAGGAGAGAGCAGCTGTTAGTGCCCCAGGGGATGATGGAAGGAGGCAGCCTGGTGGGATGCAGCATGGGTCAGCCCTCCTGGGTCACCGACACCATCCCCTGTGTTTGCCAGAGCTTCCTGCTGAGGCCAAGGGGGCTCCGAGCATCCCAGCAATTCATCTGCTCAATAAGAAAGATGTGCCATCCTGTTGCCAGCAAGGGACAACTGAAGTCACTGTTGCACAGCCTTGGAGAAGAAAAAAGACCTGGGAGTTTTGACATGAGCACCTGCATGGGGTCCCACTGTGCAATGACTGCCAAGGTAGAGGACAAGCCAGAAGCCAGGAGAGCCCTGGGCGAGGTCGAGCTCAAAGCAGCACCCTCAGAGACTGCTCATCTTCCAAGGAGCCTCCCTCTCCCTGGATCCATGCAGCTGGTTGTGCTCTCTCCCCAGCACAAGCTTTGCAGGCAGCATCAAGGCGACTCACCCGGGTTACCCCCTCCTTTGGCGGCATCTCCAAATCACCTACTCCAAAAAGAGTTGGGATGAACTACAGCCAGCCCAGGAACTGCTAACAGGATGAACTCATGCGTGCTGTGATCTGGCTAAATAACACACAGAGATGTATCTATCCCCAGCCCCGGGGTCTTTTTGGAGCAACTGAAAGCACAGAGTACACCAGCTCATCCAGGGCTTGCTCTGAACAGATCGAGGGACATGTGGTTGTGATAGAGTGGCTAGGAAACTCCACCAAGAGGAAGGTATATTTGGGTGGGTGCTGCTGCTGTGCTACATCCCATGGGGTTTAGCTAAGAGCAAGGTGGCACCAGCTGCAGTCCAACCTGCCCCAGCACCCGTGAGATTTACAGACGAACGATGAAGCTCAGAGTTACTGTTATAATGCTTGACCTTGGAGGAGCACTAATGCCATTCTGAGGTCTGGAAAAGGCAATGCAGCCAGAAGACGCTAGGAAAGGATGGTGGCTACAGAAGCGTAAACCCAAACACACCACTTCCATGAGAAGGCCTTCAGGATTTTCTGGGCAGATATGCTGTCTTAAGCCCCATAGGAGCCGTATCTCTCCACTGCTGTCGTGACAGCCTGGGCAGGGCAGGGGAGAGAAGCGTGCTGGGATTTAAAAGCGTACACCCCACCAGTCCTAACTTACACCGCACCAGGATTGTTCAGTGATTAAAAAGGCTAAATCCACACTACAGACTCTTGTGACTTCCCATGACAACCATAAGAGGAGCAAAGGGGACCTGCCCCATTAGCATTGCCGAAGTCTCAGCAGCAACACTCACCATTGCCAGGATTTCATCCTTGACGTGGAGGAGCTCTGCGTACTTCCCATGGGTAATATTAAGTTTCAGGGGGACCTGGCCAATAAATATTCTTACTAAAAATGAGAATAAGACAAGTTAGTTGGAACACACATCTCCATGTCATGTGTAGCTGCGGTTTCATCCGCCTTACATGAGAGACTGTCTGCATGGAAAAACCCTTCAACGCAGCAGATAGATAGAAAACTCAAATCTGACATCCACTGCCCCAGTAAAGGAAAGTCCTAGCCTTGGGATTTTTCCCAAGGGTTGCTGCAATGTTCCCACAGCCCCAGTCAAATTCCAGAGCTCAGCGCTGCTGAACTACCAGCATTTCACCGCAGAGTTCATACATGTCCTATAGAAACACAGACTAATTTAAAAAGGCCCCTGAACACAGAAAGAGCTGGGTAAGTTTATTAACAAGATAGTTTCAGGTACCAAAGCTATTTATAATAATTTGGGGTAAACCTGCCAAATCTCTTACCCCTCCCTCTCATGGAAGGAAAGCAAATCAGCAAGTCAAAATAAAGCACTGCAGAAAGGACATTTTCATTTTTCAAATTGTTGGACAGAATGAGCAATGACATTTGAAAAGAGGTCCAAAAGATGCATTTTTCCGTGCTTAGATTTATATTTGATTCATGGCAGCAGAATGCAATAATCCGAGTTGTCCAGACTCAGAGAGATAATATCCCTAAATCTTGTATTAAGTGTCATGAGATACTCAGTGGAAATGAGAACTCAGAGCTCCAGTTTTATGTTCCACCAGAAAAACAAATAAGGTCACAGATAACATTATAAAGCCTCCAATTCCTTCCCATTTTTTCCCAACCACAGAGCCTATCTTCATCACAAATTTTATATCAGACAGCTTTAATATAACAACTCCAGGTAAAAATAATCACCTTCTCAGTATTTACATAATCTGCCCATATCCCAGTGCAAGGCATAATCAAAACAACTCTCTAGATGAGAAGCTGACACATTCCAACCCGAAGAAATGTTTCAAAACACCCTTCAGGGACACCTCACCCATGTTTCCTTAGCAAAATTTCCATGCCTCTAATCCTCGCTGATTAAGGGTCAGAAGAAACTCTAGCAAAACAAATTCCCCTTTACAATGGGACATTGTAAGTCCTTGAGATTGAGAGTCCTCTAATAGAAAGGAGGGGGTCAGAACCTGAGTTCCAACTAATAACTGTGCTGCATGAAAAATGCTAAAGGTAGGAAACAAGACCTTGATCTTGCAAAGACTTTCACGGCTGCTTGATTTTCCGCACACGGCTGATCCCACTGAAGCCAGGTTACACAATAGCCCCGCTCACTTCTCCCAGGCCAAGCGCCGTCGCCCGGGTTAGCAGGGCTGGGAGCTACAATAAGCTGCTGCTGAACGCTTTTTGGGGGTTGTAAAACACATGAGGAACAGAAGGGGCACATCTGTCCTCACTAACAAGCCTCTTGCTGTGTTTTTTTAAGAAACCCTCAGCTATCACTGCGCCTGCTCCCCGGGGCACCCCAACACAACAGGCTTTAGACACTGCACTTGTACAAACACTAAAAGGCTCTTGTTAAAAGTGATGGTTGGGAGGAACACTAAGTTCCTGAACTAGTCTGAGCCCAGGTTAATTTGTTTTAGAAGATTACAGATAATTATTTCCATCTTTTTCTTCCCTGGATTTTCACTTTTGTTTTCTTACCTAAATTGCACTTTCCTTTTTCCAGCTCATATCCAAGAGGACACTGACAGATATAGGAGCCACGGGTGCTGTTGCAGGTGGCCAGTGCAGGACAAGGGTTGGAAAGACATTTATCCACATCTGCGAAAGCAGAAAAAACCCAGGCTATAGTTATAGGATCACAAAAATCATCAACTGTCGGGCTAAAAAAGATCAACTTGGCTCCTCTTCTGTGACCCCCTGAGCACTATCAGATGGTTTGTTGCATCACTTGCACTTATTATTTATCCGGTTCTTAAGTATTCTGTTGGAGCTAAAAGAAGAAATACAAACCACGTTCTCTTGAATATTCATTCAAAAGCTCTTGGGATGCAGTGTTGATCCACGTTAATATTAACACCCAGCTTG
Source organism: Limosa lapponica baueri (assembly GCA_002844005.1). Taxonomy (NCBI): domain Eukaryota; kingdom Metazoa; phylum Chordata; class Aves; order Charadriiformes; family Scolopacidae; genus Limosa; species Limosa lapponica. The sequence goes on from KZ505837.1 coordinate 702,018, forward strand.
TCTACGACACTGCTCATCTGCAGATCTCTGGGTGCTTTCCAAAGACAAGGAACCCTACAGTTACGGATGGAGAGACCGAAGAAGGGACCTTAGTTAGACACAGGAGCACGGACTCCTTCACCAAAGTCCTGCCCTTTTCATCCAAGCCCTGTTTCCATGAACGAAAGCTAGTGCTTGAACACTGATGCAGTCTGTAGATTACCCAGCAGTCGTGCAGACATTCTCAGCTGCCGTCACCTCCTTTACCGGGGCTGCAGCCCCCTTCCGTGCCAAGCTGAGGATGTTCACAGCAGTAATATCTGCCTGTGCCACTGCTCGTAATGCACTTCCCACTGGGTGAGGAAGGGCTTGGGGAGCAGACACCAGCTGTGAAATAGGGTGTTTCAGGGGATTAATGATGGTAGTCTTGGGTGCTTCATAGATTAGACAACTCAAACTACAAGTTCTGGAGAAGATACCCAATATCTCCCTTTGAAAAAACCCACCTCCTCATCAAAAATGCTCCTTCTTGCTGTGTGTACGACTCACACAAGCACAAATGCCTGCCACACATGCATGCAGAGGCAGACCGTGGGCAGGACTGTGGACTTGTTGGCAACAAGGTGCTACAAGATATGCTAGACAGTTTACGCACCACTTGTACCTATTCTGCAGCTGCTGCCGAGCCCTGCAGCAGAGGCAGGAAGGATGGGCTTTGTGGTCTAAGCACAAAGCGTGAGAGTCAAACCCATGTGTGTGTTTCTGACAGCACCCAGACACCCCAGGGCATCACACAGGCTCTACAGACCAGACAGTCCCAAGCCGACTTGGGACATACCATTTGACACAATCTCTGTGTCTCAACTAGCCTGGCATGACCACCTCAGCATCATCAAGAAGGAGATTTGATGTCTCCGATCCGAGCATCCAGAAATGAGTGGGTGTATTTTAACGTGTTGGCTTTCGCTTTGCCATCCTTCAGTTTGTGCTTTGTACAGTGGGGACCATGGCAGCTGCTTCTCCCACAGCACCGAGTGCCAACATAGAAAGCACCATGTCTCAGGCAGCAGAAGGATCTTTTTCATTCTGGTAAATGGCAAAACTTGGTATTTAAAGGAAAGAATAACTTGGCAAATGTGTGAATCAGTTGGTTAAAAGGATACATTATGCTAGTTTTGGATTAAAAAAATGATCCATTCCTTTACATGAAGCCATAGCTATAATTAAAATCAATCAGCCTGAGAAATAGCCTTTAAATACTTAATTATTGGAGGCAATATATACTATTGCCAGTATTTTACTGTGATTAATGCAATTAGCGCACACAATATCCTACAGTGGCATGCGGGTCAGGCTCCTGGACTGTAAACACAGAATCAATTTCCATTCACATAAAACTTTGCTGAATGTATTTACTTGAGAAGATAAGGAGCCTGGCAGCAGTAATAAATGACTGTAACAATGCACTGAGCAAGACTACGGTACATAGCCTACCAGGAGAAGCAACAGGCCCTTGAGTAGGAGATTATTTAGTGAGGTGGGGAGAAAATGACCACAGGCTGTAATAACAGAAGTTGCAACACAATACCAAGTTCTGGCCAACCACCTTTTCTCATTAGTAAGATAGATACTAATTGGTATCGATCAATATGGGTGACTGATCGACAAATATAAAGTGCACCCTACAATTAGCTGGAAAGCCTGTCACCTTTATTTTCTTGAAATTCTCAATTTTCAGTTTAATGTTTCCATCAGAAATGTTCACCAAAATGCTCACCCTTTTCCAGCAGTTCAGTTTGATTGCTAAACCGTTAGCTTAACAACACAAAACATGGAGACTGAGTCCTTATCCTAAAGCTCTGCTGACAACATACATACGTACATAACCCTTGGAAGACCCTTAAAGGGGAACCCAGGCATTGCTGGCCCCCTCATCCCCCGCCTCACCACTGATGAGTGCCATTAGATATATTACCTGTTGCCGGAGATGATGTCCTCAGCCCAGTAGTGCTACTTGATGGAGGAAGAGTGGTTGGTTTGGTAGCAGCCAAAGTAGTTGCAATGCTCACAGTGGTCTTGCTGGCTGGAGGGGCTTCAGAAGGACTCGTAACAGGGATGTTTTCTTCGGTGACTTTACCAGGCCTTGCAGTGGTAGGATCCACAGCTTCTGTGCTTTCACCAGTGGTATACACGTGCTTAGTGGCAGTGGGCGTTTGAGGTCTGTGGGCTTTCGTGGTGCTAACATCACCTGGGGTTGGCTGGTGACCAGCCGGTGTTGTCAGCACAGGAGGTTTCACAGTTGTCAGTGCCACTGCGGGGATGATGACGCTGGGGTTTGTTGCACCTGGTGACGGACTAAGGGGTGCCTCCGTTGGCCCAGCTCGTGGGGCATCACTGGCTGCGGTGGGCAGTGGCGTTGCCATCCCAAAGCTGCCTCCCTGGGTGGTGGTGGCTCTCGGTGAGGTGGTCTCCATTACCGTCAAAGGAATGGACACAGATATGATGCGTCCACCAAGCTGCTCCATGGGTGCCGTGGGGAGAGGAGGAGACCTGGTGGAGGTGAAGATGGTGCTGTTTTGGGGCTGGTGCGTGACACTGTGCTTGTTGGTCCCCCTGGGTGAGCTCCCAGCCACAGTGGCTGTGGAGGATGCCTGCCTGACCACAGTCGTAGCTACAGAGGTGCTTGCTTGACCACTATCATTGGACTGAGAGATGGATGATGGTGATGAGAACAGAGGCAATAAAGATGCTAATGAATAGGATGGGGAAAGCAATGAGGAACTGGGCAAGGAGGACGACAAAGCCTGCAGAGGGGGTGAAGATGCCACCACAGAGGATGAGAGTGGTTCAGATGACTCTGATGATGTAAATAAATAAGTTGGTGGTGGTGTTGATGACAGCAAGTGATGCAGTGATGACACTGCAGAAGAGGCTGGAAATGCTGATGAAGACACAGATGATCTACTAGTAGTCAATGACTCAGAGTCAGTGTTGAAGAGAGTTGTGTTTTGTACACTGCCTGGAGAAGCAGAAGTCAACAGTTTGGACGAGTGCACCACCAATGGCTCTGTAGATGGTTCAACAAAACTGCCATCGCTGGATATGTTGTTCCTCCTGTCCTGTGCCACAGAAGACCTCGATGAATCAGAAGGGTTGGAAATCTCAGAAAAAAAGGTGGAACTTTCTGAGGAGTCAGCAGAGGCACTGCTGTTTGAGATAGACAGGAGAGTCCTTTCTCCTCCTCTGGTATACGTGGTTGAAATGTATGTGCCATCTGTATGAGAAACCGAGGTCCGTTTCTCAGCATCAATGCTACTGACCGGCTGATGGCTACTTGAAAAGCCTGCAGTAAAAGGACAAAATATATTAGAAAGATGGAGTAATATTAAAGTATTTTGATGCTATATTAAAATCACTTGCAAAATACATAAAATGTCCTTGTCTGTGAACTGGCCCATGCTCTTCTAAAAATTTAGAACACCATCCAAGCATGGGTGCCAAATTAGGAGTTTTCTGCGCTCCTTCATTCATCCTAAAATGGTGAACTCAGACAGAAACAAGGCTCCTGTGAAAGGTGTAGGCTTCTAAAACACTCTTCTTCCAGTATTGCTTTTCTAATGTGATTGAGCACTTATCTTTCCACGCTATTTTGTGGCAAGCTAAGCAGGAAAACCCATCTGTTCTCTTTATCACTCATAATTTATAAAACTCATATCCTCTCCCTCTTATCCTCTGTTCCCAACTAAAGAATATCCATCTTCTTCAGTCGGTTTGTTTTCACACACAGTGAACTTCATGCCTCTGCAGGATGAAATTATTATAATATGTTAATTTTCAGCTTATCATAAACTTATCGGTAGAAAACTTTGCAGTCAGGAAATCCTAAATGAGTAGCACATCAGTCTGCAAAAAATTCAGATTATTTAGCATAAAAGGTGCAGTCAATCTTATAATATGAATTTCAGGGTGTACAGATAAATTCAGCAATCTCTAAAAATAAAAAAAAAAAAAAGGTAATGAACATTTGATTTAATTCTTCAAATGACTTAGGTCAGCATGAAACAGTTCTGAAAGCATCACCTACAAGAAACCAATTAGGACACAAAAAAATAACGCAGCCACCAAAACAGGACAGTTTGCCTGCTCAGGCTCATGGTTTTACTTCTGGAATGATTCCCCAGCCAGGTGGGGTCTGGCTTTGAGTCCTTGGACGAAAACATCCCCCCAGGTGTACCCACAGGTGGCACTGCATGTACCAATGAACAAAAACTCTGTATGCAAGGTAGGTAAAGGCACGACAATGTGAACTCCCCCACCAGGAGACACTAACTTACTTGTGAGGTCGTTTTGGAAAGAAGAATAAGTGGGCATCTTGGAAGAACGTGTGAAGAGCGTCTCCGTTGCAAAGTCCGAGATGCCCCCGCTGCCGGCCGAGGCGTTGGCCGTCCCGCTCTGCTCCACCGACGTCGGCTGAGCCGGCCCCGCAGAGCTGGCGGTTTCGGCGTAGGAAGCAGAGCTCTCCGTGCCACCGGCCAGCGCCCCGTCTGTCACCGAGTGCAGCGTCCTCTCTCCACTGCCAGCAGACGTGGATGAACTGTACGTGGCATCAGTGATGGGGCTGGACGGCCTTTCCTCAGCACTTGAGCTGCTTAGCGAGTGATGGCTGCTGCCCACGGCTGGAACAGGATCGAAAAGCAGGAATGTGATTTTATCATCTCAGAGCGCAGAGTACTTGTGGTTTCTACAAAAATTCTGGTTTGAAATGCAGTTTAATAAAATTGCACAGATGATCACAGATTAAATCTCACATATCTATCACCCTAAACGTGGATTTAACAAACAAAGCATCCTCCAAAGAAACAGGACTGTCCGAATGCAGAGGGACAATCAGTACCATTAGAGTCATAACGGCATCTTTATATTATTTATAACTACTGCTCCAACCCAGGCAGGCAGTAGCAAGAAGCTAGACTTCTCATTTCTGAGACTTTTTTGTTAAAGACCAACAGCTGCAGACATACAATACCAAGGAGCAGAATCACCACCGCTTATAAGTTCTGCCTACGACACCTGCAACAGCTCTGACACATGCTGGTGGTCATATCAACCCCATGGAAGAGGAGGAGGGAGAGGTAGTGGTTTTTTTCCTAGTTCAAACACCATCCCAGAGTTCAGAAAAACTCACTGGAAGGTTCACTGCCAGCTGAGAAATAGGTGGAGACCCTGGATGAAAGGGTGACCTTGGTCTCCGGGTACCCTGCTCGGCCAGATGAGACGTGTCCTGCTCCAGGCCATTCTGTGGACGATTGGAGGGGGCTGGTGTGGGGCTCCCCAGCAGTGTCCGGGTGAGATGTGGGGTTTGCCACTGGCGTGCTCCACGTGCTGTGGTTAGCTGCAGCCCGAGATGTTCCCTCCCCACGGCTGGAGAGTGCGGTTGAGATGTACGTGGTCTCAGTAGGAGCACCAAAAACTTTTCCTCTCTCTGGAATTGCAAAGCAGAGATACATACAGATATACATAAAAATATATATTTTGTATATTACTAATACCTTTGAGGCCTCTACAGGGACTAAAATCTGAATTTCAGTTCCCACAGTGGAGGTGGAGCTCAGTTACCAACATCACTTATTTGCTAAGAGGGGTTCCCAGGCAATCTCTGCTTTTCCCCTTTACACCAGAAAAGTAAAACAGATTGGGATGCATGGTGTTCCTGAAGGAGAACAGTGGCAGGGATATAGGACCTGGTATTGGACATCATGGAGAAAGTTCCCTTGGGAGGACCAGTGGGTGTCAAACCAGCTCTGGTGGAACCCTGGAAGCAGAGCCAAGGCTGAAACACATGATAGCTGGGATCTCCCGATCCCTCACCACGTCTCATGCCAGGCTCCCTCGGACGTCTCATGCCAGGTTCTCGGTTTGAGGGCTAAGGTCAAGGCTCCATTGCACAGGGGCACATGTGGCCCAGAAGAGCTGTCTGGCCATCCTGTTTCTGACACGAGAAGCACTGTCCCGAGGCAGTGAGACAGATAACGTGCCAGCTGTGCAATGCTCAGATGCCCTTTGCTGTAAACCTGGCTTGCCAAAAAAGCAAATCTGGTTTAAAGCTAGAAAAGGGAGGGTGGGAGCTCAGGAGGGGGTAAGGAGGAGGGGTGCCTTCCACGGCAAACCAGGAAACCACAAGACCCACCTGAAGCACTTGGTGAAGGCAAAGACATTGAAATGCCAGGAGGAAATGCAGTCAGTGGCTTCGTTGGAAGCTCACTGAGTCCAGCACCACTCTGTGAAACATTGCTCTGCCTCCCAGGCTCTCCAGCTGATGCAGATGGCAGAAGGACCATGTCCAAGGAGCTGGTGCGGGCCGGAATGGGAGCAGAGCTCCCTGCCACACTGGATGTCACATGGGTGTCTGACATGGGCTCTGTGTTCCTCTCCCCACTGCTGGTGGCTATCACTGAGCTGGGAGTACTGGTGAGAGGAGCATTGGGCAGGCGTCCTCCCGTAGCTGAGGTCCCTTCTGCTGAGAAAAGGCAAAACAAAACAGATTTATAGACACTAAGCCATAAACACGTGGGCATGCTCTCTTCCATCACCACCTTTAGGCTGATGGCACAGATATAACATGGCAGAAGATCTAAACCTGGAGAAAACCGTGAAAACACAACCCTTTCCTGTGAAGGCAGTGCTGCTCACAGGAGGACACCCTGAAGAGGGCACTAGGAACAAGTCCTGGGAGTGCTGTCAGGTTTGCTTCCCTTTTGTGCTGTCTCAGAAAACACATCAAATCTTGGGGCCACACTGCTCTTGCAGTAAGGCTGGGTTTTTCTAGTGACTAAATGCAAAAAACAGCCAATGCATTTTTCTCTGGAAGTTGAAATTTTCCTCCATAATGCCCAATGCCATTGTCCAGCACCTTGTAGCATGCCCTGACTCCTCCATACAGAGTGGATGTTTGAGGTCTATGGAAAGAAGTCCCATGGGGACAGTCAGAACTCACCTGGGAAAGCATTTTCTGAAGCAGACAGCGAGCCTGTGAGCAACGGGTCCGTGGATGACACAGTGGCAACTCTGTCACCACCAGCCTGCGCTCCCAAAGAAGACTGGGTATGGTCTGGAGAGCTGATGGTTTCAGTACCAGTGGTGGAAATCTCTGTTGTTTGGGCCAGCCTGGTGCTGGCTGGCAGAGACCTTAATGTCCTCCCTCCACCCTTGGTGGCTGTTGTGGAAACCGAGGTGCTGGTGCTAGGGAAATCAGTTCTTCCTTCTGTTGACAAGATGCTGAATGACACATGGCTTCCTCTAGTAGCTAAGATGTGGGAGAGAAAATTTACATTTTTACAAATGTGAAACTATAAATAAACAAGCTTTCTTCCAGTAACACCAAGAGGCAGAAAGTACTTGCACGGTAGAAAATATGAGAAGATGTCAACCCAGAGAAAATAGGACATTCCAAAGATGTGAAACCTCCTTAGAGAGATCTGTCTTCTAAAAAATGTGGTTTGATGCTGAGAAAAGTGCTATTATATAAAAACTGTTGAACTGCTACGCTGTGCACTTGATTTCACCATTATGTGCCTGAGTGCACTCCATACTGCTAGAACAAACAAATACCCTAACAACCCAGAAAAGCCTGGAAATGAGTTCAGACAAGGCACAACAAGTCTGAAGAAATGGGATCAGGAGGATCAGACCCCTTCAGCACCACAGAGGGGTCTAGGACCAAACAGCGGCATGAAGGACCTCAGAGACCACATTCAAAGTTGCCTTAAATTTGTTGAACTGGTTCAGCTCCTGGGAAGCAGCATGGTCCAAGGGGTAGGACAGAGGGCAGGAATTGGAGTCCCTCGTTCTGCGGGGACATGATCTAATCCTCGCTTGCTTAGTTCTCTTGCCTATAAAATTGAGATAGCAACCAGAGATAGCAAAAAAGGGAATCATGATTCGAAAGTTAATTATTTTTCTTGGCATAATGAAACTTTCCACACATGTGCCCTTTCTGTCAAAAACCCAAACCACATTTTTTGGTCAAGCAAGAGCTGAAATATTTCAGACGCAAAATCACACTGCATTTTCCAAACAGTATATTCCACATAGCAGAAAAGAGTCAGGCAAGTATAAGATACAGCAACAGTCCTCCTTTTACTTACAAGAAAAAAGGTATTTCACTTCTAACTTGGGCTTACCTGATGAAGGACCTTCTGAAGGAGAGTGAGAGCCTGTTAGCGAAGGATCTGCCACCTGCTCGGTGAAATCTGTGGTTTCTCTGGACCCACGAACTCCATAGGTCTCTCTCACAGAAGACACGGATGAGGACTGGACTGTGCCCAAGGTCCTGTATATGCCACTGATGGACGTGGAGTCTTCTGCTGCCCACTGGCTGCTTGTGGCAGACCTCGGGGGCCTCCCACTGCCGCCGGTGGCCACGGCTGAAATGAAAGCGCTGGTGGGAGAGGAAGCAAGGGGTTTTTTCTCTGTCGTTGAGCTGTTAACTGGTCGGTGGCTGCTTCTGACACCTAAGATACAATAAAACCAGGTTTGATTTAAGCATATAGAGCTATATATTTGAGGGATTTTTTTGTACAGTATACACTTCTACACTGTTTCTTGAGAAACTGAACAGTTCTCAACTCGGAAAAGGCATTGCTCTGGGAAGAGGTGAATCCCTTACATTCAAGCACATGTGGCTAACAAAAAGCCATGAAAATCTCAACTTAAAACCATGGCTTTTAATGGCAGGCTGCGCACAATTCCTGATTTATGCATTCAAGGCGCCTTTGAGCCTGTTTAAATCAGGACTATATACCTTTAACTTCAAAGGAAATCTGGAGGACGAGCTAAAAAAGGCCTGGTTTAGGTTTTCTAGTGATTGCCCAGAGAGCCAAGTTGCTGTCTCAGTGCTGGGGTGATAGCACAGCCATGGGGCCGAGCCCCCCACAGCACCAGGCACCCTGAGACACACAGGACTGGACACAGCTTCATCCATAAGATGCTCAAAAACACCCCAGCCTGGTGTTCAACCCAGCCTGGTTTACCCCTCATTTAGCAGGCATTGCTGCCCCAAGGCTCCCCCAAACCACAGCGCTGGGCATGCCGATACATCACCAGCTCAGCAGGAACTACACTACAACACACAGAGCGATGGGCTTAATTGTGAATTAATGGTAAATCATAGAATCATGGAATGGTTAGAGTTGGAAGGAACATAAAGATCATCAAGTTCCAACCCCCTCTGCCATGGGCAATGACACCTCCCACTAGACCAGGTTGCCCAAAGCCCCATCCAACCTGGTCTTGAACACTTCCAGGGATGGGGTATCCACAACTTCTCTGAGCAACGTGTTCCAGCGTCTCACCACCCTCACAGGGAAGAATTTCTTTCTGGTATCTAATCTAAATGTCCCCTCTTTCTATTTAGAACCATTACCTATCACTACACTCCCTGATAAAGAGTCCCTCCCCGTTTCTCCTGTAGGCTCCCTTCAGGTACTGGAAGGCCGTTATAAGGTCTCCCAGGAGCCTTCTCTTCTCTGGGCTGAACAACCCCAACTTTCTCAGCCTGTCTTCATAGGAGAGGTGGGGTAGAGCTCGCTTGGGGACCACTACAAGGGCATGTGGCGGGTCAGCAGTGTTGTGGTGGTGGGGACTCCCAAAACGCCACCTCTCCTACAGGCCAGCCCACACGGCAGACACAGCGCCAGGTGACGGCTGCAAATCCCCAGCAAAAGTGTCTCCAGCAGGGAAAAAGTGCACGCACGTATTTCTAACCGATGGCTGCTTTCCCCAGCACCAGAGCTTCATTAGCAGTGAGGACACTGACGTTTTTCACTTTTTCACCCAAAAGCCAAGATCCACTCCCACCCTTCCTGCCAGCCCGATGCAGCCAGTAATAAAAATGTCCATGTATCCAATAGCGACTGATGGCCATATCTAAAGAAAAACAGCGCGGGGACGCGAAATCTCCTCCAGCCCCAAAGCAGCCAACTTTCAGACTAACAAATTTACCTCTGGAAGTACTCTGGGAGGCAGAGAGGGAGCTTGTGAGCAAAGGCTCCCCGGGAGGCACTGGGAGATCGGTGGCTTCCCGTGAGCCATTAGGACGGTGTGTTCCAGCCCCCGAGGAGGAGAAAGTCCCTCTCAAAGAGCTGGTGGGGTCGGTGCTGGTGGCAGAGCCCCTTGTCACCCCGTCTGTGTGGCTGTTTGCGGGGGACCCCGGTGCCCCTGCTGCCACACCGGGCATGTCAGCACCACGGGGGTCTGAGTGCAGCGTTGCCTCTTCTGCAGCTGGGATGCTCTTGGGTTCGGAATTGCTGCTAAAGGCTTAAAAAAAAAAAAAAAAAAGAGAAAAGAAATATAAAACTGCATACACGTAAATGAAAACAGCTGGGTAGGTTTCATCCCGCTATCAGTAGATGTAGACAACCTATGTGTGAATATTCAATACGGAAATATTTAATACTGGGAAATCATTAAGACGGGGGAAAAAAAAAGTGGTCTCTATATAGGAACTCCTGAAATTATTGCTTGCAAAATTCAACTGAAAGTTTTCAAGGAAAATCTACCCTCCTCTTCCAACAAGAATAATATTTATCCATACTTTCATTTCTGTGAAATGTTTTTAAATGTACAGAATGTGCCAAATACAATATTATTCCTCCTTTCTTTAAAATAAAAAGGATGTATTTTTTTGTTTATAAAGAGTCTTTAAATAATGTTCTGAGTTATCCAGCTAGCTATCAAAACTCACTCGTGGAAGCACTTTCCGAAGCAGACGGCGAGTTTGTGAGCAACGGGTCCGTGGCACTTCTGCCACCACCCCCCTGGGCTCTCAGAGACATCCCAGGGGACCGGGTCTGGTCTGAGGAGCTGGCGATTTCGGTACCAGAGGTGGAAACCTCTGCTGCATTGGCCGGCCTGGAGCCGGCTGGCAGAGACCTCAACGTCCTCCCTCCACCCTTGGTGGCTGTTGTGGAAACAGAGGTGCCAGCAGTGGGGAAATCCGAAACTCTCCTCTCCACGGCCGAGATGTTGGATGGCTGGTAGCTGCTTCCAATGGCTACGGCACAATAAAAAAAAACCTGGATTTATACGTATGAAATTATAAACAGATGGATCCATTTTCTTCCCAGATGCTTGCAGTGCACATACGGATGTTAAGCATAGGAAGTTTTCAATCTGGACAAAGTGCTCTTTTGGAAAGTCATGAATCCCCTCGCTGCAGGAAGACCTTGCACAAAACCCGGGGCTCGCTGCCAGGACAGCGTGGCTTCACGAGAGCCGGGGCAGCTCAGCCAGCAGGAAACCCCCCAGGACAAGGACTGTGGAGACTTGCCTTTTAAATCCCACCTTTGCTCTACGACTGGTGGAAATCGGCCCAGGCCCTCTTAGTACTTTTTTGTAGCTTGAGCACAGCATCAAACAGCAAAGTGGGGAAAGCTGAGCATGCGTCCTTCCCATAGGAGCCTGCAGCTCACGACAGATCCCAGGGCTTAACAGGACACAGGGAAAAATGCTTAAGGAAGAGCAAAATAGGGTAAAACAATAAATCATAGACTAACCGAGCTCACCCATGGCAGTGCTTTCTGAAGCTGGGTGAGAAGGGGTGAGATGGTGCTCCGTGGAGGGCCCCTGCACCAGGGCCACCGAGGAAGAAAACCCAGATCTCAAGTTCTCTGCAGCCCCGATGCTGCTCCCAGAAGCTGTGACAGAGGGAAGGGACGTGTCAATGCAAGAGCCCCGGAGATGCGCTTGCTCCCAGCAAGCCCCAGGCACAAGACTCAGCAACACCATGGTTTTCACTAAGTTCACGTGGAGGAGGGCAAAGTCTCCGTTTCGGAGAGCTCCAGAAATTAGCTGCTTGCAAAGCAAGCAAGGGGAAGCCGCAGAGCCCAGGGATCTCAGTTTTGCTGTCCTGTACAGGTTGTCCTGTACAGGCATCTTACCCTGTCTAGCCAAGAGCAAACCCACCCGGCGTGGCCGTGAGCGTGGGTTACCAACCTCACACCCCACTACAGCACCACTCGGGTGGGACACACAGCTCAGGTGGGGCTGGGACCTCACCTTTGCTCTGCAGCTAGCACTCAACCAGCTGAGATATTTTGCAGTTGCAGATGCCCACCCTGTAGAAAACACAATGATAAGGTCGAAAGACCTTTCTTTTTTTTTTTTTTTTAAAGGGAAAACTTTGGGGGTTTTGATTTTTTCCATTGCTTTTTCTTTCTTTCAGCAGGGAATTTCAGCTAACCACCCAAATAATAGCTAACAGAGCACGTGCAAAACACAGCACTTTCTCTGTTTCAAGAAAGCAAAAGCTACATAAAGGCTTTTTTAAAGATATAAAACAAATCCATGGGCCAGCAAAGCTCACCTCCAAAAGCACTGTCCGTGGCAGGCGATGCTGTGAGAAAAGGGCTTGTGGAGTCCCCTGTGACATCCCTGGGATGTAGCATGATGCGGTTTGCACCAGTCTGGGTACTGGAAGCTCGGGGGGAGGACTGGGGCTGTCCCGGAGAGCCAGGGAGAGGGGTGCTGGGGAGGGGTCGCAGTATCCCCCCACTGCTACCCGAGGGGCTGGATGAAGTGGCTGCAGTGCCCGTGGAAGGGCTGCCAGGTGGCTCTGTGCCCATCCAGCTGCTCGCCGGTTGAGACGGGCCACTGGTGCCTGCAAGACAATGGGGAAAAGCAAATGAGAGCATAGAGACGGGATGAGCTGCCCACCCGGCATCCTCCACTGTCACCTTCCACCTCTCCCCCGGAGCCCACGGTCCCCTTGCCAGTACTCTGCCTACAGCAACTTTGTGTCTGGGAGCTGCACTGAGTAATTAATAATTTTCAAGGCCAGGAGAAGCTGCATGGATCCTTCTCTCTCCACCTCAGTGCACGAAGCAAGCCAGAAAACCGCCCTGGGCACACGGTGAGGATGGAGGGCCAGAGCCAGCGCGCACAGCTCTAGCAATGCAACCGATGTCCAGCTTCTCTGGGCAAGAGCACCCCCTTGTTCCCAGGCTGAACTGGGATGGCTCACCTGGGTGATGAGTCTCTGCAGATGAAGGCAGCAGCACCATCCTCGTCGCATTGTCAAACCCCGCCAAGTCCCAGGCCCCACGGTGCCCGCCCAGCGTCCTCTCGGCCGAATTGGTGCTGACGGCTGCCAGAACTGGGGGTGTCCTCTCGGCAGCTGCAGGGGTGCCAGGAGAAGCCAGAGCCCTCTTGCCTCTCTCCCGGCTGCCCACAGCACGGTGATGGCTCCCAGCGGCTGGAAAGCAGCACAGAGAGGGTCATGTTCTCCCTGGACACGTTAAAGTGACTCAGCTGGGGTGGCAGCAGCGTCACCCGCAGTGGTACCCAGCCCTGCCATACGCGATAGACAGCGTCACAGCTGCATCCTCTGTGTTTCCTCTATTTAAGATAGAGCATGCTGCAAGAGGGACTGCTGGGAACAGAGGGTTTCTGTCACCAAAAAATATCAGTATTTTGAAACTTGTCTTCATTTGTGCACGGCAAACAGAGAAACAGATACTTTTTTTGTAAACATTAAAAAAGCACAAGGCAGTAAATAGCTTATGCCAGGAGAGCGAGCAGCTGGGCAGCCTGGGCATGCTAGCTCCACTCTAGTCCCTAAGCAGGAAAAAAATTGAGGAATTAAAAAATTAAAGAAAACCTCGAAGCTCGTAACTCAGCAAGACACTTATTTCATCTGAGGTATTCAGAAAAAAACTGAAGTGGGGACAGGACAATCAGCACAGCCTTGTCCTGCTGGTGTGGGAAACAGGCTTTGATATAGTGGCACGCTTAAAAAAGTACATTGGTTTACTCATGACGACAGTCCCACCAAATGTGGTGAAGATTATGAACAAGCCCAAAGGTAAGTGTTCATTTGCACGATCTCCACGTGACGACCTCAGCTACAAATCATGATGCAGCTGGTCAGATATTTTTAACTCGGCCACTTATAATTTAGGCTGGGTTCGTGGTGGGGTTCAGCTCCTCCCGGGAGGAGACATGGGGATGCCAGAGGTCTCAGCTCTGTGTGCAGCCTTTGAACTCCGTGGATGGGCAGGAGTCTCTGGGGTGCTGCTGGGTGGTGAATAACAACAGCAGCAGCTCCCGAGAATCGCCTTCATTGTAACATTAAAAAAAAAAAATCAGCTTTCTTGGCATTGGATTTCTTCCAAAAATCTTAATTTCTAGCAGTGGGGTGGGAATACTTCCTAATCCACCAGCTACACTCGGTCCCTGGGCTGAGGGAGCAAATAGGGAGTCTCGCATCGATAAAACTCACCGGGAGGATGGCTGTGGGCGGGCAGGTGGGTTGCTCTCCCAGTAGATGGGGTGTCTGGGGGTTCTGCTCCCAGCAGGGTGGCATCTCCACCGCCGGCGGGGGGACCAACGTGCCCTGTGACTCCACTCGCTGCAGGTACTGCACTGTGCCTGGCAGGCAGCGATGCCCACTCCCTGCTCCCGGCCAGCATCGTCACCAGCTCCACGCTGTCCACAAGAGCACCAGAAGTCCTTATCTCCGTGTCTGAACTTCTCACGTTATGGCTGCTGTCAATGACTGAAAGGAATAACAAGAAAAAAAAATTAAAATCCCATCAGGTTCGGTTCATGGCAGTAACACTGAAGCCAATCTCTGATCTCATTTAGAGTAGAGAAAATTTTGCATAATCAAAACACAGACATGAAATTTATTTTTGGATTCACACCAGTGGAAATTAGGCTGTTCTGTGGGGCCAAATGCTGAAACCCACCTTTGTGCATGAGATTAATTCAAATCATGCTTTTTGTGTGCATTAGGAGGAATAAATCTTTAAAGGAGCGAAAAGAATGTCTTAAACAAACAACCGATGAAGGTATGCGCAGTGTGGAACCCATGGGAAGAGTGTGCAAGTCTCCAGAGCTGATGGCCAGCTGGAGCCCAGCACAGTCCATGTGTCCCATTCCGAGGGCGTGACGGGAGCAGGGAGGGCCACACAGATCTTCCCCTCTCTCTGCCCAGCCGGTGCTTGCTGGATGCCTGGCCTCAAGTCCCACCACCTCCAGAGAGCTGGCATGAAGCTGGCTGAGAACTGCAAGGCAAACAGGAGGGTTGGTATAACCCATCCAGACACCACCAGGCACCAGACAGAAGAGATCAGCATATGGTGTAGATTACACTGGCCATCCAGGAGCTGAAGAACGCCAAGGTGACAGGCATTTTGGTGTATCTGATGTTAATGTCTACCAGAACATGACAAACAAGATGGAGAAGAAGTTTGTGCATCTGCAGGTCCGTTTTCTGTGAGCAAGAGTGGCCAGAGCCCCTGCTCGATCCTAAAAGAGTTGGCATCAGCTCTCTTGCTCCTGCTAGAAGACTGCTCCAAACTCCCACCTCTCCCGTCATCCAGAATCTTTTCCTTATTTTTTTAGAAAATTAATAAACACATTTATGGAACAAATGTTGGTTCCCCAGCCAGCATTACCCTTTGGCTTAGCTAGCGCTGCCTCTCCCTCCACTTGCTCCCCACTGTGACGATGTGTAACAGCAGCAATCTCATCCCTTCTTTGCACAAGTTTCTTCTGCATTTCTACCACCTACTGTACCTCATGGACCCGGAAATTACTTCTCCCAGGGACACCAACAGACATTACATGCTTTATGGGATCTCCAAAAGCACACAGATGGCTGTGTGCATCTCTGGAATAGAAACATATTCCCAAATTGGGCCCTAAGCAGGGACTTAAGATGTTACTCAGTACCCAGCTTCTTGGCTCAATCATTAAGGCTGACCAGCGGTGGCAGCAACAGCAGGACTCGGTGCAGTAGCTGTAGCTTCAGCCTTGGGTCTGCCATCCAGCCTGCTACCGCCTGGAACAGAGCATCTACTGACAGCTGCCATGAGCCATTCCAGTGAGGTTTGTCAGGGCAATCAACATTTCCAGCCTGTGGTACCAGCCAGAGCTGCGCAAGGATTTCCCTGCACATCGGTCACATGAAAACCAGCAGCAACAGCAACCGTCCCTGCCCTACGTTACAGCCCCGAGGCTTGTCTGGCACTGCAGCCTCAGAGGTCCTTCAAAGCTCACAGCAAGTCAAAGTGACTCCAAATCACAGCTGTGTCATCTGAAACACCAGGCTCCCAGTTTTGCCCATCTTCCTTATAACCAAAATGCCATCTCTGGGCTAGAATAGCCCAACGCATGCTGTACTTGCTGAGTGGGCAGAATGGCTAGGGAAACTGCAATGTAAGGTGACAGAGCCTGAAGCCTCTCAAGAAACTGAAAAAAGTCATATATTTTGGGAGGGGCACTCTCCCCACGTTGTGGCTCAGAGATTCACCAGGCTATGGGACATGTCCTGTTTGTCACCCACATGGCATCTCAAAATAGGGCTGCGGATGACACCCAGGCAGCAGCTAAAGGCACGGCTCAGTGTGTTGAAGGTTAAGCCTTGCACATCTGTCCTTGGCTTCCAAGCACTTTCTGTAGGAAAGCTGTGCCTCAGAGAAACCCCCATGGGGCATCTACTCCTCCTTGCCTTGCGTGTCTCCTTTGGGGTTGCTGTACCTACCACACCAGAGGTGGCAATTTCAGGAGGGGTCTCCTCTAACCATCTGCAATAGCTTCAGTGGGAACTCACCAAGAAAATAGAGATACGAAGGTAGGACAGTCTGCATTTCATCCAGGGAGTCTGAGCACCACGAGGCTCAAGGAGACAAGAGCTGCGGTGGAGCAGAGCCCCTTGGGTGCCTTTACTGAGAGCCCGAGCCACGGCTGCAATGCCCACCTCACTGAGCACACTGAGCAGCCGCTGCCATCTGGAGCCGGCTGTGAGCCACCTCCTGTCCCATAAAACAAGCTGCTTGTTGTCGCCATTTGGACGAGGGGACGCAAAATCTCGCTTTTCTCATTTGCAAGCCAATACCCAGCCCTGTAATTGTAGCCCACAAGTCCATTTATAGCTGCCCCGATGCTGAAAAATTTGGGTGTGCTGGAGGGTTGGAGGCTGAATTTCCCTCCGTTCCCCTCTCGCTAAAAGCTTTCAGCTGTGCAACCCATGCTTACTGTGCCCCAGCAGCCAGCTTTGCTGCACAGAAGAAAGGGAAAGCAGCAGATGCTTAAAGAAACCCTTAGGGGATGAGTACAGACAGAGGGAAATTTGCTTTCTCAGGTTGCCAAGTCATTTGTCAACAAGGACTCCAGTCAGGCACGCTAAAATATATAGTGTGGGCCACTGCAGCAGGCATTTAATTGCCACTTCTTAAAAATACTCCTGGAAAAGCCAGCAAGCAGTACCTTCAGCTACGACCCTTGACTGAATGCAACCGGTTCAAAAGTCAAATGCTGCTGGTTGCTTGTCTGGTTGTTGTTTGGCCCGCAAATCCACCCTGGAGTTTTCTCTATCCTCTTTCGGCTCTGCAGAGCTGCTGGGAATAAACCAAAGCAAAACCTTTCCCCTTATCCTGGGCACCAGCAAACCTGGCTTTGAGTGCAGCCAGGGAGTGGACAGGCTGAATAAGAAGGTATTATTTACACAGGGGTTTTAGAGTCATCTGGCATTTTTAACTCTGCCCCGCAAAGTATGCCAGGTCCTATGCCAGGTGCAGGGGGGAAAACCTGGTGCCAGCA
>KZ505837.1:747659-785142 GCA_002844005.1 Limosa lapponica baueri
CCCAACAGATTGAGAATCTCAAAACACCACCACATTGTACAGCAGCAGAGATGGTCACTACCCTCTGTGGGAAACCCAGAAGTGATGGAATTAATAATTAATAGGATCAAAACAGATTAACAAAACTAGTTAATAACCAACCAAACAAAACCCTTAAGGTCTTGGGACGGAAAACCCCAAGACTTTGCTACTGCAGTCCTATGCAAATTCAATACTGAATGGCTCCTTCACTGAAGACCTTGTTTATTGTATTTGCCCTGCAGTTGTCGTGGCTCCCCCCAAATTTCTTCCCTGAAACTCAAGCACAGCTGCCATGTGTGCCTGTTCCACCACAACCATAGTAATTCCCTTTCAATGGATGGTGGCTGAAAGAGACGGAGTCTCCTGTTCTCACTTCCTACCAGATTTTCCAGTTCAACCTGAGCCATCGAGGTTGAGCGCAGACCTTTGGGGTAAGATGAAGCTTCAGGTGCTGAGATAGTATCTCACGGTTACAAGCTGATGTGTCCACATATAAGACTCCCGCTGTCCCACTTACACGGCCAGCCATATGCCAGCTAATGGGAGCAAGCAGTTATTTTTACCATTAAGCATAACCTTGAGTATGCAAGAAGTATGCTTAAGGTGATAAGCAAGTCAACTCTGCCACTCCTCACTGTGCACATTAGTGGGTCACAGGAACAACGAGCATCACCTTGGTCACTGCCAAGTGACTGGTACCAACCTGCACGAGGTGATCAAAACCGACTTAATCCAGCCGAAGAAACTGAAATTCGCTGCTGCTCCTACAGAGAAAAGGCACCAGAAGTCAGTACTCTGCTAATTCTCTCCTAATAGCATTACACCATTGAGCTTTTGCATAAAATCTCAGACCAGCAGGTCTGTTACTAGCCTTCAGTATACAAAGATTCCGCGATGGTAAGAGCACTCCTGCAGTCTTCCCACATACTGCAGCTTTTAAACGATTGTCAGGAAACTTAACCCAAATTTCCCATGGAGCACAGCTATCCTTTCCCAGACTGACAGCCTGTGACAACCCCAGTAAAGCTGTGAGGAGAGCACAGACACCCTCAGCCGTACCTTTTCCTCCCTGGACAGCAAAGCTCATTCCCACTGCAGGGATGGGGAGACAGCAGGAGCCATTCAACTGACTTCAACTAGGATGGCAGTGGTGTCACCCTTCATTCCCTCCTGTCTCACCCCACGGAGAGCTGCCTTAGCTTATTACACCAACCCTCACTTTTTGTGATTTCTCTGTAGAGTTAGTTTCCAGCACTGGGTCACTGCAGGGGCAGGGAAGTGCCAGTGGCAGCAAAAGCAGCAGAAGTTTGTGGTGAGGGACAGGGAGGAGAACAGAGACCTGGCAGTGTCTGCTGGGTTTGGCTTAGGCTGATGGGGAGGAAGAGAGAGGAGAAAGGACATGTCGAAATCCCAGAGCACTTCTGCTCCCAAGGTCTTCATCTAGTCCTTAATCCAGAGCATCTCTCGAGCCAATGTCTCCCAACCTTTCTAGACAGAAGGGTTGTTGAGTCTTTTGGGGAACAAACTCACAGCTCGTTGGATGCCATGTGACCACAAAATAATGTTCCCTCACAGCCAAATAAAAACTGGGCTGAACTTTGAGTGTTCATTTCTAATGTTTTCTTTGCCATGCATTGTTTTACTGTATGCAGGGGGATGCACATGCAAAAGAAACTAAGAAAAAGAATTTCTAATCACACTGCTATTTCTCAGAACACCTTCCAAAATCCTCTACACACTGACTGAGAAATTCTTTTTAAAATCATTTTTGTTAATTATTTCAAAAGCAGATAACAGAGATATAATATAGTGAATATACAAAGAAAAATCCAAAGCCTGAAAACACTGGGGTTTTTTTTACTATACTAGGGCTCTAAAAAACTTTGTTAAAACTTAGATATATTTCAAAAGACACAAATTAGCAAGTACTATCCACCATCTCAGCTCTTTCTACTATCCCATGCAGATAAATAGAAAAGAAGTCAGAGCAGAAAGAGGAGCACTGGTGAGCAATGCTGTGATGGTTAACGAGTGACAACTATTTTTTGGTTTCTCATCGTCTGGGTTTCTGAAACCCAGTACCCACTTACCTACTGTCTAATAGTCTTTCATCTAAATAAACACAGGTAGCTATTTCTGCATTGCTTAGAAGACATATGAACCCAGGGTCTTTTGACTGTTCTCACCTGGGACAAAAAACTGCACATCCACGTGTGCAGGTACTCATGTATGCATGCACCTATATATGTATAAATGCACCTACCTATGTATGCAACGCATAAGTACGTGAGTATCTGCACACCGTGCGTGTACCACCCTCTCCCTTCAGAGACACAGACCCCTGCAAACCCCTCTCGCCGCCGTGCCAAGGAGCCACAGGCTCTCATGAGCTGCCTTCTGAATGCGCTTCACTGTTTAATTCTGAACTTGTTTAAGCCGATCACATGCGCAGACCTTTCTAATGCCCTCTGCCTAAGAGTATTTTCCCAGATTATGTCCCCCAACATATTCAACCTGTTTAGTTCTGGAATCAAAAGGCTCTCTTGTTCTACAGTTATGAATGCTGAGATTTAATGAGATACTCGTCATAATTCCCATTTTCATTAAAGTTTTCTCAGGTGGTTTAGGTTGATTAATTAAGTTTATTAAAATGTATTTACGGCAGATTTTTCTCATTGCTGTGATACATTTACAATCTGCCATCCCTGTTAAGTCTTAGTATTAGTATCTGGTTTTGCCATTTAAAGTACAATATATTAAAGCAATAAGCACAATGTTCCAACTATCAGACTCATGCTAGTTGCAGTTGGAATCCAATATAACATCAAAGACCCAGAGAGAAAATGTATTTAAACTGGCAAAGAAATAAAACCTCATCATTCACTGTGTCACCTGCATATTAAACACAAGAGTCTCAATCCCTAATTAAGTTAAATTAAAGCTTAATGAATTTTTAAGCAGATTTAATAATACAGAAAAAAATACTCACCGAGGGGGAGTCCTGGGCTCGCTTGGCCGATGTAGAAATACAGAATAACCGCTGCACCCAGGCTGACAAGGGTGTAGATCCACTGAATGACAAACATTATGATGAGGGACACGATCGCCTGTTGAAAAGACATGGTTCGGCGTTACCCCAGAGTCCGTAAGATAACACGTTGGTGACAAGCTGACAGTCCTTTTCCTGCAAAGCCCAGTGCATGAGTTGTAACTCTACAGAAACTCTTCAGTAACTGAGGCAGTGCTGGGGCTTTCAAGCTGTTACAAGAGCATCTCGAAGTACTCTTTTTTTTTTTTTAAAATCAGAAATGCTGCATCTTCATTTAAAACATGTGCAAAACCAGTGCTTTGATAGCATCTCAGCACCTTTGTCTTTCTCAGGGCCTTCTTGGGAGCACTGTGTAAGAGACACGCGCAGTCAGGACCCAATGATGCAGCCACTCGGCTTTATCCTGATGAGTGTTTCCTTTTAGGTGTCTCCTTCCTAACAACGTCCCAGGATGGGGACACAACAGAGGCTCTCCTTGCCCAAGACCTGCTGCACAGCCTGGATCCTACCTGTGGGAGGAATGATGCCAGCTGCAACCAGGTGGGTCGGTGGATGCTCCTAGGCATCAATGGCTGAGGCTGGTGGTGCAGCAGGACCCTTGGGGAGCCACATCATCTCCTGCCTGAAGAACACACCATGGTGCATGGCTTTTGGCCACACATAGAACACTTCCACCCAGTGTTATCTGAAAAGACTTGGGTATGGAATGGCTGAGGTTTCTCAGTAATGAGGTTCCCGTGTTATAGGGACCCTTGTTTGGTCTCACCATTAAAAGGAATGACAGCACAGGTTTACAGTGTCATCTCCAGCAGCATGGAGGTAGCTTTCAGCAAGCTACCTTGAGTCCTAGAGGCAGCATAGGCCTCAGGTCTCTGGCTCAGGCTACTCCAAGAGGAGCATCCAGCAGGTCACCAGCTCAGGAGGTAGATTTGGCTCAAGGGGCATACGAATGAGCGCAGGGGTAGCATCTTCACAGATCGGGTTAAGAACAGCATGCAAAGAAAGAGCTAAATGAGTCCAAACTGACACGATCGGTGAAGCTGGGTGGAAGAGGGCAGAGGGGAAAGAAGTCAGGATGAATAGACGCATTTGATTTTTGCTTTTGTGATTTTATTTTGCATTGTTGATCCCTTCCCAGCTCTGCTGCAACCTCCTCCCAACTCTGACCGTTGACAGGAAACCAAAGCTGCTTTAATGAACGTGTCAACCATCTCTGTAAGCAAATTCCCCCAGGAAGGCAGAGAACTGACAGTTTCGTGATGACATGTGCTTGGGAGCCACGTTAGTTGCTGAGCCCAGAGACAGTATCAGCACGCAACCTCCTAAAGATGCCATCACTACAGAGGAGCCTCCAGCATCCATCCCACCCCTGGCACCGCAAGCCGGCGGGACCCCTCAACCAGGAGCTGGCTGCTGCAGCAGTGAAGTTGAAAAGCAGGTGTCAAACTTCACCTGAGGATTAAACTAAAAGGGTTCGGTGCGTTGTTTGAGTGGGTTTGTTACATTCTACATGCAGGTCTGAAACCCCCGCCCATGCAGCAAAGCCATATGGTTCATTCATTATGCATATCTGACCCTTTCCCTGTCACCTGCCCATTAATCCATCTTCCCAAGATGAATTTAAATGTCTTAAACTCCTCAGCAGCTTGGGACAGAAGCTATTTAAAAGTTATTTATTCTTTAAAGTAACGTGCTGGAGGAATGCTCCGCTTTCCTCCCTCAAAATTGTTGAATTTTACAACCGGTCTGCTGGTATCAGGAGGTCAGCACTAATGAAACCCCACCCCGAGCTCGCAGAAACCATCTCATAAATAAAAGCCACACGGCTTTGAAGCTGATGTCTCACTCCACCTCACGGCAAGAAAAAGCAGGCTGGCACAAAGTGAAAAGAGGGACACTGGTTTTTGACCCAGCCAGTCATGCATCTCTAAAGCCCTCAGATGCCAGGCTTTGAATCCGTAACTTTTTGGCTTGGGTTGGGTTTTTTTTTGCTGTTGTTGTTGTCTGAAATAATATGTCACCTGGCTTTCTCTGAATTTGAACTATTAGATGCACAGAGCCTTGAGTACTTAAATTTAGGTGACCTGAAACAGTAGAAACAAAAGCCATTTTGAAGTACTGGCGTGTATTTACACTGCAGTAAGTGATGAATTGCCGTCTATTTTCTATAATCACAAACCAGCGCCAAAAACAAAAGAAAATTACTTACACCAGCAAACGAAACCCAGTGGTTGCAGAATTTGGAGTAGAAGGATTCTGGTATTTGCTGAATTCCCAGCTCTGGATTTTGTTGCTTTATAGACAATTCTAAAGAAAAAAGTGAGGGGGGAAAAAAAAAAAGAGACATTAGAAAGGTGCTAAAATGTTGCGGTTTTTTCTTCCTACGTTACCTTACCAGATTGCAGAAAACTAAAGCAGAAATTCTAGCTGACAGCTTGGTACAGCAGAACTTAACCAATACTACTAAAATGAAAGCAAAAAGAAGTGCAAGGGAAAAAAAAGTTGCCAACTCCAGCACCGAGTCCCTTTGAAGACCGCATCTGCCTATCTCTGCTTCAGTTTCCCTATTGTGAAAGAAGAGAAATATGGCTTTTCTCCACTGGAAGGGTTTACGAAGCTTAACTGATTAATGCTGATAAAACACGACAGCACTGAGATGACAAACTCCAAGCAAACACACGGTACCAAATACCCACATTGCCAACACAACAAATTCAAGACTCTGAGCAGTGGATGGTGAATTACAGGCTCCACCTGTGGCATGGGGACCACTGCATTTTAGTAGCCTGAGCTTTAGATTCACATGGCTCCATCCCTCCTACCCTGCACCAGGATGAAGTAAACCCCAAGATACACTCAAACCTGCTTTAATGTAAAGCATTAAGGGTGCATGTGTAGAATAATGAGTATATAGTAAACAACCCTACGCTAAATATATTCCTGCCTGCTTTTCTGTCATTAATCTTCCGTAGGAAATTGCATTGGAACTTCTGTGATGCGTTGCAATGAACCCTACCCTCACCTGCAATAAATGATGTTATTGCTATGAATCATTGAGTGACAGCCCCATGTAATGCTAGTTTCACACCTTCCTCCAGAAAAGCACCGTGAGCACAGAGATGTCCACCTCCTACAGCCCTTACCTTCTCCCCTCTGGGTGGGGAGCGTGGGGGCCTCGCTGCAGAGCTGCTCCCCCTGCTCCTGCAGCCCAGGTGTCCGTGGGGCATCCGCAGTGGGTGATGAGCATGGACCCGTGTCATGCTGACAGCCTTGCTCAGCCAGGTCCTGCCAGCTCTCCTTGTGGGGCTCCGTGGTCCCATCCCAACCGTATTGAGCCAGGGGACCTTCATGATGGAGATCCAGGAGAAAGCTGTCCTGTAACGTCTGCTTGGCTGGCTTCTTTGCCTTCTTTTGTTTGGCCTTGTCGGTTAAATTCTTGGCTCCTCCTTTTTTGCAAGTACCTGGCTCAGTACGAAATGGTTTAAAAAGCTGGTCCATGTCTTTTGTAAATTCTAGCAAGGTGCCGTTTGATCTGCTTTGAATTACTCCATCCGCTGCATGGCTGGAGGGCTTGTTGAAAATTAAAGGCTGGGAAGAGTCACCAGGCCTAGTGTTTCCCATCTGGGTCTCATCAGGTTTCTGCTGAACGTTGTGGCTCAAGGAGACTGAGAAATAGGAATAGTCTACAGCTATATATGTTAACATGAAGTTGATGGTGACTATGGGAGCAAGAACGTTCACTTGCCCAATGAAGACGAAAGCCATGGTGATGAGACTCGTTAAGCAAATTGCAGCCACTGGAGTCTTGTTGGGTCCTTTCTAGTTCATAAATAAAACAAATTTTCATTTAAATTAATAACCATGAGCCTCGCCATGAGGATTCACCATTTGCTCACATGCCACAGGTGGTTACCTGGGTTGTCAAGTACCCCCTTAGTCATGAAACACACACAGGCATGCGCAAGCAGAGGCTCACCAGCTTAATAAATTAAAGAATAGGCTGGAAGCCAAAAGCTGCTGAGCTCCCACCTCACCTCTGAGCCCTACTCAAGCTTTGTCTTTGGAAAGCTCATCCACTCTCACTCTGTATCTCTGCAGTAAAACAATGTCATTAAAGCAGCAATAAACCTTCAGAGACATTTGTGGGGCTTATGGGAAGTCTGGCAATAAAACGCATTAATTAGAGTTAACTGTTCATCTCCAATTTCTCCACAGGACTCCGCATCACTGCCTACCCAGAAGGCTCCCACTCGCTGCCGCTGGAAAGGCATCGGCTGCCAGATACAGCCGGTGAAGCTCTGCCTGCACGGAGCAGTGCCGGCTTCACAGCAGCAGCTTCTGGCCCTGCCCTGACACGAGGCTGAGCTAAATCCGCGGTCGGCTGAGCCTCTGCAATGGGGGTTTCCCTCCTTTCTTCCACCCAAGCCACATCTGCCCAGCGGCAGGAGGGAAGCAGCAGAGAGGTCAGGCAGCCGAGGATGCTGGAGGGCAGGAGGCAGCCCCAGCAATGCCAAGAGAGCATCGGGAAGGCAGGCAGCCAGGAGAAACACCGACTGCTCCTCTCCTTTGGGGCGGGGGGAAGGCAGGGAGAGGAGGAGAAAGAGAGAGACAAAGCAAAGGGCATCAGGGTCTGGAAAGACTTGAGCCATCAGCTCATGAACTTTAATCCCAGGTCTAACGTGCTCTTCCTTGGACAAGGCACTGTCTCGCTGCTTCATTCCCCAGGAAGCTGTGTAAAGATCTCACTGGAAAATATCTTACAAGATATATTACAAAATATCCTAGGTTTTCACTTACTGCATGTGCTTCTTTAATAAACTCAATGCTCAAATGGAAACTATTTCTATATCGTCCATTCTTATTCATTAAGAGAAAAGGGGACTCATTCTGGACTTTACGCCTTTTCACAATGAAATAGAAATACATCTCGGGGATAAAGGAACACGGTTCTCAGAAAGCATCTATGGTATCAGAAGGACGTACTGAGATGGGGAACAGATGGGATGATCTCAGGATGCCTCTGGCTTGGGTTTAATGCTACAGAAAACAGTCATGTCCTTCCCATCAGCTGGGATTATGGTGACTACAATACTTTTTTCAGCCATGGAAAAGAACTGATATGGAACAGATCGGTAAAGGAAAACTATATTTATTAACTCTGCATAAACCAAATCTAGACGATTTTCAAGGTGGCAGAGAGAAGGATGGGAGGAAAGTGATCTGCCTTTGATTTCTCACCTCTTTTTGAGCCCGTCCCATTGTGGCATCCTGCCCGGACAGAGTTCAGAGCAGAAGATTTGACAGAAAGACAGAAAACTATCAGAGAAGAGAAGGAATCAGCTTTGCAGTAAAATTTGCTAAATCACTGAGAATTTGCAAAGGATTGCCAAGTGGAGAACAGCCTGTTCTGGGATTGCCTGACAACTGCCTCCAGGAGCTGGAAGTTTTTGCTGTCATCATTGTTTCTACTTCACTTATAATTATTACTATTTATTATTATTATTGCTATTACTATGACTTTAATTTTAGAAAATTACTTTAAGGAACATAAAACAAAGTATAGAAAATTATTATACCTATTAAAAATTAAATATTTTAAAACATTCATAAACACCAATATTGTAAAATATCTTTCTGTATTTACAAGCTGCTCTGAAGGAGCAAAACATCTTAAGATTTTTTCCAGCCCTCAGTACAGACAGTTAAGTATTGCAGGTTATTGAGAGCGAGGGAATTATTTTCTGCCTGTTTAGAAGAAAGCCATAAAAAATAGTTTGCTGTGAACGTATAGCCCAAGACTACAGAGTCCTTAGTGACTGGTATTTTGACTGATCTCAGCAGAACAACTCATGTGAATGAGGATTATTTGTGAGGACAAGGAAAAAGCCTCTTGTCATATTCAAAGCAAGGCTTTGTTTCAAAGCATATCTAAAGCTTAGCAGCCCTCTAACTTAACCTTTCAAATCTATTCTTTGTTTTTATTTCATAGTGTCCAAAAGGCACCTTATCTTATAAAGAAGTGTGCTCTCCTCCCGTGCATGCGGACTGAATCCACTGCACCGTGACTGGTCACGTACTCAGCTATGAGGTTACCAGAGAGGATAGGAAGAACTCAAAGAAAAAGTGCAGAAAAGTGCAGAAGAGTGCAGAAAAAAGAGGAGAGGAGAGAGAGAGGGAGAGAGAGAGGGAGAGAGAGAGGAGAAGAAAAAGCAAAAAGATAAAGAAGCAGTTACCCTCCATTGCACCAAGGAGCCTGGACAAAAGCTTTATGTCTCTGCCCTGGCTAGAAGGGCAGAGAAGAGCTTGGTACCTTCCTGGGTCAGGGATTAGGATCAGTATCAGCGTAGATAAGGCTTTTGCAAAAACACCCCGCAGGTAAAGTTGCATCATAAGCAGCTGTTTTACTAGGGGCATCTCGAAAGAGGTGGGTCCGAGGGAAGGAGGGGACAGCCCAGGAAGGGCTGTCTGTGTGTGGGGACAGGACAGCCAGCCCTGGAGCGCAGAGGTGGGCAAGGAAGATGCTGGGGCAAAGCAGGGCTGTTCTTGCACAGTGCTGAGCCCATGGGAAGGCTCAGGGCAGAGGTGGTGCAGCACCGGGGACAGGCAGGGAAAGGACCACAGGCAGCTGGGCTCTCAGGTTTTTAATAAAACCACCCACTTCCTGGCTTTTCTGCCTACTCCAGGCTACCAGATCCCAAGCCCTCCCCCTCCTTGATTTTCATACATCCTCCATCTCACCCTACAGACACACAGAAATCCTGGCTTCTTAAATCGGCAGTTTTTCCTTCAGGTGAAGGTTGGAGAGCAATCTTGGAGGAAGGATAACTAACCCCACGTCCAAGGAAGGCGAGCATGGGGATCACGTTCTCCTGGGCGATGCACTGCAGGATCCTGGGTGCTCCATACAGCCCCCCCATGCAGGAGGCCAGGGACGAGATGTACAGCCCTAGCAAAAACAAGAAACCCACCAAGGATACCTGGAGGAAGTGAAGAGAATGCAAAGGTGATTATATCGTTCTTTACAGACCCCCAGGCAGTCTTAAATACATGTATTTTCAGAGATCACATATATTTTGTAACACGGCTAAATGAACAGAGCGAGCCCTGGGAAAGCAGCAATTTAACTGGTCTGTGGTATAAAGTGCAAGCAATTAATACAGGAAAATTATCCCATAAAAGTAATTTAATACTGAACATCCTGTACCGACAGAGCCATTTGACAAGCTCATATCCAAGAAATTCTTTGTCACTTGGAGCAATTGCAGCAAAGCAGCAGCTATTAGATTCCCCTTAAGTAACTGGAAGTGAGTTTATTTCAGGAGAGATCACTTATATACAGAGCACATCATACAGGAAAAGCTGCCCAGGCTTCCAACCATCCAAAACAGGAAGACAAACCCCTGTGTCCCAGAGGGGAAAACCAACCCTGAGAGAAAATCCACAGTGAAACCAAATCAAAATTGCCACTTAAACAAATGGTATCTCAAAAAATACGCTCCGAAGGATATAATACAATGACCTTATTTTCCTGTCTTCAATGAGAACAGAATTTCCTTTGGCCAACATGAAACTTAAAAAAAATATATATCTTTAAAGCCACAGTGCTAACAAGGCTGGGTTTATTACTGGTTTCCAGTGAGCATCTCCTGCAGGTGTGGAGCGAGGAAAGGAGGGCAGATCATGGTCTATCACACAGGACTGGGGTGCCCCTGAGCAGGTCCCCACTGTCAAGTGCTGTGAGCACAGGCAGCAGCTCAAAAAAAAACCCACCCAAATACACAAAACCCCACAATATGAATGCTTTGCAAGAAAACTTTGAAATGGGAGTGCTCCTGGTACCACGGTGTGAGGACGTGGGCAGACACAGCCAAGGAGACTAAGGGTCATCATCCCCAAGTCCTGCCAGACCACACAGAGAAAGGCAAATCACAGGGGGTAACACCAGCACAAAGGCCAGGCAGGGAGAAAACCCCACAATTTTGGTCCAGATTCCTGCCCATACTTTGCTGAAGTGAGCTGCTGGAGGTACCCACAGACACCTGTGGCAGAGGATGTCACCAAATGCCGGTCCCCTCATGTCCCACGTGTCCTTCGCTCCCACCCCTCCTCTCATGGAAAACAAGGTCTAAATGAACATGGGTCTTCCCAGCTACTGCCCCTGCTAAGGTCAGGTGGCGCATGCTTTATTAGAAGGAATTACAAAAATTGTCTAAAGATGATTCAAGCTACATCTGCCTTTTCCTCATCTATGAAATCCACACACAGCAAAGAGGAGATTGGGTAAAAAGCCATAAAATGCTTGCTGTTCGGGGAAGGCATGTAAAATTGATTCTGTGGTCCAGAACCGTACAAAATTCCTACCACAACATTCCTTTTCCCCGTGAAAAGCCACTTGGCCTTGTGAATTTTATCTTGTGGGACAGAAGGAACTTGAGGCAAGGATGAGCAGGTATCAGCTTCCATTGAATGGACAGACACTCGATGAGGAGTCTTCCCTTCCCTCTCCTCTAATCCTGCCCTGCTCTAAGAAATACTTGGAAGAAACAATCACTTGTGCCAGACATCATATATTATTTTAGCTGCCAAAAATACTTGCATTTAAATGTACTACTTGACATTCAAATCAGGGTTAGAGGGGAAGAGTCCTTTTCACCGAGGCTGATGAAAAGGGTTTGCTGGGGGGTTTGAGCACGGAGAGCATGAATACTTTGTAAGAAATTGGCACTTCGAGCTCATTAGAAGTGAAATTACTGAATCTCATTTTTATGTTTGAAAAGCCAAACAAGTATTGTAATGGAGAGAAGCAGCCAAGCACTCGCTCACCTGTAAGTGACAGAGAGTTTGCCTGTTGGATGTGTAATGATCTCTCCTCTGCCGCCCCTCAAACGAAGTCATTAAAATCTAAAGCAGCTTGTTATAACTCAAAGAAGCAACATGAATATTGGGATTGCACCCCATCCATTTTTTGGTTCCATACTAAGGAAAATTGAATTTTCTTTTTTGTTTGTTTTTTTGTGGTTTTTTTATATCTAACATTATTAAATATCTTCATTCTTTACCATGAGATTTTTCATTTCCCACCCCGCCCTGAGAGGGTTCGAGGGTTCTGAAGTGAAAACACAGCTTTATCAATCTCTTTCTCTTCATCTGATTAATTTAAAGCTGAATCTTTTAGTTGCTGTGCTTTTCACCCGCTAAGTCTGTCACACTGACATACAAAGATGCTGCGATAAAGAAGGTAGGATCATTCTTTTTTCCCCTTAAACAGAGATGATTTTTTTACCTTAGCAGGAAGTGGCAGGAGCCCCACCAATAATCTGGAGTTTATGTAGGGGGCTGGAGGAAGTCTAAAGCTACAATTACTTAGAGAGAAAACGAAGCCAGAATTTCAAATTGATATTTTAGATTAGAACCATGTTACAAATCAAATAAAAATTTGATTCAATTAATCACAAAAAATACTGTCAAATATGATGAACCCATGATTTTGGATAATGCTGAATAATAGGAAATGATATCCCATATCCCCTTTAAAGTAAGACGGTGACACACACCAAAACCTTTTGCTCTCTTTTAAAGGGCCTGCAATGATCAGGTTCATTGCCTGTAACACTACAAACCTCCCCTATGTACATACACCCCTGTGGAATGTCTCGAGTTTAATAATCCTATTGCTCGCCCTGCAATTACAGCCCGCTCGATATGGAAATGTAAGCTTCGCTTGACTTAGTAAAGATAAGCAGTGGGGTTCTTTAGAGATTTCAATTTGGTCTAAGCTTTCACCACCGAGAAAGGATACATTGAATAAAATACGGCATTTATCATTAGACCACATTAGCATATTTTAGCTCTTAAAGCTATTGCCGGGTGATTATGCCAAGATTCAGCATTACGGGACATGCCGGTGAATGCAAAGCTCTTCGAACCAACTCTACACTGCGATTTGCAATGGGGAAATCCCCCTGAATCTGAATGAGGGATGGGTACCCAAAATTCCTTAGGCTTTTGGAAAAGTTCTAGCATTCAGTAAAGCAGATGGCAATCCGACAGCATCATTATATAAAAGCGCTATATATAAACGCTGGGTTATTCGAACAAGTTACCTTCTCTGCTATCATGAAGTCATAGCGGAGTGACTGACGCGTACAAATGGCTCCCAGCAAAAAAACAAAGACCATGTACAGAAACCACCTGCAAACAATAAAAATAAACTAATTTTTTTTTCCAGCAAGAGAAGACCCTTGAGAATTCCGCCCGTTAGCAGAGCCAGGAGAAGGTCAAGTACCTGGAAGGTGGGTCTTCAATCACTCTGCATGGGCTGTTCCTCCATGATTTAGCTTCAGGGTTAAATTTAACACCGGTCCACGTTACTTACCAGCTACAGTGCACCGGGGACAGGCACAGCGTGACCACAAGGTGCCCCTGAGGGGAAATTACCTGTACTCTTGATCTGTGCATGGAGGGAATAGCCCTGTCCTGGGGACAGGCTTTTTAACAGGGCCTATTCCAAGAGGTACAAGGGGTAATGGCTCTAACCTAAAAGAGGGAAGATTTAGACTAGATAGAAGGAAGACTTTTTTTTTTTTTACAATGAGGGTGGTGAAACACTGGCACAGGTTTCTCAGAGAGGTGGCAGAAGCCCCATCCCTGGAAACATTCAGGGTCAGGTTGGACGGGGCTCTGAGCAACCCTATCCAGTTGAAGATGTCCCTGCTCATTGCAGGGGGGATTGGCCTAGGTGATCTTTAAAGGTCCCTTCCAACCCAAACTATTCTATGATTCTGCAGGTACACAGGTCCCCTTGTCTGGCAGTAACATTAGACACCACAACCAGCTTGCTCTAGAACCTCAGTCAACCTTTGGTATCTCTGGTGTTTCCATTACTCATGTGGAGGGATAAGCTAGTCTGTCTGCAAAGTCCAGACTGCAGAGATGTGAACAACCACAGTCCCTCTATCTGTGATACTTCTGTGTCCCGTGGAATCCCTCACTTAAAACAAGCACCAATGTCAGCAGGAATCCCTCTAAATTCAGAAGATCCTTCCTGTCTGAACCTTGGTACGCAATTAAACATAATTATTTCAAAAACAGTTTAGGTGGCAATGAAAACAGGCAGGAAAACCTACTGAGGTGGCTTTTTTTTTTTTTTTAATATGTAACAGTATTTTACTCCTGGAAAGCAGCGTTTCCCTTGGGACAGCACTGCTTGGGAATGCGGGGCCCCTGCATTCCTCTGGCCTTGCAGGTGGGTAGGTCACGTCACTTGTCTTGGCCCCATTTTCCCCAATAATAAAAATTATATATTTTTTTATATTTTATATTTTTTTGTATTTTCTATTTACCTACAAAAAAAAGCAAGCACTTCAAAATCAACAGCAACAAGTGACAAAACCACGCGTCCCAAGCCTTCGAGAGCTTTGCATCCTGCCCGGGGACAGCCGGGCTGCAGCAGCAGCAGCAGCACAACCGCTCTCGCACCAACACACACATCCCACCCGCCAGAGGAAGGACTGATTATATCCGCGTTAATGAACCTCTTCTCCAACCCACCCCAGAGTAGGTGGTGGTAATGGATGATAATTTGAATGAGAGCCAGACTTTAATTTTCCAGATGGCTGAGTAATAAAAGGTTGATGGGAATATGAAATGGATTGGTCACATCCAGGGCAGGCTCCAAAGAGTAAATTTTCCCCAATCTATGACTTACGAGGTGCCAATAGCAGCCAGAGACCCCAGGGGGATGTTGGTAGCAGGCTTCTGGAGATCTCCGCTCATATTGAACCCAGCCATCACACCTGTATTTTGTAGACATAAATGTAATTTAGAGTTAATCTAAGTTATAGCGGTTATAATATTTAATGTAATTTAGTCAATCAGTTAATCGATTGCTTCAGAACAGTAACTACATCATTTCATTGCATTTAACGCACAGACATGAATATTGGCTCCCACTGATTGCTTGGTAAGAAACTGTTCGTGTCTTTAGCAGAAGCAAGCCAACAGCAACATGTCCACAAAGAACCATTTGTCCAGTTTGAACAATGCTGGGGGAGAAAAAAAAAAAAAAAGGAGAAATGTGTGAACAAAACCCATCTTATCTTAATGCAAACCTCACAGAAGACAGTGCTGTCTAATTGTTGAAAAGAAAAATGCTCCCGTTCATCAGGGCAGCGCATTCAGCAGGGGGTTACTGTCCCTGCCCCGACCAGATCCGTTACAGGTCCCCGCATTCATCGGGGACAACCGCCCTTACAAAACAGCCTGTCCTGTCCATGTTTAATGACGATCACATGCGCATTGAGCGGAGGGAATAACAGTGCTCAGCACGTAGGTGGCACCTTCCAGCCAAGGCATCTGCTTTGGCAGTAGGCATTATCGCTGCCTTGCAGATAGGAAAACAGAAGCGCTGAGAGGGTAAGTGATTGTCCCAGCGTCACGTAGAAAACACGTGGTAGGACTAAGAATAAAGTACTGAACTGTTATTTTAGGCCAGAGTACAGGGCATTGTACAATCAGGGACAGTCCTTAGCCTAAAAAATTACCATCTAAAGACGCAAGAAAGGGAAACAGGATGGAACGAAGGATTACAGTCTCCACATTGAGGCTAGGAACCCAAGACTGAAATGGGTTAAGAGACTTTGACCATAGTTGAAGGAGGAATCATACCAGACTTGGCAAGAAAACACAACTTTTCACGTCAAATTATCCCAAAACTTCTGGAAGACTTCAGATTTCTACTATAAATTTAAAAAAAATAATAATTAATTAATCTCTGGTTTAGAATCCTGATGAGGATATGGACAATTTGAAGGCAGGACAGAAGAACCCTCTTTAAAACACTAATTTCTGCCCATCGCTGTCCCACCCCTTGGATGTAAGACTAACATCTTCATAAGGACGCACGGGCCAGGTGCCAGCCAGCAGCACTCATGGGATGGTCCCTGGAAGCCGGGCTGAGATCACCACAGAACAACAATGAGGAGAAGGATGACATTGCCACGGCGCTTGCAGCATCTGCCAGCCCTGGCAGCAGGGGACCAACCGCACGTCGGTCTGACGCTCAGCTGCCAAGTCCAGCAGCCATTCCTCATTTTCAGAGGGCACAAGAATGACAAAGTCAGTCTCTGAGGCTGCCAATCTGAGCGACTACAGCTCTAAATCAGCAGCAACCCGTTGCGCTTTAAAGCTCAAACACTGATTGCTGCTTGGGAGGGTTTCCTCCCAAGATGAAGGGTAGACAGGAGCTGTGGGACAAATGCCACGGTAAAGGGGACAAACCCAGCTCAGCTGCTGGGTGCTTTCCCTACAGATCTTGTATGGCCACCGACAGATTGCCAACAGGGAGCAACGGTTGCGTTGCTGATCGGGGAACAGGGGCTGATCTCCTGCTCCGTCCCAGGCTTTGCTATGCATCTTCACAGCTCCATCTCCCCATCTGCTAAATGGGAATCCTCGCTATGCTGCCGTGAGGATACCATGTTAATGAGCACAAGGCACTCAAATGTTGCCAAACACATCAGCTAAGCATCCAGGGCTTTATTTATTTATTATTAAAATTTTTTCTTTGATCATCTTTTTTTTTTCCCCTTGATCATCCCACCCAGCAGCCATCTTTTTCTGTCACCCTTTCCATCACAGAGCCAGAGTCCCAACAGCCTTTCCTCTGTCCCCATGGGCTCCTGGCATTCCTCAGCTCCTGGAAGAGCTGTCTTCCAGATTCGGACCAGATTTGAATCCTTGACACCATATCGAAAACATTACAAATCAAAATGAGTTCTTAATTTTCTCCTGGAAGACTGTTCCATGGACATACTTCTGAACAGCACAGCTAAAAGCCTGTCAACTGGTGCATTTTTCCCCAGATAAAGCTTCCAAGTGCTGCTGCTTTTAAAGAGCCACGCAATAGGCTTAGCTGGAGGTGAGAAAAGTCAGGAAGACAGAAGTCCACGGAAATGGTCACAAACATCATGCTAAATGAAGCCTCTATGATGCAGTCTTTGGTGACATGCTACTTTGCACTTCAGGGGCAAAGTAGAAAGCTGAGAATACTCTGAATTTTTCTTCCACAGGGAGCAAACCATTGTCAGAAGGACAGCTGTTAATCTCATGTGCCTCTTGGCCAAGTTTCCCAAACATCTGGCACCACCTCTAAACCTTCCAGCTTGAGCTTGACTCACCTCTTCCTCATCCAAACTCCTGCCTCAGCAAAGCACTGGGGAAACACCGAAATGGCAATTTCTGGAGTAAATATGAAAAATGTTGAAGACATGTGAGTCATCGGCACAGCGATGACTGCACGGCCCAGGCCGCCTCATTGCCTCCCTCCCACGGACCCACGCATATTCAGGAGCAGCCAGGAGATGACCTGCCAGAGCCCACATCAACAGGATCTTGAGATCGGTGATTGACCTCCTGCCTGGCAGCAGCTAGGGGTCAGACCCAGGACATGCACACCATTAGCTTCTGTCAGGATGGTCACCCGGGTCTCATGGCTTCCACTGCCAAAGGCCAAGGCCACCACAGAGGGAACCAACACAGGTATTCTCAGCCACTCAGGCCAAAGCTATCTCCTCCATGCTGCAACTATGCCTCTGACCTGACTAGTAAAAGTATGGACAATCTTGTAGTACAGACATTTGGATGATGCCAAAGCCACTTCTCCACCACCACCCAGTAAGTAATTTTCCTTACAGGATGACAGCTGCCAAAAAGCAGTATGGAGAAGGTCTTTTGCAAGCAGCAGACTAACCATTCCACTTTTCAATGAAAGGACAACCTGATTAATTTTCAAAAAAACCTAAACAATCTCCACCATCCATAACCTCGGTCACCCCCTGCCAGAAAACTGGTCTGACTTGCAAGTAGCCACAAAGAGACTTTCCAGAGACTCTAGCTACTCAGCAGAGAAAAACCCTACACTTGCATATAAAATTCAATGACGTAGAGAAGTTGGGACGTTCCTTCCTCCAGACACAGACCTGTCCCCTAGGGAAACGGCCAATCCCTTCGGAACTAAAGCAATCATATCTTCAGATTGTCCACGGAGAAAATTATCCACCTCTCTGTTTCAGCGAGATAGCAGGCTGGATTTTCCACACTGGCTATTATCTCAGAGAGCAGCAGATAATGACAAAGCTTCTGGACAAGGAAGCATGAAAACACGGTCAACTCAGCCAGGAAATTATGGCTGAGACAGTCTGTACATTGCTGCTATTCCCAGCGTAATCCTGTCCTGGGCATCATCCAGGCGGTGGATACGTGCACGAGGGGACCACCTACATTGTACGTTAGACACAACCATCAGCTCCACCAGCTCTGGCCTCTAACTCCACCAGCTATGGTTTATAGCTGGAGATATGACTGCTTGCAAATACCCATTGCATTTCCCAGTGAATTTACTATAAAATAAAAAAGGGGTTTTTTTTCCTTCACCCAAGAGATGAAGAATGGAAAATCTGAGATAAGAATTGTAGCTAATTTTTTAAAAGGGCCAAATTCTCCACTGATGTAAGCTGGCACCTCTCCATAGGCTTCAATGGAGTTGTGCCAGTTTACATCATCTGATAACTTAGCCCAAAACTTCTAAATCTATTTGCTGTCATTTTGCAAGTGCCAAATATGGTTTATTTCAGAACCGGTTTCAGTATGATGGTATTTTCCACTAACGCCGCTTCAAACATCATCTTACTTTCTTGTATCACATGACAACACACTTCTTTCATTAGAGAGAAAACCTCGGGGATTTAGTAGGAAAAGAAAAACATTCTCTGCACAACAGAACCGATGTTTAACTTCGTTTTTTAAAATGCACTGATGGCTGCGTGGCTGCTGCTCGGAGCTGAACGTGGGCAGGCAGCTCCCGAGACTCCTTCCCTGTGCGAAGCCCTGCTCAGATGGGTTGCTGGGTGTTTGCGTATTGCAGCACGGCAGCAAAACACACGGATTAAGAAGGTATTCACAAACACGCAGAAAAACAGCTGGTGAATGCCCAGAACCTCTACAGGGGTACGCTCACATCTTCCGTAGCGAGTACGTTAGTCTTTTTGACTGGAGGCGGCAAATCCGAGTCCTCCAAGGCCACGCACCCCCATTTCGGCCAGCTCTAGATGTATGTTTTGGATCGCTCCGCTACTTTCTACTATTAAATGACACACTTGGGGGAATAAAGCCAGCTGCACTGCACATCCAGCTGAAATGGTTTAAACAGCTATTACCCAGGAAGCAAAGGGACCAGCCTCTGCTTACCACCGCTCAACCGTAAAACCGGGATAACTTCATTCACATGGCTGGAGTTGTACCAACAAAATACAGGGAAACAGAGAAAACAACCCGACCCAAAGTAAAATGATCCAAGGAGGATACTCGTAGGAGGCAGCGTGTCGCTACCGGTCTAGGGAAGGCTGGGACAACCATCCCATCCCTTCCAGCTGAAGCATGAATCCAGCTGCTCCTCCTGCCCATACGGTCCCAGTAAGGGTCTCCCTGCAGGTCCTGCTCCCCTTTCCCAATGTGGCTGCCCCTCTTTGCTTTGACAGCTACCTGCCTGTATTTCTGAATTCTCCATTTCACTGCTATGTCTGGTGGAAACGAGCAACTTAAACCCACTTTTCAGTACATCCCAGACAGCAAACTTAAACCAGTTGAATTCAGACAATCATTTCAGAGGGAGAGGAAAGAGCTTATCCTGAAGAGATCAAAATAACTTCACTTCAAAGAGGAACATCTCATCTCAGAAAGGCCGAAACATCTTGTTTCACAATTTCCTAAACATTTTTTAAAAAAAGCTTGTTATCAAAACAGCATCTTAGATTGTGAACTAGCATATGCTAAAAATTAAAAAGAGTAAACATAACATTTAATAAATTAAAGATAAACAGAACATTGCTTTGGGTCAAAGAAATGTTTCAAACTGCCTCAAAGTAACCCCTCAAAACCAAACATAATGTTTCACTGAAACTCTACACAAATTTCTGTTGCATCTTAACTCAAAGGATTTTGCTTCCAGTGCTTCAGCTGGGTCACTCTGGGGGGTTCCAGCAGAGGTGGGCACCCCCCGGTGATGGTGCTGGGTGGGAGCAGGAAGACAGGATGGAGGTGACTGCCTGGGAGTGATGTTCACGTGCCCCTGCCTTTCCTTTTCACGTGGAGGTGCTGGGGACTGACGCTGCCGCCCGCTCCCCATCTGCATCACGCTGCCTGCCCGGCGTCAGAGGCGCTGGCAATCCTATCGCATCTCTCCAGCCTGCTATTAACGCCGCTGCCAAACCCATCCCTGAAATGTCATCTCCAATCTCGTGGACCGCCTGTCCTGCCGGCAGGCTTGGGCTGCGTCCAGGCAGCGCCCGCAATGCGGTGGGAAGCAGCTCTGCTCCAGCACGTGGGACCCCAAGACACCTGGGGTCCCCTCTGCAGCCCTAGCATGGCACCCTCCTTGTGGGGGAGGAGGCGAGCTAAGCCAGCCTAGGTCAGGTGGGATGGGGGCAACCAGCCCTCCCTCATTGCCCCAGCCCCAGGAGATGTGAGCTTCACGCCCAGCTCTTCTGACGTTGCACTGGGGTCCCCATCTGTGAGCTGCAGCAGACAAGCCTTGACTCCCACCCAAAAAATTTCTCACTCAGGTGACAAGTTCTTCCACGAGCACCGAACACAACTCTATGTTTTATGAGGCTCCTGAACTCCGCAGTGCTACAAACAGCAATAACAGCGGCAACAGCGATGTTTTATGGTACCACTGGCACTGCTACTCCGAAGGAATAATTTAAATCCTGTAAATAACCAAGCAATTAAAAAGAACGCATGAAAAAGCTGTGCAGCAACCAAAGTAATTATACAGCAGCCCAAACTGTATTTTCAGAGAATGTTTAACATTACTACTGGTATTACTACCGCTAACTAACAAAGCAACAGGCTGCCAGGGCTTTAAATAAATTGTATCTATTAGCTTTGGCATTCTTCCTAGCAGCCAAGCATTAGCAGTGATGAAGAACCATTTAATATGGCTAATCATGGTAATTTTCTGTACAGTTTTGTCATAACCATTCCGTCTTCTATAACCAGGGAGCTGGAAAAAACTGCTTTCCTGTGTCAGAGGCAGGGCTTATGGGGAAGGTCTCCTTCTTTGGTTGGGAGACTGGCTTGGGCCAGGCAGAAATGACAAAAAAGAGGGCAGAAGGCAACTTCTCCATGGTGCTGGTAATTCAGGCAGGTAAGTTATCCAGGAGGAAGTCTACACGGAGGCAATAGCCAGCCTGATGAGCTGAGAGAGAGGATTTCAAAGGAAAAATTTGAAGTCCTGCACTAGGTGTACTTGACAAAGTGCCGCCTTCTGCTACCAGACCATTCCTCCAGTCCCATCTGTTTCCCAAAACCATTTAGTTTGTCTCCCTGTACCACAGCAATTCTGCGAACAACTTCCAGCAAGTTGCTTAGAGCTAATCCTCTGAAAATTCATTCTGTAATCCAAGGATTCATCTCTATGGAAACTGCTTATAATCGGTACTTTTTATAGCTTAAAAAAAAACAGCATCAACAAAAGGTATTGTAACTCCAATTGATAGTTATTTCATCCCCACTGAAGATTGCCAGCTTTGGGAAGGGGACGTGGATCTTCCTGGTAATTTAAGGGAATGAATAATATGAAAGCGTCCAGTTAAGCTCATAGGCGTGAGCTCTGCTGACACGCGAAGATGCACCTGTGATGCTGTGCAGAGAGTGGTGGGTCGGCATCACGAGCAATGGCATCAGCCCAGCTCGGCATCATGAGCAATGGCATCAGCCCAGCTCGGCCACCCACCCGCAGTAAGGCTGGAGGGAAAGCCTTCCTGTGCTCTTCCCACTCTCCTAGTGCAATCAAGTCATAAGGCTCATCTAACGTGATAAATCAGGATCAGTCCTTTTAAAAAGGCTTGATACCTTGTGGCCTGGCAGCGTTGGCCAAGACTGGTGCCTGAGCCTTGTCCTTGGCAGGGAGGGATTTACACCACCACGTCAACCCATAGAGTTGACCAGCAGTTTCTGGCCACAGAGAGACAGAAGAGCACATTCAAGCGAACAGGACAGGAGCGTGCAAAAACTGAGATGCTGGAGGAAAGCCTGAACATTTTGAATACACCACATGAGTCTGCTACGGCTAAGCTCAGTCCTGGTCACCTTGCCCAGCAGCCCAGAGGAACTCCCCTTGCCTCTGCTCATCTCCGAGGTGTGACTGTGGAGGGAAAGAGGGGGAAGATGAAACTTACAGTACCTGTGGCAGCGGGGAAAAACACTCCAAAAACAGTGAAGAAGGACTCCCCCTGGCTGTAGTCCGGCAGCGTGTTGTTGAACATAAGCTCTTCCGAGTAGCCGACGAAGCCATGCTCTGTGAAGACACGGAGGGGAAGAGGAGAACCTCAGAAACCACAGGGACTGCAGAAGACCCTCCAGCCTGCTCTTGGCGACCACCGATCCTCTAAACACGTGCGACGGCAGCAGCTGTTTCCAGGGGCAGTTTGAAAGGATGAATGTGAACTTATTTGGTGGGGGAAGAAGGCAGAGAAGAGGTCAGTGTGGTTACCAGGGTGTAAATGCCAGGGGAAGGTGCAGCAGTGCACATCGAGAGGCACCACCAGGCTGGGTGGCTCTCACCAAGTCAGAACACAGATCATATCAAGTCCTGTCCGTGAGCAAGCAGGACATCTTCCTGTAAAACCTGTCCACGGAAGAAAACTGTCTGTGGGGATCAGCCAATATTTATACTTATTTATCCATGCCATTTTAATCCTCTTTCCAAATAGAGCAGAATTATGCTGCCATAAGACAACTGCATCCCTGAGCAAGCCCTCCACACCATAACCCCAGTTCTGTGTTTCTGCCAGTCAAGCTCCTGAACAGACAAGACCCGAGATGTGCCCATGCTCTGAAGCTGCTATCAACACACCCAGTTTATACACTGGTCGCCAACAAGGCCAGAGCCAATAAAGTCAGTTTGTTGCAGGGTGGGCTCTGCCCTACAAGAGAAGTTTCCCAGTGGAGAAGGAATAAGGTGCTGTAAAACTGCCCAGTGCTCCGATGCCCCGTTGTGCACTCACCCTCCTGCTGCCATCACCCTCCTGTTCCTGTGTTATCATCTCCAAAACAAGGCCAAACATGGGGCTGTGCATCACAACCAGCCACCCCTCTCTCAAATCTTCTGCAGATGTTTATCACGGGGCAGCAAGGACCAAATGCCAAGACCTTGGGCTGTGCCCCACTCCCCACACCAACTTCTGCCAAGTTTTTCCGAGGTCACACACACAGGTTTTACCTTCCAAACAAAAAGTTTTACAAAAGATGGGCAAGAGGGGAAAGCAATGGGTAGGATATCAATGTCATGCAACTGGCTTACTGAGTATGCAATGGAGCGTCCTGCTCCCTCACTTCATGTTGGAAAGACAGGTCAAATTCTCCCACAAATCTGGATTTGCTAAGAATAGTTGAGCCCAGCTGATGTGCCGGCAAGGCCCTTCTTAGGAAAGGTTTTAGATGCTTATAGGTAGAAAAGGCAACTCAGGAAAAGCAGGTTAAGGAATTAATGATGTGTCCATGAAATGAATAATTTCATTTTCAACAGGCAGGACTGCTTTTTAATGGAGTACCTTAATCTGCGGAAACTTGTCCTCCCTGTCAGTAATCCAAATGCTCATGCCAGCTGGGGTGGGAGGTGAGCAAAGTCGGTTCCCTTTTTCCCCCTGTCACTACAATCTATCTCCACAAGACATGTGACTGCAATAACTTGAATTTTCTCATTAGCAAGCAGGATGTTGTTTATGGCTGTGCAGGGTGATGGCCAGAAATTAAAAAAAGTCTCCATCAAAGCTGTTCCATGCCTCAAAGACAACATTAATGTCATTTGGACAATAGATTAAACCGGAAAATTAAATCAGAGCTCTGAACACAAGACATATCCATTTAAAGTATCAGAGTATAACTAACCACAGAGCTTTGATGTTGCCACAGAAAAATCCTATAGATAATCAGAAGTTTCCTACTACATCTGCATTCATTGTGTTGCCCAAACATGGATGGAAACAAACTGATAGAAAAGGTCTCCTGCTGCTAGGCTTTTTAGAAGCACCAGCTATCTTCACTAGGAACAAGTCCCAGACGAGATTTAAAGGGAATAAACTCAGAGCAGCACGTTGACCTCTCGACCCCATGGATGCCTGCAGAAAGTACAGCTTCTGGAGAAATAAAGGGGGGATTTGTGTAGGCTGTATGCTCCCACAAGACCAGACCTGAGCTCCTTCAACTGGAATTTGTGCCCACGACAGCAGGGCACGGGGACTGGCTTCAAAACTCCCACAAAACCGCTCGAGGAAAATTTTGGTTCCTGGCCAATGGATTTTCCACAAAGTATGTGCTTCTCACAGAATTATTAATTTTTCATTAGTAAATCAAAAGGGGTGGGCAAAATATTCACCTTGCCCCAAGGAGATCTGCAGACCTTCTCCAACCTGTGCTTCAGAGCAGCAGCATCAAATATATCTGTCACTCTCGACAAAAGTGAGCCCCACTGATTCTTAAACATCTCCTGGGAAGAAGACTCAAGCCTCTCTTGATGGTTTATTTGCATATTTTCCTGTCTTCATCATCTAAGTTTCCCCTACTATCTAACCAAAACCACCCTGTTTGAAGTTCATGATGCTATTTCTTGCCTGATCC
This sequence comes from Limosa lapponica baueri, assembly GCA_002844005.1. NCBI lineage: Eukaryota > Metazoa > Chordata > Aves > Charadriiformes > Scolopacidae > Limosa > Limosa lapponica. The sequence continues at coordinate 772,408 of KZ505837.1, forward strand.
ATAAGTTATTTGCATTTCTTAATGCCATCCTTTCACCTGCTGGAGACAGTCCCCACGCTGCACTGGCACAGATTCTGCCAGGCTGTAAAACTTTATGCTTGTCTTCATCAAACCACAGATCGTCCTTCTCATACCCCTTCCCCAGCTTGTGCAAGGTCATCTTGAAGTCTGACCCTCTCAGCCAGGCTGCTGCAAGCCCTTCCCAGCTGGGGGTCATCTGCAAATTGAATCCGCATATTCTCTTTTCCATCATCCAAACAGTTAAGGAAAATACCTAATAACAGCAAACAAAAACCAGACCCTCGCAGAACCTCCCCAGACAGAGCCTCCTGCTTTGTGAGTGAACCGTCTCCAACTGGTGTCTTCCAACCAGGTTTTGGGGCTGTACAATTCAACAATTAGCTCATCCAGGCACTTTTAGTGCCTTATGTCTCCTTTCTTGTACAAAAGACCAAGTATACAACCAGACTACATCTTCTGTGATACCATTCTGGCCACATCATGGCCAAAGAGAGACCGTGAGACCCATGAGTCTGATATCTGACCCGCACCTGCGGGCATCTGGCTCCTATTAATCTTAAGAAGCCAAACAAACCCTTGTGCTCCATCCATTCATCTTCTGTTCCCCTTCCTACTTTATTCCCCCAAGAGTAGATCCTGGGTGGAAGAGACAAAGCCCAAAACCATGGCAGATGCCACTGGATCCACAGAAAAAGACAGCCATGGATTCATTGAAAGAGCCACAGGATGCGCCTACAACTCCATCCCACTTCTGCTTCCTTTCCACACGGCTCTGGCGGGCGAGAGGAAGCCCAGCCATTCCACATTTCCCCTTTAAACAGAACCAGGAGCTTTCTTGTCTAATTAAAGAAAAGTTCATCCAAATGTTACTTGTTATTGCAGCCTCATTTCTCAGTCAATCACCCTCCCGTGAAGCAAATCTCACGTCCCTTTTGGTGGGTTTTACGCCAGGGTTTGCAATCGCCATCAATTTAAGCAAGCTATTGCCACACGACCACAGAGCTGAGAACAACTCGCTGTGAGCATCTCCTGGCTGCCCTTGTGCCTGCAAGTCACAGAGCGAGTCATCTGTGACCTTTCAGCTGTCATATTAATGGGACTAATTGTAGCTGACGGGGCAATTGGGCTGAAAATCATCCAAAACAAAACAGGAATCAGCAACTGAGACCAATCGGTTAAACCAACAGAGCAGTCGGTCGGCTGTTCACGGAGTCAATTATCCACATCCCATTGAAAGTGCACTTCAAAAGGACGAGCTTCGGAAGGAGGAGGGAAGGAAACACGATAGGGTCTATATTTGGCTCCCTGATCTCCAAACAAGGCAAGATATTTTATTTTTTTTTTTCATTTTTTTTTTTGTAAGAGGATCTTTTCCTCCAGCTAACTGCTGGGTACATGACACCCAAGCCAGATTCTTCCCTCCTCACTCATTACAAAATGTTTGTCTGACAAATTTTGCTCTCAATTAATTTATGCAACCCCACAGCCTCTAAATCCTGCCTTTAATGATCCTGCTCTCGGTTGGCTCGCAAGGGGCTGGAGGTGAAGTGCTATAAACAACCTTCCCAGTGTCGTACTAGAAGGAAAAGAATCTGGTTCCTTCTCTGTGCCATGTCAGCCTTATGGGAAATGCACAATAAAGAGTGGTAACAATTTATTTCCATCATTAGATACTCAATAAGAAGCAGGCAAATAATGGATTTCTCAAGTGGTTGGAGCTGAAGTAAATAAACAATGGGGGGGAAAATTGACATAGAGCAACATCTGAATTATTCCAGTGATTTTTGACAAATTAAGTCCTTCCAGTTGCCTGTATTAGAATGATGTAATAAACAATAAAAACAACCGAGCAAGTTTCAAATGGAAGAGCTTCCAGGATAAGCATCCCGCATTCACAAGCACGGGGGGACTACAGGGGGTTGCACATCATCCTGAGGAGGAGGAGGAAGGTGGCCAGGATTCTCATGTTCCTCTGGCCACCACAGATGCCTGGGAGGGGATACCAGCCTTCGTCTGGTTGCCATCACTGCAGCCCTCCCTTCACCCCAGCTGGTTTCCACGTTTAAGCTCTTCTTGCCACTTTCTCCCACCTCTCGCCCCGTGGTAGAGGATGAAAGCAGCCGAGGCAGTTTTCCGCACTCAGGACCCACCTTAGCCCCGCTACGAAGCCCAGGGTTTCGGAGTGGGACTCGAGGAAGTTGGAGAAGGGGCATGAGGCGAAGCCGTGGTTACACGGGGTCAGGCCATTATGCAACGGCACAGAGGACGAGGGCGCTGCCAAGTTCCAGGCAACCTGGAGCTCATTACAGATTAGTCAAGCCTTGGCCAAATTCAATAAGCCTGTTCACAAGCTTAAGGTTAAGTAAACCCTGGCACCGAGGCAGGGGCTAAATAATGCAAAAATGGAAAACCACCTTAAGAAACAGCTCCCAGAAGACGGTCACGTATTGCGCTCTGCTTGCGATTAGAGATTTTAATTATGAAGGTGGATGCTGAAGGCTTGAAGTGGTGAGATTTTCTTTCTTTTCCTAAATAAGTAGGCCCACACGTTCTCGCCTGGAAGGTACTTGCTGAGATTTGCTTTCAGAGGAACAGCTGGAAATGTTTGTCTTGCAGCACATTTCCCAGATCTGACCCCAGCGTTTTCAGGATCCTGTGTGATGTAAGAGGTGGAGAGCCAAAAAGTAATTACATATCCTTGGCATAATTATCTCCTCTCTCTCTTTCCCCTCTTCTTCTTCCATCTCAAAACCCTTCAGGCATAAGCTCAGAAATCCAGTCATTCCCCTTGGACACCAGTCCAAGCGCATGCTCAGAGTGAGGTCCCAGTGTGGGTGCTGGAGGTACCCGGGCACACCAGCATGCAGGAAACAGGAATGGTCCTCGCAGCCTGGTCCAACAGCTGCCATCCTCACCTGAACACACACCTTCATGGTAAGATGAAGTTTCACTCCTTCTTGCCAGCCACGTGCTTGCATTTTCTTCCTCCAAACCCTTCGCTGAGGGCAAGGTACAAGCCTGGTACTTCTGAGCTGTTAAATCCTTGGTGGGCGAGTCAAGCCCTGTCAGGTTGGTAACTTTCAGAACTTGTGGCCTATTAGATGACTCTTGGGTAACCTACACCAAATTAACTTCTACATAGGTCAAAATGCTCAACAGCAAGGGAGAACTGAAATTCTCCCTCCAAAAGCCTTTGCAATACTAATTCTGCCCCTGTCTGCTCATCCATGGATGGTCTGGTGGTGACCAAACTCACCAAAGTGTACTTAACAGTCATAGCCTACCACACAGGAACAGCATCTTCACTCACCAAAGGAAAGTCAGGTGAGCCTGACTTTATTGAAGTAATATTTTGATGCCAGAACACCACCAGCAACAGTTTTTTCAGCATCTCAGAGTGCACTTGCAGATACACAGGATTAGCCATCCACATAGAAACTGTGGATGTGTAGAGATGGATGGAAAGCCATAAATGTCACCCAAACCCACAGCCTTTTTATCTTTGCCTTCTCCCAATACTACGCAAATGCTGAAATTTAATTTGAGGCAACAAGCAGCACAGGATCTTCTGTCACAACAGCTCTGAATGCCATAGCTGCGCTCTCAACAGCTCGGCTTCCCAGCGAAGGGGCTACTCGCACGTGCTGGAGAACGACACGGATTCGGCTGACCGCAACCAGCCCAGCAACGCCACACAGAGCACCCAAGGAAAGTCACAGGGCACCTCTCCAGCAGACTGGCATCATCAAAGAGGCACGAAGAGGGCACCTGGGTCATAAATGACACTTCAATCACCTTTCCCAACAGAATAAAAAACGAATAAATCAAAGCGGTGCAGTGGAAGCCCCACCTCTCCGCATCCCTCCCTGCACACGCTTGGCTTCCTGTGTTTGGGCTTGTTTAACACCAACACTAACAATCACGTTTCCAATGCTCTTCCAAGGCCAGGCCACTTCTGCAGCCTTCGCAACCACCCAGCTCCAGCCCCTGAGGTCCTCCCACCTCCCGCTCATGTGGGCAGCACACAAAAGGCCAAGTCAGCAGAAACCACACCATCTCTTTTTTCCCCGGCAAGTCCTACAGTACCACCCCTGCTCCCAGGCGTTGCCCTGTTGCTACCAGCCTGGTGTAGGGCAGACGGAGGTGGAGATGTATGAGAAACGTGTAGAAAGGTTGGGAATCATTGAATCATAGGAAGGGAAGGAAAAGGGTGAGAGGGAAGCAGGTCTCTGGAGGTGGACAGAGAACAGCATGGTGTCTTTTCCATGCCACCAGTCCACTGCTGTGGGTTGACACTCAGCGTGTGAGATGCATGAACAGTTTTTCACCAGAACATCTCCAGTTCTCTAAAAGACAGAGAACTGGTGAGTCATGAAAGCAAAGCGCGTTAAGAGGCAGAGCTGTGCTGGCAGGTACAGAGAATAAACACAACCTTCGCTGAACTTGTACAGATGTACAAAAATGTTTTAACATCTTCCAGGACATCTCCTGCTTTACCTTTGGATATACAAGTTCTGGCTTCAAGACTGGGAAGAAACAGAAGGAAAAGAGAAGAGCTGCAGGAGAGCTGAGCTGGAGGAGGGTCGGATGGACTGAAGAGATCGATCCCCTGTCTGCTGACAGCTACCTCTGGACTCATCTAACCAGGGGACCACATTCACCAAAGCCAGGTTGCCCTTTTCTGGAGCCCCAGTGCAACACGTGTGCCACGTGAGTCAGAGTGGACCAGTGCACATTTTCAACGAGCCAGGAGCATGTCTGCTCCATGCAAGACTCGAGGGCAGCAGCACAGCTCCATAGCGGGAGATGCTGCACCTGCAGCCCAGCCCAGATGGAGAAGAGCAACCACAAGACATCTGAAACCTGTCCCCACAGATTCACCCTCCACATGTCATAAACGTCGTCATGCCTCGGGTTCATCTCAGTCCTCAGGGCCACCTCCTATCTGCTGGCAGCTCCCACAGCCTGAGTATTTCTGCTTTGGGAGCCTTAAACTAGGTGGGGGCAAAAGTAGAGAGGAATTTTTGTCTGGAATACAGGCAGGTCAATGATTATGCAGTGATAAAAACGCAGCTATTGCACAATTAACACAAGGGCATGTGGCCACACTGCCAGATCAGCGCAGAAAGACTGCAGAGCATCTGCTGGAGCTGCTGAGGCACTGAGAGATGGGGGATGCGGGAGCTGCTGGCAGCCCTGAGCACAAAGTACCGGGAAGAAGAGGAGGTAAGAAAGGGAAGGGACTAAATTCCCTCTGTAATTTCATCCCTAAATCCCAGTTAAACACATTTACTATAAAAAGAGCTCAGAGTGATCGCAGAGCCCGGGCCACAGGCAGCAGGAATGACTGCTGTCTCCCCACACAGCAGGAGGGTGCCAGCTGGAAATTAAGCGCTGGGTGCCATAGCCAGCATCTCCCCGTGCCCCGCTGGCTGTGGCAAGCAGTGTCCTCAAAATTGCCAAAGTCAAGTTGAGCAGCAAGAGGCAGCCCAGGGCGGGGAGAGGAGCCCACTGCAGTTTTTCCACTTGCGGTGCACAAATAAGCTCCTATTTTATTGTTAGCACTAGGGAGATGGTTTCATAAATCAGGACAAACAGCACACTTACGTTTCAAATTCGTCAGAGCTGCAAGTAGCAAAAACCAGACAGGTTTTAGTGAAAAAAAACATTTGGCAAGAGGGCGGCGGAGGGGAGAAGGATCAGAGCAATTTTGAAGAAAGAAGGAAAGGAGTTCCCTTGCCCAAGACCTTCTCTGTACCCATAATAAGTCCATCAAACCCAAAATGAGAGATTATGTAAAGTCTGTAATTGAAGGAGTGAAAGCCACAGTTAAAACAATCTAAAAAAGCCAAGCCCTGAGAAAGGCAACTCGAATCCCTTATCTTTTGATGGAAAAGAATGTGCTCCCTGAGATTAATGACGTGTTTACCCGAAAGGAAATCGCCGCCCTTCTGAAGCAGCGAGTGTTTGTTCCTCCCGAGCCCCTGTTTTCTGCTCCAGAGCTGATCTCCCAAACCTCCTGTTTAAAGTCAACACACAATACGGCTTCCTGCTGCCACAGGCTCCGAGGGATCCCACCATTAACCCTCTCCCGAAAACCACCCTCCACCGCACCTGCTCCTCCTGGCCACCACCGGAGGGGACAAAACCGGGGTATTTTGGTCACGCTTCGAGCACCGGCACAGAGACAGGCATCACACCGACGTCTGCCAGCAACCTTGCTGCAGGGCGATGAATCACCCCCCTGCATAAATATTTCTGAGTTGAGCAGACAAATTAGCAAGAGCAGAGACTGCGACAGCGCTGTCGAGGGGAAGCACTCACTGTCTTATTTTCCTGTCTTGCTCTTCTCCGAAGTCTCCGGACGCAGCAGGCGACCTCTTCTCAAGTTGCTCGGGGTTTCGGCAGCGCGCCCTGCAGCCTGGCCTGCCGCAGGATGCTCTTGGAAAGAGGTCTGACGCCGGCCGGTGCAATGTTCTGCTGTGTTATGGGAGGCAGGGAGAAGCACGGGATTTGTGCACTGAAAACCCTTGAGCAGGCAAGAAAGCTTAGACCAGAAGCGCTGGAGGGTGATCTGTTTGAGGAAACCTGCCAAAAAACCCCGATCAGGGACCACCAGTCCTTTGCATACATGACAAATCCAAGTATTCACATCCTCACCCTCTGCCCAGCTCGTCAGGGTTGGAGACTGTTTAGCCTGGAGAAGAGAAGACTGAAAGGGAACCTCATCAATGCTTATCAATATCTAAAGGGCGGGTGACAAGAGGATGGGGCCAGACTCTTTTCAGTGGTGCCCCGGGACAGGACAAGGAGCAACGGGCACAAACTGAAACACAGGAAATTCCATCTCAACATGAGGAAAAACTTCCTCACTTTAAGGGTAACAGAGCACTGGAACAGGCTGCCCGGAGAGGTTGTGGTCTCCTTCTCTGGAGATATTCAAAACCCACCTGGATGCGTTCCTGTCCAACCTGCTCTGGGTGACCCTGCTCTGGCAGGGGGGTTGGACTAGATGATCTCCAGAGGTCCCTTCCAACCCTGACCATTCTGTGAGACCCCAAGGAAGAGACTCAAGCCCCAGGGGTGGCTGAGGCTGACCCCTGGTAAATGCACTCACACCCCACTCCAATCTCCTCGTAGTCTGGGGACCTCGGAGCATCCCAACCGTGGGAGCCACCAGGTCACGAGCATTCTCCTCTCCCTAAAGCCAACCGACCTGCTATAAGGGGTCCTGGACAACAGCTAAAAATAGCACAAAAGACAGAATAAACAAAGGGAGCTGCTTAAATCAGTCTCCAACGTTTGTATTTAGCTAACGGGGCAATTTTCATCTGCAGGACGCTGTCACCTCTCTCAAATCGTGAAGCAGCCGACACTCCCCCTGAGCTCTCCCCAGCCACGTCGTGGCTCCTGCGGGACCAGGCTGGGTGGGAGGAAACACTAATTTCTGCCCAACTCCCATGCGCCTGCTTTATCTCCACCTCGGCTTCTCAAGAGGATGGGGAAGTGAAAAATCACCGTCGGACACAAGAGGACACACAGAGCTCAAAAGCACCCACACAAGTAGCTTGTCATCATAAAAGCCCAGTGCCTCAGCACCGCTTAAATAAAGGAAAACTCAGGAATGTGCAGTAGCTAGCAGGGCCCTTTGGCACTTATTCTGTCTGTACAGGTTGGTGGGTTTTAATATTTTTTGGAAAAAAAAGCCAAAAAATATATATTTTCCACAGGTGGAAAATTTGAAATTTTGGTCAGGAGAACAAAGGGAGAGACTTTAACATGGTTATTTCAACTTTATATAGTCCACTTATGCTTTACATTATTTAATGCAAAGCACCAGACTTGCCGTAATATATAAAATCCTTCCATTACTATTTTATTTTTTGATGTGGTATCTGCTCCCTGGCTTGTTCAGCGGTATTCAAACCAGCCAGAGGAAATGGTTTTATTCATTACAAAGAGGACAAGAAGTAAAATGTTTCTTGCTTCACCCTTTTTCTAGGAAAATAGTTTGCATCAAGGGGATACTATTATTAATTATAGACTGGTATCCCTTGGAAGTCATGCCCAGAGCTCCTGCTTGTGGGAGGCTCTCCAGAACTTCTCTGATGAAAAGCCCCAGCCTTGAGAAATCAGAATTTAGGCTGAGTCAAGGCACAACAATTGGAGGAAAATGAAGGGCATTTGAGCGGCAGCAGCGACGACACACATCCTTCAGGCTCGTCGGAGTGACCTCCTTTCTAACTCGGAGCTGCTCCATGTATTGCTTGGGACAAAGCCCAATCCCTGCCGATCAAATCCCCATCTTTAAAAAAAAAAGCAGTTAATCAAAATGTAACATAATCCACTGGACCCTGCCATGGTCTACAGAGTCTTCTGCCATGGTCTACAGAGTCTTCTGCCATACTCATGACTAGATCATCCTGTACTTCCAAGTTATGGACACATTATGCAGATGAAAATGGTATTTCAAAAGAAAAGTACTCCGTTTGTTGATTTTTTGATTCTCTGTCCAAAATAATAGTTTGATTTTATCTTTGGGAGGTTTCCATTATCCTCTATACAACACACACAGCTACAGTTTCAAGTCTAGTTTCAGACTGCAAATCAAACTGGAAAACAAACAGTGTTTGATTTTGGAAAGGTTGAGCAAGATGTTGTCACCTAAAAGGATTTTTTTTTTGTTTGTTTGAAACTATTAATTGAATTCAGTTTAAATCAGACAGTACATTTTCCCTACCAAAATCACATTTTTCAATGAATTCATTTCCCCTTTTGAGTAGAAGAGAAAACCAGCAAGAGCCACTGGGCCATCGTCCAGGCCAGGGAAGGCACAACCAGGCTAAAATCTCTTACCTACAGCCAAAAAAGGCCAAAAATTGTTAACACAAGTCAGTAGAGAAGATGATGAGCAGTAGATAAGGACCTGTGTCCCACGCAAAGTTTTTTCTTTAGCCTAGGGGAGGAACACAAACTAGAAGTGAAGCGGCTGGAGAAAGAATCTAATATCTAGAAACTATCTTCATAAATTAAATCCTTAACTAAGGAAAGCTGATCCAGGGCACAGATGAACTGTGACTGGAATTAAACACCAGGGGAATGAAAAAAGAGGAGGTAAAACATCTCCCATCATTTGATAACAATTATGCAGTGGCACCAAAAAAAAAGAAAGAAAAAAAATCAATGCAATTAAATAAAGCTGTCCAGTTTAAACAAAGCAACAGGGAGAGATGGAGAGATTATGGGATGATATATATCTTCCTTGAGCCAGTCAGTTTTACTAGGTCTCTAGCATTAAACAAGTTGCTGCTAAACGGAGAGCCTGCACGGGAGGTTTTATGGGGGGAGCGAGTGGGGAAAGCCCACGTGAAGGCAGCGTCTAGCAGGGGACAAAGCCAGCCGAGGCACTTCAGGAGTTATTTACAAGCTTCTAGGAGGACGAGTTTAGCATCAGCTCGCAGGGAAACAGCAAAGAAATTAAAGGTTAAACCAACGGCGTGCAAAATCCCCTGTAGAAACCAGGAGCAGTATTATCTATTCAGCAAGTTGAAACCCATAACAGCCTCAGCAAACCCTCTCCCGCTCCAGGGATGGAGGCAGGCCAGTCCTGCCCTGACAGCGCTGTGCCACAGCATGTTTTAGGGTGCCGAGGGAGACCAGGACCCTCCTCCTCCTCGGCACACGCGGCAGGGGGCTGCTCGCTCCCAAACCCCACATGGCCGCTCAGACGGCACAGCCTGGAGAAGAGAAGACCAAAGTGGAGCACAAGAAGTCTTCCAAGCATGGTGGTTTAAGGCAGAAAGGAAGGACATGGGATGGTCCCCAAGTCCTTGAGAGACCCAAAGCGGTGGGTTTCGGCTGCAGGAAGGGGTGGTTAGCTCAGGAGAGCTGCGACTGGAGTGGGGTCCCCAGGGATGCAGCGGAGGATCCATTGCTGGAAATACTTAAGAGCAGGTTAGACACCCATGGCATCCCCAGCGCAGCCCAGCGGGTGCAGAAGGTCAGGGAGCCACAGGCCCTGAGCTCTCCTTCCCTCCTCCTTACCCACCTCCTGGGACATGCTTCAGGGTGGTGGGCTCAGAAATCCCACCTGGCCTCGGTGGAGTTGGGACACAGGGATGCCAGCTCCAGCCCCCGGTGAGCAGCAGCTTTTCCAACACTCCGAGCATCCACCAGCAGGTGAGACGGCTGCTCCTCAACAAAGTCCTACTCCCAGGTGTCCTCCAGCAAGGAAACCGTGAAAACCTACCTATAAATGGGGCAGCAGAGTGGAACCATGCCGCAAAGTTACATCTCAACCTCATTTTTTTCTTTTTTTTCTTTTCTTTTTTTTTTTTTTTAAAAAACTGCTTTAAATACCTACTTCAGAGAGCCTGAACAGAGTGGTGTAGCTTTCCTCTCACTATCTAAATAAGGCCCCTAACAATGTTATCACTTTTCAAAACACATCTGTCCCACAGCTCCTAGCCCAGACAATTGGCAGGTAACCAGTTAATAAATGTCTTCGCCAGACTGTTGAATAGGCTGGCCCCGGCTCAAGAGTGATGTCAGGGCCATTCAATGCGCTATAATTGGAAAAACCTGGGGAAAGCAATCCCGTGTTTTTTAATAAATAAAGAGCGTATTAGCAGCCTCCTGCTTTTATTCACTACGGTGTCTACCTTGTTCGGTAGCAAAGTGGGAGTTTTTCTTCTGCTGCCGCTCGCTCGGTGATTTCTACTTGGAACTTGATGCCCGTTTCCAGATGTGTCTCAGGCCAGGAAGTCAGCAATCAGCCTGGATAAAGCCTCTGGGATTAGCTGCAGATCATCTTCTGACACACACATCCTTCCTGCACCCTCTCTTATGAAAATGGGGCACACCCCTTGTGCCCAAAAATACAATAAAACCACCCAGAGCCAAGCAAAATCCCCTGATTAGATCACTTTCGCATTAAATATGTGAGAATATATTTAATTAATTCAATCTATCAAAGCCCCCAAAGCACCGTTTGAGGGACCTTTACAACACCAGAGTGTTTACATACATAAATCACTTTAACAACTGCAGGCTCCCCTTCTGCTGGAGCAGCCCCAGGCGAAGCTCCTCTCCTGCAGCTCCTCGCCAGTGGTACCCACGGGAGAGCATCAGCTCCCCTGGCTCGGCCACAGGACGCCCGAGGGGGATGAATGCTCCAAAGGACTCATCCTCGGAGGAAGAAGTGAGAATAATAAATGCGTTTTCTTGGGCTTTGCGTGAGCAACTTCGGGAAGCTAAAACCCAAGCGGGTGAGATGAAGAATGTGGTTTGCATGGAAAACAACCCCAAGCAGAAGCACCCTGACAGCCACACGCCTTTCAAGCCTCCTCGTGTCCCTGAGAAATGAACTACCCGGGTTTCCCAGCCAGGAGGAGAGGGGCTCAGCCCCACACAGCCGGGCTCCATGCTCACCCCAGCCACGTGGTGAGCAGGAGGGGGCAGGGGGGGTGTCCCAGCCCAAGGGGACCCAATTATTCCATTCTCAACAAAATAATTTATTTCCTCCCCCCCCCACCCCCAGGCACTTAAGAGGCTGCTGTCAGGCCCCTTTCACTCCTGCCACGATTCCTTTCATCTCCCCAACAAAGCGCAACCAAATTAACACCAGCTCTCCCCCCAAATAACCACCACCACCCCCCACATGCGCTCCCGCAGCCGCTCCGCTTCCACGGGGCACCTGAGAGCCGCTGCCAAAACAGGAAAGCAGGCGCCTAATTGAAAGGGAGTATTTGGGAGTCACCCTGCACAAAAATTAGCAGAGATATGCTAGGAAAATAAAAGTGTGGGCATTAACGGCGGGCTTATCTTCTTTTTCCATGACTCTAATGTTCGGGACGTGAAGAGGCCAAAAAGTTTCACATACTGTTCTGAGGAGCTGGTCACGGAAAGGAGCATCCTCTCCTCTACGTTCACCGCTCCCCCCCCAGAATAACTCAGGCTGATTTTGAGGCACAGACCTCCAGAATTAAAACGCAAACATACACAAGCTAAAACACCCCTGCACTGCTACCGTGAGCCTTGGTTAGGGGTTGAGAAGTTGAGCGCTGCCTGATTTCAATTCACCTGCGTTGGGTTTGGTAAAACCAGTAAGCTGGGCCAAGGGAGAAAGAGAACGCGGATGTTTCCTGGGAAGGAGCACGGGGGTCTCCATTTCTAGAGGTGGGACTGAATTTTAAGGTGAGCAGCCGGAGACAGCCCAACGAGGCTGGTTTGCAGACAGCACGGAGAGGCCCCCTCCTCACTGCCCACCCCTGGCCAAGATCCCAGCCTGGGACGGTGACCCGTCCCCAGGGAAAGTGCCAGCCGGAGCTGAGGGGAGGATTTTGGGATTAACTCCAAAAAAAATCAGCCAGTCCCCCCTCCACCCTGCGGAAAGGAGCAAAAGCCCTCGGGGCCAGGCAGAGGGATGCCGCAGCCTGGCAGGGAGCAGGCAGGCAGGCAGCCCTGCCGGCAGCCTCAGCAGGGTCGGCAGCATCTGGAGAAGCGACCCGGAGTATTCCCTGTCCGCTGGAGCCACTGAGCTCCTCCAGCCCCAGCTCCGGGCTGCAGGAGCCCGGCCGGCTCTCGGAGCGGGAGCGAGCCACGGCCATAGAGAGAGAAGGAGAAAAAGCAGCGGGAAGCCCTGCTGAGAAGCCCCCTTTTGTGTAAACACGCTCCGTCCTCAAACTAAAAATAAAGGCAAACCACAGGAAGGGA
>KZ505838.1:0-30073 GCA_002844005.1 Limosa lapponica baueri
TCCCCCACTGCAGTGTTGTGCACTATAAGTAGAAAGGACTGCATCTCTCTTGCTTGTGCTAGCAGAGCCCTGGCGATTTCAGTGCTCCGTCCTGGCCTACCCCTGTATGACAGAAAATTCAAACTTGCTGCTTTTCCAGTTGTCACCTCCCTTCTTCCTGGGAAGGGGCTCTGAGGGATTTTGTTTGTCCCCTGAAGCTCTGCAGAGCTGCTGCTCACCAGAGGCAGTGCACAAACGTGCTCAGAAAGTGAGGAGTCTGGGGACGTGAGTCAGGTTTCTGCAGCTTTTCTATTGCACATACGTAGTGTTAGGCTTTTTTACAGGGAATTTCTCTCCAAATAGTTATTTTCCATTTCCCCATGTGTTCAGTCTTTTCCAGCATCACAGTGTGACTTGGATTAAGGTAATTCAGAACAGGAGACTCCTTCTATAAAATATGTGCTTGCCCCAGATTTTTTTTCCAGAAACAATTCTTCCCATTGCCAGCTCTTAAGGTCAGTTTGCTTGCCATCAGCCTTCGCATTATTTTAATTATTGTTACTTTCATTATTGTTATCATTATAGTTTAAGTGTGTATGAGATAAATTTAACCTTGCTATACATTTTGATTGACTGTAGTTTTGGAGGGGGGGAGTTAACTGGTATTCATGCTATGTCAAAATGTGCAATGTTATGGAAAACTGGAATACCTAACCAAAGGGGAACTATATTGAGATTTTCTGTGGGCAGTTGCCTTAAATCCATTGGGCACCATCTCACTCCTGCTGAAGTCAGTGCAACTTGCCCATTGCTCTGAAATTAGCCCTTGAGAGCGTTGCTCGGCGGCACTTGCATGGTTGCCTCATAGATAATTTGCAGATTGTCCATGAACCATGTGTACAAATGTGTCTGGTATGGTGCTAATTTACTGGCAAGGTCTGGGTACGCAGATCCAACATGCTGCTCAGGCAGAGCTTCAGCCATGCCCAGCAGCCCGTCTAGAGGTCTGATTTCTCTGCAGCGTGTCAGGGATAGTTGACGGATGGGCTCAGCCTTTCCCTTCACATGTGTTTAGAGATCTCCAGCCAGGCCAGGATTTGCCAGATGACCATGCTGGGGAAAGCATCAGAAATATTTCCGTAAAAAATCATCCCTCTACACCCCTAAAAATTTATCTAGTTTGTGCATGGGTGTTACAAAACCCTCACTCATGGCTACAGGACGTGGCTGGACATTATCTGTCCCGTGTTCCGGCTGGGTTTATTTTGGGGTGGTCAGAAAGGAAATCCCGGTGTAGAGGCAAGTGGAACATATTTGTCGAACTGATGTGAAAAAGAAAAATACCTGGGCATTTGGAAGGGTTTGAACTCTGAGCACAAGGCTCTGGGAGATGGATGAATGGTCAGAGGGGAGGAGACGGGGGGGGTCAAAGGTCCTACGGCATAACTCATCACTACGAGAAGTCCCTATCTCACAGCGAAAGTACGAGAACTGGCTGGCAGCAGCGTGACCCCTAGCAGTCAATTCATCAGAAGGATTTCCCGTCTCAATATGCAGATGTGTGCACAATTATTTTACCTATCTCCACAAACACAGTCCACCTCCCTGCACACTTAAATAAATCTTGGCACTGTCCCTTTCAGAAGGCATTCCAGGTTCAGCCTGGTTGCCTGCATCCTGCATAGTTTTGTTGAGCAGAGTCCTTGCAAACAGGCCATCTCCTCTTCCCTTTCCGCTTCCCCTTCCTCCTCCTCCCATCCCACCACAATCACTGCTGCCCAGACCCATCCTTCACTCGCACAAAACTGATTTCTGTTTATGGAGCAGCTGGCAGCAGCAACGCTCGAGCACTGAGCGATGACTAAGAAACAAGCCCACTTTTCCCTTAGCTGTCAGGAGCTTTTAGAAATAACACCCTCCTCTGAGGAAGTCAGAATAGCAACAGGAAAATAAGTAAAACCTATTATAAAACAGTTGTCCAAGAACTTAGGCACGGCGCGGGGTAGAGATCAATATGCTGTGAAGGTTAAATCTATTTTCACACTGTGTTCTATTTCACAGTTTAATGGTGTTTTAATGTGTCTGTCACTGAGCCCCCTTCATGTTATGCAGGTAGAGCCTTTACAAAGGAGAAATAACGTTGGCTTTACAAGCTTCACAGTAACATCTTATTTACCAGCTGAGATCTGACGCTTTCCTCTCTGGAGATATGCCAGGGTTTGACTCTTTTATTTTATTTTATTTTTTAGAAGACATGATGTGGTGTTGCATTTACAATAATTTTTAGATGGTTTTTGGGGAACGCCTGTAGGGATGGGACCAGCAGGAGCATGTGTGTGACTGTTTAGAAACGACAGAAATATCTACTGCTGTTTGTACAAGCTGAATACATGGAGGATATGCAGAATTCCCAAGCTTGAGTTTGCATCCAATCCAAGATGGTATATTGGAACGCTTTAACTTGAACTCAGCTGACAGTGGGATGTGGCATCGGGCTTGGGGAGAGCATGGAGGTTGAAGCCAGTGGACAAAGAGGAGTGATCACAGCCCACAGAAAAGATGCTGAGGGAGTGTGGGGTAGAAGGCAAGCTGATTTCAGCCTATGCCAGTGGAAAGGATGAAAGGAGGGGAAGAGAGAGGGGGAGCAAAAGCAAAGAAAGAGGTGCAGTATAAAATGCAGGGTATGTGCAGCACAACAGCAGACATACAAGTCTGTCCTCAGCGTCTGGGATGAAGCAGTTTATACCTCCGCAGTTCAGCTCACACCCTTTGCCTAGAAGTCAAAGAAGGAAAAAAACCCTCTTCTGGTTTAATTATCTCTCTTGAGCTTCAGCTAGGTGAAGGAGAGGCTGAGCCACCCTAGTCAAAAGGTACTGCTGGTTCAGTGCTCCAGATGTGTAACTGGGTGTGCAGATGCCGCATGTTGGTGTTGGTGTGCTGACCTGCTTGGTGAGGATGCTTTGACAAACCTCCCGCTGCCTGCGGCTGAGCCAGCACCTGGATGCAGCCTCCAGCCGTTTACACCTCCCTGCAATGAGCTGGGGCTACACGCAGCTCTGTTTTCTCCCACTGACGAGGCTGGGTAAACCACAATCAAGTGTAACTCCTCTGGTTTTGCCACGAGTGAATCTGAAAGCTTTTGTAATCCAGAGGGACTCGCTCCAGACATCCTCGCACTGTAATTGATGTGCAGAGTCAGGGGAGGACAACCTGCTTGTGCCAGTGGCTTCTCTTGCGTGATCTCTCTCCCTCCTGTCTTTGCCCTCAGCAGCTCCCTCACATAGCTGGGAGAGCACTCTCCTTTGCAGCCGCCTTGCCTTCCCGCCTCTCCCATCTTTTGCTCCCTCGGTTGCTCTTTACCCTCCTCTTACTTTGTCTCGCAGCCAAATGGCTTAACTCTGTGCACCCTCCTGGGAGGGCTTGGTTGTAGGAAGGGAAAGCATCAGAGAAGGAGATATAATGTTAAGTCTTCTTTTGAGCAACTTATTAAAAACCTCAGGCTTCCCCTCTACTGGTGGCTTCGCCAGAGTAATAAGCCTTTGCGCTGTCAGGGCTGGTGCTTGCTGGGCTGTGAGTTTTTAGACTTGCAGAGCATTGACTTGGCTTAACCTGCGTATCCCACTGTAGCAGAAATGTCTGCAATGTGTGTTTTGGCTTTTGTGCACTGCATGCTCCCAGTTCATCTCTTCCCCCCTTCCGTTTTCCATTGTTGGAACAACAATCTTCAGCTGGATGCAGAATGCAACCGACCCTGTATTGTGGGGCCAAAACAAACTCTCTGCTAGCGTGTTTTCCATCCTCCACAAGGTAAAATACCAGCCCTGAGAGCAGCTGACCCCTGGTGGGAGCCTATTGTCTGGAAATCCAGTGACTGACTTCTCAAGGGGCAAAATTTTGTCTCAAGCAATACTGCTGAGAAATGAATTTGTATCCTTTGGAGCTGGTGGATCAAAGGGTTGGGACCTATGAGAGGGGGTGACTTACCTTCAGAGGGAGGTAGCAGTTCCCTCCCAACCATCGCTGCTACCAAAGTGCAACCTGTTGCATTAAAACATCCCCAACGTTCTGAACTGCAAATCACAGCATTGCAGCGCTTGCTTTATCTGCCCTTTCCAAATGGAAGGAAACCTCTGAGAAGGTCAGAGCTGGGGACAGAAAACAGAGTCCCAAGGAGCTGGCAAAATACATTCAGGCCATTTTTCTGCCCCAATTTTGCAAGTCCAAGATAGTCAATGAAGGTTGTCACCCACT
The DNA here is from genome assembly GCA_002844005.1 of Limosa lapponica baueri. Lineage (NCBI taxonomy): Eukaryota > Metazoa > Chordata > Aves > Charadriiformes > Scolopacidae > Limosa > Limosa lapponica. Next base: position 4,231 of record KZ505838.1, read on the forward strand.
ATCCCTTGTGCAAAATCTGTAACACATTCACATCTGGTGTGTATGAAATGGTGAGACAAATATTTTCTGCTCCTTAACAAAGACTGGAATTTGAATCTTGTCTTTGGTTTTCATTTTTTGTTTTGTTGAGGGCATTCACTTGCCTTTACACTTTAAGGGCTATTTCTCCTACTTCAAACACTAGAGCAAGTCCATGAATATTTGAATTACAAGCTTGCACCTACATGTTGATGAACACTTGCCCAAGTCAGGCCACCTTTCTAAAAACGGAGCTGGACACTTATTATGGTCCTAACATTTAGGGACCAAATTTATGCAAGTTTGTCTCTTTAGTCCTAGAGTTATAGATTGAAAAATTTGAGAAAGCTGCCCAATCAAGTGGCTTTGAAGTTTAATGCTGGCTTTTAGAAGTGAAACTATATTGCTTTTTGGCAATACAAGGCCATGTGCCTTCTATTAGGCATTGGAGTTTGGGAAAGTGAGAAAAGGACCACTAAAATAGAATGTTTCATTATTATGAACTCACTTTCTTTCTTTACCGAGGAGTCCTGGGGAATAATGTTTGGGTTTTGTCTTGCTAAAAATAATTCCTGAGGTAATTAATGCAATAATGTAGCTTGTTTAAAACCTCATCTTTAATGTGAGTTTCCTCCTGAAGCATTAAAACACTGAAATCACAGCATAGAAGAAAATGAAAGGTTAGAGACAGGAAGATGTTCAAAATAACGTGACTTTTAAAGAGCCAGTTAATACACAGTAATTTGATTGTTTGGTACAGGCTAGTTCTTATTTATAGAAGCTAATAGATGATTTTATAGTGCAAGAAACTTAATGTTTCTGATAGATGAGAGATGGAAGAGTTTTTTTTGTCTCTTGCTGCTAGAAATCCAGTGGGATTAGAGAGTTTCTCCACAGCCAGGTGTTGTCTACCTTCCTTAGTTGTGTACATTTGAGTAGTTTTGTAACTTGCTGAGGCTCATCTGCAGAGTGACACTGGGAGCAGAGGATGGTGACAGAGATAGACTTCAGAGACCTGAACAGCTCCTTGAAAAGTAATGGGTCTGGCTGCTCACAGATGGAAGGACAAGAGAATTACTGAACATCAGCCAGGGCAGAGGTGGTGTTACCATCTAGAGAGAGAGAATGATGAAGTTTTGCTGGCACGGTCCACAAAAATGAACACTTAGAGTATAATTTAGATTTTTCTTCTACATTTTCTGTTCATAAAGCTCAGAAAATATTGCTCAGAACTTTTTCAAAAATGAATACTTGAAAATGCAGAATGATGTCACATGGAGACCTTGTCCCAGTGGATTGTCTCTAGCCACCTGCAAGGAGATCGTAGTCCTGGACTTTGAGGTAATAAAGTTCTTCAGAAGTTCACAGACAGTTCCTCTTTTATTTCACATCATTTCCAGTGGACTCTTACCTGTGGAGCTTTTTCACCTCTAGAGCATATTTTTGAAGTAATGTTTCTGGTACAGATGTTCACTTACGGTTGCTCGTATTTTCCAAGTTTCTTAAGTTTCCTTAGTTCACATAAAATTCTTTCCCTGTAACACTGTCCCTACAAAACACCAAAGAAGCATCGGTACCACTGAAGCAATTCAACTTAATTTAAATATCTGCAAAACATTGTTTAAAACCCTTACCTAGGTCTAATACTTTGTGAAATGTAATGGAAAACAAACATCAAGAAATTTCATCTCTCACTACTCAGTAAGTAGGTTATTTTAAGGAGCTCCTAGTAGTGTGGCAGTGACATATAGGTATTTGCTTCTAGAAGATAACTCTTTATAGTTATAGGACTTGACTTTATATCACATAGTTTTATCAGAAATGCTTCTGGGTTTTTTTTCTCTTTTAGTCCTAAATTTGCAGGTGTCCAGTCAGTTACATGTGAGAGGCAAATCAGTTCATAACCTGAGAGTAACTACTGTGATACTATAACAATCTTTTACATTGCTCTGAAATTCCAAGATCTTTTTGCCATTTCCAATATCGAAGTGGCGAACTCTGAGTTAAAACTTCTAGTCACATTTCATATGTTTTGCTTGAATCTCCAGCTATCTTTCTTTACAAGACTTTGGAAAATATTTTGTAACAATGCAACAGTTCTGATAATAAGTCAACCTCAGGTATCACAGAAAAAAAGAATTCTCAAAGATTATTCTTCCCACCCAAACCTTTTCTTAGAAGCAGTATTAGAAATTTTTAATGGCATTTTACTCCCACTATTGCCAAAGAGAGTTTTATCATTGACTTGAAGGGAAGCAATGTTTAACCCCTTAGTTTTTGCATTAGCAGAGAGGAGTAGTTCAGTTGTTAGTGGATCTTGGACTGAAAAGTAGTCGTTATAAATAAGCCCAGTTCCTTTTAACCTGAATTGGGCAGCTCCCAATTCACCTCAGTGGAGGTTCTCATCCTCTGCTTGCACCCCCATTTCCCCTAAAAATCTCTGCTCAAGTGCCATCATGATGCAATGAAAAAAAATAATCCACTGATTATAAAGTAATTGCTACACTCTGCTGCAGGCAATGCACAGGCTGAAACGCGATAGTCATGGCCCTGACACAACGCCGACGGGAAGCCAGGAGCTGTCAGAAAGGTCAGAATTTCAATAACGTGTCTGTGCATTTCCAGCGCTCATTGCATTCCCTTCTCCTGGTCTGTTCTTTCCTTTCCATACCCCTCTGGAGCAAATGCATCCTCTCAACAGACCTTTCTGGACAGAAATGTAATAAGTAAATAAACGAGGAAAGTTTCAAAGTCAGAAATTTCCTTCAAAACCTTATGGAAAGAGATATATTTTGGAGCATCAAGACCACTCTGGACCATTGAGCTCTCCCGAGCAGCTCGCCTTTCTACTCTGAAAGGTTTGTACCTTTCCTTTTTCTGAAGTGATTTGCTAATGCCCTTCTCGTCCTCTGCGTACCTGCCAGTTCTGCTCACATGTGTTGCTTAAATTGGAGCATTTACAAGGTGTGATTGACCAGGTCTAAGTCTGAAATTCGATCCGCTGCATTTAAAAATTTAAGAGTTGTGCTCTGATTTGTGTCTGCGAAATTATATCAACTCCAGTGCAAATTAGATAAACTCAGAACACCAGTTCTCATCTGCCTTACCTGAGAGCATCAAATCGTTATTTACACTTCTGCTGTGGGAGCTCGGTGTAGGCTGCAATATCTGTCTGAGGAGCTGCATACGTGGCAGGGTTAACTCCTCCTGAACCAGGTCTGATCGACTCACAGAATCACATGGGGCTGATAGGAACCTCTGGAGCTCATCTAGTCCAACCCCCTTGCCAAAGCAGGTCCACCTAGTGCAGATTGCACAGGCGGCTCATATGTGGCCATGCAGGGATCGAGTCTAGGGATCGAGTGGTGGTCTCCTGACAGTCAGTCCAGTGTTGTAACCATGCCACCATCTTTTTCAGCAGATTGCTGATCCTTTTTCCACTTATGGACCCATAAACATTAACAGTGGAGGGAAGGATTCCTGTACAAATGCGAGCCTGTGAGAACAGGCTTGACCTTCACAACAACCTTTGCGGACTGTTTGGGATGTGCATCCAACAGCTCCCTTCAGCTTGAAATGTTCAATGGTTTACTTGAAATGTTCAAAGGTTTACCTTTCTTCAGTGAACACAACAAAGTCACAACAATTAATAATAATTAACAATTAACAAAAGCTACAATACCCCCAAAGTCTGCATACATACCCAGTCATTCTGAGCAATCTTTTCTTTTAGACATACCATTTATACAGCCTCTATGTTTTTTTCCCCAGGTTCAGTCTTCAGATCAAGCCAGGACTCCACTGTGTTTTGGTCCCACCTTGCAGCTCTGCCTCGTGATGCACGGGAGTGCAACAGCAAACAGCTTCTGCCTTGGAAGCACATGGACCCTGCTTTCACTGGAGCCATTTTTATTTTGCAGGTGAGTGCCCTGTATAATGATGTGTGTATGGCAGAATAAAACATCTTATTTTCATCCTTTATTTTTGTCTGGTTTTGTTTGCTTCAGAATTTGATAATGATTGCAAGGCGGCAGCTAAGAAACCAGGCACATCTCTTGAGAAATACAAGAAGGATTTTAAGTATTGCTAAATTCAAAAGAAGCTATGGGCCAGCCTCAAAGATCTCCCCTGCAAGACTTCAAATGGCCAGTAGGAATTAAAATGGCTATTTCTTCTAACAACACACAGCCCTGCTGGTGTATAATCATCCTTATGTGTATCATGATGCTCAGAGGGAAAAGTCCCACTCATAAGAGGAGTGTTAGTAAACCAAGTAAGCCAAGGGGTGTGGAGAAAGCTAATATCTTTTATTTGACAAACTAATCTCAGTTGTGGGCGGAGAGACAAGCTTTCAGGTATTTGAGCCCGTAGCCAGGTCTGAGATAGCACACTGGTTTTCTGGTTGCAGCTCTCCCACCCAGCATTGGTCATGTCTAATCCTACCTCAGGGGATAAAACCACTACCAGAAGCTGCACGTCTCTTTTAGTGGGCCTTTCAACTGGAAACACAAGGGTTTTTTTCTTCCATTAAATTCTTTAAGAATGAAGAATTATTCACAGCTGCTGGATTTATGAACTGGGCACAGCAATTGCATGTACTGTATAGCCTAAAAATGAAGCTAACTTCGACTTTCAGTTTGTTTCTTAGCAAATTGGCTCTATGTATTCCCAGCAGGATTGCTGGAGAGAGACAGAGTCCACTGTATTCTGGCCCAGTGTAATCTGCATTTCTAATTAAGGCTATTCGCAAGTCCACTTATCTGACATGTGCAAAGAGCAAATAGTAAAGCAAAGAGAAAATAGCAATCTGCAATGAAACCTTTGTTTTAAAATTCCATCTTTTATCTCTCTCCCATATAAATGCCAAGTGCAGATAGCACAAAGGATGCCCTCACAATGGTACTTGCTGCTGCAGGGGGTTGTGGCACTTTTGTTTGTTCTGGTCTTCTTTCCATCTCCAGACCCCTTCTCTAGGGAGTTACCTATTTGGACACCGAGGATTTGGTCAGAAATGGCTCTATGTGCTTCTAGAGCTTACTGATTTGGGGTAGGTCAGCACCAGTTTCCAGTCTTCGGTATCTCTTATCTCTTTTGGAAGGAGAGCTGGATTTTGAAACTTTTAAAACAACTCATGCTTTCAGCTTTTCCTCTGATCGCTTGACACAAGTTTTGTAAACACCCTCAGCTTTCTCCCAGCTTTGAGCCTCACTTAAAAGCTGAGCTTCTTTCACCCACTTTGCCACTCTTCTTGCTTGGTACCTCAGCAGTTGACTTTGGCTCTGGTGTTTGCTGACAAGGTACCATGCTCCTGGTGAAGCTCCAGGCTGGGTGACACAGTCATCCAACCTGCCCCACTGACCAGGTTGCTTACCTCTGATTTGGGAGCTGCTCACCTCTGATTTGGGAGCTGCTCAGAAGAGGGGAGAAAATGGAGTGGAACCCAAATTTCCAAAGATATGAATTATCAAGGGAAAGGTTAAACCCACCTCCCTGGGATGTGGGTGGCTGATAATTCCTCTGAGAGTTTACCAAAAGAAGCTGCTCTGGGCCAAAAACTAATTTAATTGGAAAACAGCCTCCAATGCCATTTTGTTTATCTTCTCAATTTTCAATATGTAGCCATACAGGAAAATGCTTTAATGGGTTTAAGTACCACATTTCATCAAGTTGCCTAGGGAAACTGAGGCTGTCTTTTTTTTTTTTTCTTTTTTTTTTTTCTATACAAATGTAAAGTGACGGTAAATTTTATTGTTTCTTTTCAGATTTAAATTTCCAGTGCTAAGGGAATACAAGCCTTGAAGGTGCATTGGCAGAGAAGTACTCTGAGATACCGCAACAGCCCTGTGCATCTTTCTGTTGGATTTAGAGGAGAGCTCATTTTGTGGTTTGGTTTAACTCTTGAGATTTCTGCTGTTGCTGTCAATAAAGGCACAATCTGCAACATTGCATCACGGCTTCACTCCACAGAGCTTTTCTCCTATGACAAAGTCTTCTAAACCCCCACTACTCAGTCCTTCTCAAGTACACAAAGTAGCATGGCGTATCCCCAGTGTTCATAAATTGCGATAGGTTTGTCTGAATCCTGGATTACTTTAAAAAAAAAAAAGAATTTAAGGCTCTGTGGGTCTTCTTTCAGGCTCCCTCTCACTGCTGAACCTTTAGCAGTCCCTTCTTTCTATTTTTCACAATTTCTCTACTGTTCTCATACCAAGATGTTCACAGTGTTTCTTGCTTTTAGAAGCCAGTGTTAAAAATTTTTTTTTAAAAAATCAAAATATCATGACACTTGTGATATATAACCACAAGACTTGGCAATACTTCATTTTCCTTCAAATTTAGCATCTTCTTTTTATACACAGGTTTTCTCAGATTTCTTTTGCTTCAGGAAGCAGCCTGGAGCTTTAATTTTGCTGGGCATAGTATGAAAAAAAGAAGAGGGGAACAGTGGGCTATTGCCACAATTGGGAAAATTAATTTTTATTTCAGTCCATCGGTGAGTCAATGCTGGCTGGATGGAGGAGCTTGTTCTTGTGACCAGATGGAGGAAAGCTGGAACTGGGATGTGAAATCGGAGAGGTCTTTTCTGTGAAGAAGCAGGAAGCATAACTGGAGGGAAGCGTTCAGAAAAGAGGTAAATAATCTGTAAAGTGGTTAATCTTTTTCCTGTTCGGGCTGGTTTGTGTATTCATCATTGTATTTCTCCGCCCATCCTTCTTTGTTGGAACCAAGGTGCACCATGCACATCGCCATTTATACCTTTCACAGTTTCCAATACCTTTGGCCTTTGGTACTACAGTTTGTAGAACCTCTTGGTTAACAGGATGGGAGACGGATCCATTTCAGTAATTTCTCACTTTGTACCTCTTTATGTGCATTAGAATTCAGCAGGATCTGGTATAATTCATAGCCTGGAAGATAAGAGCACAGGTGGGAGCTGCAGTATGCAACAGGTATGAGAAGGAAGGGAGATACTTTATGCTGCTGTTGTCTCCAAAAGTAGATCTTTAAGATCAATGATAGAAACCATCAAGATTAAATAGAAACAAGAAAAAGCTGAAGTGAATCTTACTTTTTTTCTAGCAGCAGAAGAATAAATGTTACAGACATACATGCGCTTCACAGATAATCCCAGACTGTAATATGCAGGTTTTATGTTCAATATAATCTTAAAATAACAGCATGTAAAATGAGAATTTCGTGCTTCTCCAGTCCTTGCAGAAGTCCAAACCACGCCATCCTATCCGTGACCCTTGGGCTAGGAAGATCAGACCCAAGCAGGTCTCACCTACTGTGTGAGAACCCACCTCCCTTGCCCATCGCGGGCTGTGAAAATGAATGCATGGGGGAAAAGCGCTTTGAGATCCTCAGACTGGGAAAGGTCAGGAGAGCATCACCATCTCTTCCAGGAGCTCCAACACCAAGGGGAAAAATAAATCACACAAAGCTTAAATAGGAAACCGCAGCTGCTGTCAGATTAAATCTGTTACAAGTGCATTCCACTGCCTCGCTGAACAGTGTTTTATTTCACACCTCAAAATGTGAGGCCCTGTGCCACGGACTTGCTCCTTTTTCCCTATTCCCCCTAGATGACTTAACAAGCTGAAAGTGCAGCTGGAAATTAATGCTTCCTGTCTTTTTAAATAATGTGACATTGAAATCCCGGTATTTAATGCATTGGCATTTAACATGCCACAATATTTCAGTTACTTTGCACTGGTTGGGGTGCAGAAGTGTTATTACAGCTGTTCTGAAATTCTGACAAAGAGGTGCATTTCTCTTCTCTTCTCTCTTTTTTTTTTTTCCCTCCACTATGTCCTACCATAATTGCTTTTTGCCGCATCTCTGAACCGTAACCATGGCGATCCGCCACATTCATCAGAGGACCCTCTTGTTGTTTTGCTTGTGTGAATGTAAGAAGGGGGAAAAAAATAAAAAAAAAATAAAAAAAGCAAGAGGGGGCATAAAATATTTGCAGAACTTTCAAAAAAAGCAGATTTTTGTTTTTTTCCCTCTCTTTTTCTTTTTCTTTTTTTTTTATTTTCCTAATGACAGAAGCTGTATTGGAGAATTGGCTTGGCCAAAACACCAAGGACTTGTTCATAGCCTAAAAAAGGGAGAGGAGGAGTCCGGTTGTGGAGGTATTGCTCTTTGTTGAAAACAGAGTTAGATAACTGCAGCTTTCAAACCATTTGCCCCTGAAAGGAGGAACTGTTATGTGTAGAAGGGGCAGGAAAGGTTGACCCTTTTCCATTTCTGTCTGGTGACAAACTGGTCCTTGTTTGGAGAACAAGTTAATGCAGAACATCATTACCATATTAAAGTCATGCCGTTTCTGACTGGGGAAGGAGAAACTGTCTGGCTTTGGACAAAAATTTGGAGCTTCCCCTTTCTGGGTTTGCTCGGTACATGGTCTGCAACTCATGCAATGGATGGTGAGGAAGGAGAGATGTTGAAACCACTGGCTCTGGTGGGGCGGGAAAGGGAAAGTTCTTGCTCTGAGATGTTTTTCAGTGCCTGCCACTTCTCTTCTACTGCTTCAAAAAAGCTTCAAAGTTAACCTGGAGTCTTTCACACTGTGGGGCTTGGGCAGTTAATCTTTGCTCTGTTTGTGTCCTGGAGCTGCTTAGAAGAGATGGAAAAACTGCCCAATGTTCAAATTATCCTTTGATCAGCTTTACTTATCCAGAGTAGCCAATTCCAATCCATCAGCCACTGTTGGTGGATTTTCCAGGACACAAGGAAAGAAGAGCCAGCAGTGGTTCTTAGAGGGTCTGTCTGGGATCCCGTACTGTGGAGCACGGGCATGGTATGATCACCACTGTCCAATCTGTCAAGTGAGATGGCTGGGGACGAGGGCTTGGTGCCCTGTAAAACTTCGTTGCTCTTTCCTGAGGAACTCTTAAGAGTCACTCCACATGTATTCACACAGCATGATTTAGCTGTAGAAGAGATTTGTTTTCCTGTAGAGGCAATATGGCTTATTTCCATAAATGACTATGTGATATTATTTTACTATCCTTTGACATGACAGCCAGGAGTGGAGTGATGAAGCTGCTGTGCTCTGGATCCTATGGCAGCACTCACCAGGTGAACTTGAGAGATTCCTCAAATGTCCTTGCTGTGGCAATATTCTGTGGCAGTATCTGATTGCCTTCTAAAGTGGTAGCTCTCGACATAAAGCCTCATCTGAAAGAATAATTATATGTCCCAAGGTTGTAGTTGTTATAGTCAGGGACTAGGTTTTGTTCTGGCTTTACAGCATTTGGCACATGAGGGCTCTGTGTCTGGGACTTGAGTGCAGCAACAGGCAGGCGCTAATGCAATTCACCCCAAAGTCCACTTTGAAACTCCTTCATGTGGAGTCTTCTTGTGTTCCTGCTCTGCAATGTCTGGCAGCACCATCAGCAATGACTGAGGACCTGTGGAAATTAGGGGAGCTTCTGCTTTTCCTTGTTTACTCTCCCTCAGCCAGCTACACCTCTGCCCTTTCTACCTTCCTCTCTAAGGCGTTGGTGGATCAAAGCCTATGGGCTTGCCACCAATGCCCCAGTTCACAGGTTGGGATCTCAGCACACACCCCTCCTCTGTCAGTGGTTCCAGCCAGCTCGCTGTACCATGTGTGGTGCTGGCCAAGGCAGGGGCACACATATCTCCCTGCCATCAGCACAGGAACCCTAGAGGAGGAAGGTTCCTCAGGCAAAGCTACTTATTGATGTGCCTCAGCGTGGGCATTTGCTGGCAAGGCAGAGCCACCAGAGCATTGCTCAGTGACCTGAGAGGTATTTGGTTGGAAAATGTCTGGTTCTGTTCTCGTCTCGGAGCCATTTGATCCGTCCCCAAAGATGCAGCGTAGCAAAGGCCCTGGGGCCCTCCCATGGGTGACATTGGATACATTGGGGTTTATAGAGCAAACTGGGTTGTCTATAAGTCAAAAAGTCTTAGAGACTCATTTCTAGGTGGGATTGTCAATATAGAATAACAAATCAAAAAGCACTCCAGGCTAAATGTTATCAGTGATTATTTTTAACTTTATTTTTACTGTTTCTGATGTGTTCTTCAATCTGTCTTGTTGATGTTTATTTTTCCATTTATGATAAGGGTCATATGCCATGCCTCCCTTGCATCAGGTGCTATACAACCATGTACTGTCCTTCCCCCAAACAGTTCACAAAGTCTTTCTCTGTGGGTGAGTTCTCGCTGGCACTGTGCTCACTGAGTTGCACATGTCCTTTAACAGGAGTTTTTTTAGAGGATGTAGGACTCCTTATTTCTCTTCCCCAGAGCAATGAAGAGGTATGAACCTCCTCATTGGAAGTAAAACAGAACATAGAGAGCCCAATAAAGTTTCAAAATATTTTCCATAGTCAAAATTGTCATCTATTCATAATAACTAGCAACACCTGAATATTGAATGATTTGGATATTTTGTATACTGGAGTCTATTTGTCCTTGGGTTCTTTTCTTGATTTCTGCTCCATTTTCCCACGGAAGGAAAATGAACTTCTTCCACACTCCCTAAAAACCTAGGACCTAAATGGTAATCTCAGAATATCTTTTCAGATATTTATCAAGCATAACGTACAACTTCCAAAATACTTAAAATTCTCTGCTAAATTCAAAAGAAGTTTTTGTCTACGGAAGGCTGTTGTGTATGCTGATTGCAGTGTGCAATCAGAGGACAAAAGTAGACCTTTTTTTATGAGTAGGACCTGCACTAAAGCCTATTCTAGCTATGTTTGATTGGGGACTCACTAAGTATATGTTTGCATGTAGAAACCTATTAGTGAAAATGTTATATAAAACTACTCACACTCAAACAAGGTAAATTAAGTGGTGATCAATAAATAGCAAAAGAGCAACTTTTCACTGAAGAACCATCTTACCTTCTTTGGCAAGGAAAATAGCATGCTGAAGGAACTATATAAGGTCCCACTGGACCATGTGAGGTCCAGCCTGGGAGGCTGCAGGAGCTCTGGGAATGCAACATCTCTTCATCTCAAGTGAAAAGGCCATAGTATCAGCTGGGCTCTGGAGCTAGTTGTCAAACACCATATGCTACACCCTCAGGTGCCAATTTAAACTTAGGGTTTTTTTTCCCCTAGATTTGAGCAACGCCCAGAGTTTTCAGTCTCCTGTGGATGAAAAACAATAAACAGGTTCTCCAGGGATGCATCTTGGTGGGGATAGAAAGATGCACTTTCCGTATTGCTAATCTCTGAGTGAATTGCTCTAGTATAAGGTAGGTTCTGAGCCACAAATGATTTTTTCTTATTTTTTATTTTTATCTCTCTTTTTTTGGTTGTTACGGCTGAACACAAAACGGGGCTCAACGGGGCCATTTGGTGGAGCTGCCATAGGCAGAGGAAGCTGTTTGAGGTTTCCTTGGAGCAGCATTGCAGTAGTCTGTGATGAGCACCAGAAACAGTAATGCCAGGTAGAGCAAATGGAACTTGGAGCTGAAAATTAAATATTTTTAATTAAAATCCACATCTGCAAGCCGCTCGCCGGGAACCAAGATTTGGCTTTTAAATTATGCTTACACTCTGGGATCACCAGTGTCAGAGACAGTAATCCCAGAGAGGCAACCAGCAGATCTCGCTGGTTAATATTTAAAAAGCTGCTGGCGCCTGATGGAGACCGTTTTGTGAAATACTCCATCAAGGCTGATTGTTTCTGTTTGTCAGTAGTGTCGTACATGGGTAGTTTAGTTGTCACTTCTGTCTATGGGGCAAGCCTGGCCTTGACGCAGGTTCCAAGAAGTCTTTATGCTGTTTCAACACGATGCCCCCTGAATTTGGTGTTATGCCAGCAATGTGCCATGAGCTCAAATGAGGCCATCCCCTAATAGGATTCTTCTAGGAACCCCTAATGGGTTCTTCTCCATTGCTCCCACTGCTCTTTCAGTGGTCACAGATAACATCACTTGACCACTTTGTCTTCTCTGCCACATATTTTTAGGCAGGAGGAGGCTGAGGAGAGATGGCTAGCATGCTGCTAGGGTTTCCAAGCTGGGGGGTTGTCCTTCATGCCCTGTGCATCCCGTTCTGCTGCTGGCTCGTACCCCTCTGCTTCCCCAGCTGCTCCGTTGGCCACCTTGCAGCCACGACCACAGCAGCCCCCTGAGCAGGGCTTTTGTCTCTCTATGGGCTGAAGAGACACTCTGGGGCTGGAAACAATGTGCCAGGAGATGTTTCAGTTCATCATCTTTTTTTGCTGTTAACGGAATAGCTCTGAATCGGTCTCACCCAATCCTTCCTAATGCAGCTACAGAGGGAGGAAAGAGCCGAGGTAGAGTTAATTATGTTCCTCTGCACCACTCTGTGTATGTTATAGGCCGTGAGAGAAAGGGTTTGAAGCCTTTTAGCAATCATTTCAAAGCCAGAGAGTAGAGCAGCACATTTATACCTGGTTAATATGCGTCAGCTCTCACCAGCATTTAGCAACCCCCTGCCTTGTCTTTACTGCTGTGTTGGTTTTCTATGCAAAGGGATCTAATAGCATGTTTTTCATTAAAAGCAAACAACAAAACTTGTATTCTAACATCTTTCAGCAGGAAAGGAATAACGTCAAGTGGCAGATTAAGAAAGAGGTGCCAGAAATGTTTTAGAAAGACTTTTGGAAAGAGAAAAGTTTGAGCTTTCTGTTCAGCTCCTAAATTTCAGATTTGGTGTTCGAGTTTGTGTCTACTTAAAGGGAGAAGCAGGGCGGTAAGAGAGAGCTGAGAATTTACAGATTTCAAACATGAAGATCGCTGCAAGACAAAAGCTTGTCACCCTCATACATCTTCCCAATCAGTTGGGAAACAAGACTTAATCAGTCGAGACGGTCTGAGCAAGCAGGGTTATCTTTCAGCTTTCTCTAAAAATGGCCAGATTAATACTTAATTCTGTCGAACAAGAAGTGAAGTCGGGAGAAGCCAGCCTGCCCTGGAGAAAGGCTGCTGTCAGTGCCACGGAGGAGGTGATGAAACGCAAGTGGTCAGGTTCACTTTTATTTAAAATCAATATCGTTTGCTCTACTACAACCTGGTTGTGTTTGTATTTTCAGTAATGACTGGGAATAATTAATTCTCCTTCATTTAACAGATCCCTCGCTCTCTCTCATCACTCGAAAGAAACCTCCAAATTATGTTAAAAAATTACTTTGACAACAAATTTACTCAAGATTTTAAACCAGCTGTCAGTGTCCCTTTAAGTCAAATCCTCTTTCCACTTATAGCACAGACGCATGAAAGAGGAGGCTGCTGTTCCTGAGCGAGCACGGAGGAAGATTGAGTTGTGTGTGGGAGGACAGAACAGGAGAAAACTCCAGTTACTTGGGCCACTCCTCCAGCAAAATTATTAAGTATTGTTAGAAAGTACTTCGCAGAGGGAAGAAAAAAAAAAAAAGTTAATCTCCTAAGCATAGTTGAATGATGGGGCTGAGCTGGCAATAACAATAATTAAGGAAAAAAAAAACTTTATTGAGAAAAGTTGGCTAATTTTCTCCACCATTCAGCCTTATTCTGGGAAAACAGGAGATAGGGGTTTTGTCACTATTTCCAAACTGGATAAATCACCCAATCTGCAAGCCATAAGAAATCCTTCTTCTGTTCCAGCTCTTTCTGAAGTTATTTTTCCTCCAGAGAGGGAGAATTGCAGCCCCAAACTTGATTCAGATGGGTCCAGGATATTCAAGCCTTCAAAGGTCATTCAGACACAAACTAAGACAGACCATCTAGCAAGCATGCAGGGACCGAGTTCAAAATCAAATCTAGGTAGTACAAATGCCCAGAAGAATTTTCTTTCCATTTTCTATTTTGCTTCATCACTCATATATTGTACTATTGAGTTATCTAAAGAAATAAAGCATGTTTATGTTGTCTAGGTATATTCAGCAAGCTTTATTCCACTCCCAAGAGTTCATCCATCAGTTCCAGCCTCCATCTAGAGTGAGGACGTGAGGATCTGTAAGTATACTGCTGCGTCTTTCTACACCCTGTTCCCCATAATAGTCGATCAGCAATACGTCAAAGAAAGGCCAAAACTGAACCCAGACAAAGCCCATAAGTCTGCCAGAAGACAAAAAGGGTGAGGGGGAGATAAATCTTTCTTGCTCTCCAGAAGTAACCACAGAAATTTACTTGATGCATAAGATAAATACAATGCAAATAAAGAGTGATCCAGTCTCCTTTCAACCCTTTGGGGATATACTGGCACAGAGGATCCATGTCTCCTTGACTATACAACCCCTTTCAAAGGCTTATAAAACTCCAGTTCAGATTTCTTACTCTGCCTAATTTTAGAAAACCATAACAGCTTGCTCAAATAATCAATACTTGTACTTTAATTTTCATGGTAAGATTATTCATGACTGATCTATAATTAACTGTTCTAGTTCCAATAGTGTCCTTCAACTTAAATATTCTCTTTCTTCACTGTTCCCCTGGACCCTGCATCCCGAACTCTGAATACATTTAAGAAATGTCATCATAACCTCTTTTAATCTTTAGCTGTTTAAACAAGACAAAGCCCCTAAACCTCTTCATAAGGGAGCCATTGGGTTCCTATTACATATTTATTCTTCTTCTCTGGACTTGTCCAAGTAAGGTGGTTGTTCTTAAATACAGGTACCAGAGGCTGATGAATATTTCCACAGGTTTTTATCAGTGCTTTCAACATTGATATTGTTTTGTGTTTTTTTTTACCAAAACCACCTCTCCTAATACATTCTAGTCATTCCTTGGCTGACCAACAAACCAGACTCTTTCTTTCCTCTGTGGCACTTAATGGATTACTTTTTTCTAAAACTTTGACATTCCTCTTTCCAGGACTTGGTGGGTCTTTGGAAGAGTACAGCTGTGGCAAATCCTGTTCGATGAAGCCAGAGAACCATTGACATTTGCTAGTTGATGAAATCTTATTACTCCATTTCTTCTCGGCATCTCTCCAGTCATTTTCAGCACGACTTGCAGTGAAGTGGAGCAGGGGTTGTTTCTGTGCCTGGATGGGACTGGTAAGCTGAAGAGAAGTCACAATTCTATAATAATTATGATAGTGTTTGCATAATGATAGTCTAGGTGATCCCCTCTTAGCCTGTGTTCCTAATGTGGTTCCAAATTAGCAGATGAAACTGGATTTTCAAACACAATGAGAGTGTTAGTTACACTCTGAGCATGTTTTTCTACCAAGTTGTGCAAAATTACGAATCAATTAATGTTGCCTATCAGGTTTTCTAAGAGCCACAAAACCAATTGAAGCAAATTATGGGGACTGTGTGGAATGCTCAGATGGTGCCTCAGCAGCTCCATGGTGGTTTTTTGTGTGACACCAGTTTAGACCAGCAGAGTCTGTCCCAAGTTATCATTCACTTTTGGATCAAAGTTTGTGTTTTTATATGAAGAATGCAATTATAAATAGTTTATAAAGTGTTAGTAAATTATTAATAAAGAAGAATACTCAAATCATGAATAACATGTTATAGATTATTTAAAGCGCATCAGTTCCAGTAGTGTAGATGAATATAAACCTGGCTGGCACAGTATTGAACATTGAATTGATTTACTCATTATTAATACATCTGTTACTACCTTATTAACCTGTTGTTCACTATTTATGTGATTACCCCAACAGTAAATGAATTTAAACTGATTTCTTTTGAAACAATCACTTAGAAAAGTCTTTCTTCTAGATTCTGATTTTTGAATTTATTGAAGAAAATACGTAAGCACTTTTTTGTCCCTGTAGTAAACTAAAAACATGTGATTAATTGTTTTTTGGGGCTTCCCAAAAGGTTGTATTCCCTCTGCCACTGCTATCAAAACTCTTTGCTATAAGCTAATCAAGTTAGGCAAGGAAGTAAATGAAAATAATTATGTTAATCTAGGGCTTGGAAAGGCAAAAAGTTTACTGCTTGACAAATGGAAGTTAACAGGACTGGTGGAAGCGTGGCCCATGTGCAAGCACATTGATGAGATGGATGGGATGTGCAGCTCTGGTTGTACACGACATTATTTGAGCACAGCTCCTGGGAGGACACTGAGGAAGGAGGAGGTAGGGTGAATATCAGGAAGCATTTCCTGGCAGTGAGGTCTGTCAGGCGGTGGAATGATCTCCCTGGAGAAATGGAGGAAGTCCTGTCTCTAGAGTCAATTAAAGGGTAGTCTAGACAAAGACCCCATTAGGATATTCTCCTAAGGACCAGCCGTGTAGATGGGGAGGGAAATGACATGAGAGATGGGTAAATGACCTCATCCATCTCTGTCACCTTTAAAATGCAGAGGCTATGTTGGTGTTGGCTACCCCTCCACAGAGGATGCCAGTAAAGACGTTAATCGTAGGGATGGGTTTGTGATATGGGTGGGAAGGAGTCAGAAAATATCAATGACTCATAAGAACTGGCAAAAAAAGTCTTATGACGTGTCTTCTGGTCACTATATTTTGGTGAGATCTGTATAATACTTAGCTAAGCACATGGGAAAAAACCTCTTTGGTCCATTAATAGTGCCAAATCAGTTACTGTTTGGATTGTTAATGTTTGGATTTCATCATCTTAAGCAAAAGATAACATAAGAAAAAAGATTAAATTGCAGTACACCTGAAAATGTTGGAGCCTCCTATGCTGGAGACAGTCATCTTGGCTCCATCCACGGCTGCATTATTCTAGAATTAATGCTGTAGTAGAATCAATAAAAGGAGCTCAACTATACCAGGCTAATTGCACCTGGCTTAATTTTATCTCCCATGACAGACCTTGGCCTTGCTTTATAGCCCTTGCCAATGCAAAGCAGCCATCCGGGCAGGAGGGTTGGTTACCTGGGGCACCCACCAGCAGAGAGCTGCTGGCAGCGAAGGACTGTTCTACTGACATCTCTGCCCTCTCCATCCTGTTGTCTGGCAGATGGGATGTAATCAGGGACCCCGTCTGCCTGCCTGGCTACGAGGTTATTTGAGCAGCTCCCTCTTGGTTTTGCAGGTGACATAAATGCCATCATATTTAGGGCTGCTCCAATTTATACAGCATTGGCATCTCCAAGGCAGCTGGAAACCAAGAGTGGCTTTAAAACATCTCAAGGATGCTCCAAATAAGTGGTTGTCTCAAAAACTAGCCCTATACCCCCTGCAAATTGACAAGGGTCTGTCAAACTCTACCTGTGCTGAAGAACAGGGAGGCGATAATGATGGTTTTTACCTTACTAAGGTAGGAATTATTTTCATCCTGTGCAATAAAACTTTAATAGTATACATCCAAGACACAACTGCAAAGTTCGTCTCATAGTCAGAATGTTATCCTAAAAATTACACTTAAGTTAGCAAAGCACACAGCAATCCTCACCTTGTCCAACAGCTAGAAGTCCTGAAAAATCAGGTAGGGAAATCTTAAAAGTATTTTTCTTTCTCTCACAATGTAAATTGCTTTTGACTGTTTGTTTTTGTTTAGGTATTTATTTTTTTTTTAACGTGAGTTTCCAAGGTCATTAAAAATGCATGTGGGCCTTTAAATATCTAAATACCAGAGGAGCTCCCATTAGCTCTCATCCTTCTGCCAGTGTCTTTTCGGGAATATTGAAGCCACAGATGCAGAGGAAATGCGCCCAGTCGGTAGATAACGCCTGACTGGCCTCTGACCCTGGGGTTAAACTGCTGTCTGGGCTGTGCGGACCAGTAACCCCCTTCCCAGGGATGGAAAGCTGCCAGCCAGCTGTCAGCGTGCCAGGGCATTACATCCAGCGCGGGGACGTGATGATACGATATCTTTTTAATGTCCTTTCTTTTCATGCCCCTCTGCGTTAGCAGGAACGGGGGGGAATTGTGCGAGCCGGCGCTGAGCCTCCCATCGGTTGTGTTTTCATAGCTGCCAACTAAATCTGATTAGTTTGTCTGCATTCCCGGGAAGGTAAATCTGCTGTTTATCACCGGGTCCATCAAATCCTGGGTATTTCAACTGATGCTTGTTAAGGCACATTATTATTTATTTTCCTTATTGTGCAATAGCCACAAGGATTTTTACAGTCTGTTGAATTATAGGTAAACGGGTGGTTTATCAAGCTAATCCAATGAGACTGGTAATGCAGAGCCAGGCTCTCTGAGCCTCTGGTGCAATAAGGGAAGGGACAGAAAGACAGAGATTCATGTAGCTTTGATTTGGTCCCGATGGCACTAAGGGGGGAAGAGTGATTGTCGTCGTTGTTGTTGTTATAGCTGGGCAAACCACCAAAGCTGTTTCCTTGTGGATTGAGCCTCACACAGAGACAGGTCCCCTCTGACCGCCCTGCTAGCAGGAGTCCCCCCTCACTGTGCACCCACTGCAGAGCACTGCCTGCCTGGAACATTTAACCAGAACCTGCCCTTTCCAAAGCCTGGATACACTATAGCTTCATTAATACCATCTTGAGCTGGTTTGGGTTGGGTACCAGGCAATGGGGCACTCTTTCCTCCCAGTCCATCATAAATTGTGGTGGTTGCTGCTGCCTTGGTGACTCTGCCCCTGTCAGGTTCCTTCCCTGCCCTGGCAGTATTTGCACTTGCAATAATTCTGTGAGTTTACAGATGGGAAATTGAGTTTAAGTGACTTGCCCCAAGCCATATGCAAAGTCTGTGCAGAGTGAGGCGCTGAACTGGGGACACTCGGGTCCTGAACTAACCCCCTGTCCATCCCAACACCATTTTCCTTCCTCCAGCCTCAGACAGAAAACAAAGGTCATGACCAGGCACACTTTAAAGCATGGCATATAAGCAAGAGTAGACATGGGACTTGAACGGCTTCCAAACAGGATCTTCCTACCTAAAATACATCCGGCAGTTCAGCTGCAGAAAAGACTCTTCACTTCCCTCTATATTATACTTATGTTTAGCTGCTGCCTGCCCCAGATGTGCCTGCATCTTTTTGGTGGGTGAGGTGCCTCCTGGGAGGACACAATCTAGACAGCTGTTATTAGAGCCATTTTTCCTGCACTTGGATCTTCCCAAGCTTTGACTCAGCACTGACTATCTGTGGGATGCAATGTGATCTTCAGGGAACACACACAAACAGACAAATTCCTGGTGCTCATCAGTTGCCTGGGCAGTACCTTCTGCTCTTGACATAGAAGCTTCTAGTCTTTGTTTTTAAAATTATTATGTATTTAGAAAGTGGATTTCAAAATATATTTTTTTTTCCCATTGTTACCATGGATGAATTTTTCTTAGAAAAAAAAAACAAACAGAAGTGATTTTCAATCTGAGTAAAGCAGTGAGTACCATGACAAAGCTTAGCAGGTTTATAATGGATCTTTTCCTCAGGTGGTAACGGCCTACAGTTAGTCTTGGTTTGAGTCTTGCCTTATTATGCTTACACAGAAATTGGAAAATCAGACTCAAATACTGCAAGTGCTGCAGATTTGGTTTGCAGAGTCTCTGGTAGGAAAGTGAAGGACAGCACAAGTATAAATTGTTCTGATTTTGGGTGTAAACCATTGCATTTGGCTTAAACTCAGAATCACTTAAGCTTCATCCATACATCCCTTCCACACCAAAACCCCTCACACACAGAGGTATTCAAGTCTATGCTTAAAACACACATAGACTTGGGAAAGCACATCTGCTGGCAGCAACAGCAGCTGTACAAAAGCATCCTCTGCTTGCTTTCATCTCCTTCCTAATGGAAAGGAAAATGGAGCATAAAGATATTCTGCAGAAGGTTAAGTGCTCCTGTCTAAATGCGGTGGGTTTGGAGGAGTCAATGAAGCAAAGCCGGGGGGGCGGGAAACGGGCAGGGGGGGCCTGGAGGGGATGCACCGGTTTCTGTTGTTTGGCTGCAGATGTGTTATTCCAATTAACTTGAAAGCGGGAATGCGAGGGGTGAGTGGGGAGGGAAGGTGAGGAAGCGTTTTTATGGCAGGAGGTGAAATCTACGCCGTAGACAGTGATGGAGATGGCCCTCCTGGTCTCTCTAAGGTCATCTGGTTTTATGTGAGGCGAGAGGTGTAAAACCGGTAGGTGAAACCCAAACAGGAAGGGCCTGAATGGCACATGTGGAAGAGCTTAACAGGCACATGTTTGACCCAGGGCTTGGATTGCTGCTCATCACCAAGCGGCCCCTGTAATTGCAGGCTCTGCTGGACATGTCACTATAGTAAGGTTCAAGATAACCCACCCGCCTTAACTTGATGATAAGCCCTGCAGTTTGACTATGTGTGTATGTCAAGATCTATGGACTTGTTGACTGGATGGCTGGCATTAAGATGTAGATGGAAGAAAAGATCTTTAAAATGTCCCTGCTGAAGTGCGATACTGAAGGAACCTATAATTGCGCTGTGGTGAGTCTGGTGTGTTAAACTGCATTCCAGGCTGGAAAAGAGGACGAAAGGAAGTGTGTGTGGGGATGACATGATAATACTGAGAATAAAAGTTAATTAAAAAATAAAATCAAGAGAAATGTGTCTCTAAGGCCACTTCTTTCGCAGAGACCACCTGTCAAACGCTTCCCTGTCTATAAACCTAAGATTGGCTTCCAATCTACTCTGCAGTTCTTTAATTTTTAATGCCTCTCCCCCGGTCTCACAGGTGGCTATTATAGACAGAAGCTGTCGCCTGTATGGATACAGATGTGTGTGATGCACGCACTGAACATGAGTGCTCAGGATTCAGGAGCTGACACCAGCCGGGAGCAGGAGCTGCCAAAGGAGGTTGTTAAACTGCAGAGAGCAAGGTGTCTCGGCATTGTTAGGGATCGCCACGTCTCTTTTCTTCCTTCTCTTTTTTTTTTCCTTGACTCTCCAAAATGTCATCTCGGTGCATTTGGATCGGCAGCAGCACTAGATGGTGAACTGGAGGCAAGACAATTCAAGGTGTGGTTTGTGTATGGGATTTTGAGGCAAGAACTGCTGGTTTTAATCCAAGCCTACTCTATGTTACAATATGCAGCTTCCCCATCGCCGCTATTCCAGGTGAAAAATAGGGGAGTCATAATTCTTTCTTTACCTGACTCACAGGGGTGTTGTGAGGCTCAGTTAGTTAATTATAGTAAAGCTTCTGAATAATAATCATAATAACACTTAGCAAATGAAAAGCGGGTATTATTATCGTTAAAGTAATGACAAGGCACCCTGCTGAAAGAAGCAAATATAATGCTGATTATTAAAATCATTTGTATTTAGTGGCAAATGTTGCCGCTGCTTTATAAACTTAGAGATATAATCTTGTCCCCAAGCCATAACAATAAGTAATTCTAAGTGCTTTGTTGTTAGGTTTCTCAGGATATAGGAACAAACAGGTACCTTCAGTCAGAAGGCCCTTTAATCTAAAAATTAAGAGAACGATGGAAAAGAAGAGAAGAAAAGCCACATCTTGCTGAGATGAGGCCAAATGTGCGTGTCTTATCTGAGCAGATCCCGGCTGCTCTGCCCACTCCCTCTGGTGCCAGCGTGCCCTGGGAGCAAGGGGTGAATTTGGGAAAGGGGAGTAAAAGAAGCTAGAGGGGGGGGAAGTTTGAGTTTGGAGGATGTCTGAAGGCAAGATTTTGGTACAAATGACACACATTTATTAATTATTTCCGCCAAGCCCAATGGTAAGCTCTCAGATTTACTGCTGTCTCTGTAGCTCATGTCTCTTAGGTTTTATTTTCATTACCTGCATTGAGCTTAGTGTCACAGCCCAGCCTGGCTCCTCTGGCTCCTTTTTTTTTTCTCATGTACGTGGTTGCAGCTTTCCCCCAGAAAATTTTCCTACCTTGCCCAGGTGTAGCAGGAATGCGCCCCAAACCTGCCAGGGTCTAAACACAGCAGTGCTGTGAGGCTATCCTGGCGGGGGAGTAGCAGCTGGGACGAGGGAAAAGAGGGAGAGTTTGGGTCAAACCTAGTGGAAAGAGAAAACAACTTGTGATTTTGAAGTAAACATCCATCTTTGGGGTAATATTATATTTTTTTTTCTTTGTCTTTTTGCCCTTTAACTAGAGTTTAAGATTTGAGCGACTGGAAGGGGCCAGTCAAAAAGTCATTGCTGTCAACTGCATAGTGGAAAAAATGCCTGCTCCCATCAGAAATATCCCACCGCAGCTGGTCAAAGCCAGCTGACACCGTAGACGTCGTCTCAGAAAAGGGTAAAAATATTGAACGGGTCTCTGGAGAATTTCTTCACTCTCTGGATGTGCTCTCTCTGAGTCCTGCATTAAAACAAACAGTAGAGAGAAAAAAAAAAATATCTGAGGAGTTGCTGTTTGTGTTGTATATTTTGTGTTGATGGATGGGTTCAGTTACTAGGGCTATTAATCCAGCAATTTTAGGAACATAAAATTAATTTTTAGAGGAAATAAACTACATAAATAAAATGAGTATAATTGGATATCGCTCTGGTTCCACTGATTCTAGGGCTGTAAATTGCACTCAACGTTTGCGGTGTCAGGCTCCAAGGTCTTTAATTCTGTTCCTTAAGGATGACATATGCAGTGGGGGCGAGTGTTTGCTTCAGCAAGTTCAAGTATCTCAAGGGGATCCCAAAATTGCTATAAAAGAAAAGGACTCACTTGTTAATACAACCTCTTTGCTTTTGGGCTGCAATATTTCACCTTAAAGTTGGCTTTTGATCCCAGGAATGGTTATTATTCATATAAATCTAAGGCATGTGAATGTGGCATAAATATTTCAGTTGACGTTTTGGTATTTGTATTTTATTCTTGGTTGTATTGTGGTTGAGGTTGTATCATGCTCTTGGTCCTCTGACTGCATATCTCTACATCCTTGGTCTTTTGTGGCCAGTTTTGGAGGGTTGAATTGCAACTGTTTTCACACCTTGTGAAAATACATTTATTTCGGCTTGTGAACCTTCAAGCTCACAAATATGGCAAACACAAGGACAGGATAAGCTTTATGGTACATTAGACAACTCTTCTCTCGTCTTGGAAACCTGCCAGTAAGTTTTGATCCGTTTCTGGAAGGGCAAGTTTTGAGACCCAGGAATTCATTGCCGTAACTGCAGCATCCTTAGACAGCACCATGAGCTGCCAAGAATAGAAGACACGTTAGATATATGAATTTCCTTTACCTCTTATAAGGTCTTGTCTTGAAGCAGGCATCTCCCTGGATGATCGGATGGAAGAGAAACAGAATCCATGGAGATCTCTCCTCTGGTCCAGTCTGGCAGAGGCACTTAGGAACTCTTCACTCCTTCACTTTCTTTGTTTAATTTATTATACTGTCATGTATAAACATCTTCAGGAAAATATTAATTAGAGTGTGTATTCTTTGACAACTAACTCTAAATGGATTAAACATGCTTTACTCGATGAAGCAAGGAGGTGTTGATTAAGAGAAATTGAATTGTATCCCTGAGATAATTTTCTGTCTCTGTGTCTAGAGAATATAGGCAAACCAATGCTTGTAGAAGAAACTGAGCTGCTACACTCCAAGTATCTCAAAAATAATATTCAGGACATACATATTAATTGATTTAATGTAAAAATGTTTGATGCAAACTTGTGCTGAGACTTTAAATTGAGGTCCTGACCATTCTCTGTGGTCACTAGAGGATCCCACAAGAATGGGAACGACCTGGCAATTTCCAGTTTGGATAATTATGTTCTGCCTCTTGAATGTTTCCCATGCCCTTTCAATTAGTATGATAATCATCTTCACTTTGCGACCTACACTGAAGTATAAGTGACGGTACATGCTGTTAAATAGCTGCCATCCTCCACCCCAGAATCAGCTGGTTTTCAGCAGTGATGCTGGAGCGGAGAGCTTTGTCACCTGGCATGCATTGGCTGACGGGACCAGGAAGGTGAGGGGGCTTCAGGACCGTGGTAGGGTCAGATCTGCCCCTTCTCTGTGGGCTGCTTCAGAAACACTTCTGGATGAAAAGTCTAAAACGTGTAAAACAGCTCACTTTAAGCAAAAAAGGGGCAAATAAACAAGATATACGGAAAGGACGGGGGGAGTCATTGTAAATTGAGTAAAATAACAGCAGGTGAGGAGACCTCCGCCGCAGCTCAAGGGTGAATTTTCAGTACAACTGGTGCAGTCCATCAAGCAGCTGCAGAGGAATGAAGAGGTGCTGCAGCTCCCATCTCCCTGACAGTGTGATTTAAAGAACTGTTCTTTGGTGGCCTGGCCTTGTGTCTTTCAGTTGCCTTGAGAGGGAGGAGAACAGTGCCTCTGCTCCCTCATTGGCATTTGTCTTAAAAATAATAAAAAAAAAAAAGAAAAAGAAAAGAAAAAAAAAAAGGAAAGAAGGAAAAAGAAGGGAGTGTGCAGTTAAATATGGGAGAGAGAGTTTTCCAGCCATTGAGTAACAAGACAAGGGGAATATTTCACTTTGCTTCACATGATTTGTTTATGTTCACCTTAATGGTAAGGAGTTTTTTTATGCCAGCATTACATCTTGTAACAGATAGAGTTTGCACCGAGACAGTGGTCCCAGCTGCCTTTTGGATATCAGAGTTTCCTTGCAAGAGATATGTTGCTATTTTATATGTTTTTTGATATGCAGCCTAAATGAAGTCTCTGAAGGAGGATCTGTCTTTTGCTAACAGCCATCATTTTTATATAAAGTCGAAGGTATTCATATTATGTCTTCATCTTCTATATCTCAACTAGTAACAATATCACAACTACTCCCTCCTGACAACTATATTCATTTCTCATTAAAGATATTTCATGTTTTATTCAGGAATTTAAATGAAGCTATCAGAGCCTGTAATAGCAACAGTTTGGGATAATTGTATCTCATTGATGGCAGCCTCAAGAGTTCTAATTAATATATATTTAGCTCCCTGGCTGTCTTTAGACCAAACGCCTTAGTATGAAAGACAGGGAGAGGCGATAAGGGGAGGGGGAAGGGAATAGACTCCAAAATAACAGCCCCTTATTGAAATTTGGATAGGAAAATCTGTGTTGCAAGAAGGAACTGCGTGCTTTGGGATTCTTTCTCTTTTTTTCCCCTCATTCGATCCAAAATAACTTTTGAGATGTAGAGTCCTTCTCAGGAAAATAAAATGCAAGAATATAGATTTACTGCCCACTTGTTTGGAGGGGAAGGAAGGATGAAAAATATGTATTTTTCTCCTCCAATGATACACCTGATATCTGAGTTCAGCTTATCAGGGGTCTCTGCTTTTATTACCTCTTTCCCTGGCTCCTTCAGCCGGACTGCTCCATTCAAAATTGCTCAGTTTCACAGATATGATCTGCAATGCAAACAGGCTCTCATTACACTTTTTCATACTAAAAAAAAAAAAAGCTTACTTTGGTGTATGACTGATTAGCCCTCACTATACAGCTCTCAATTTTCTTACCCCCTTTGGGCTTTTTTATTCCCCCCTCCTTTCCTTCAACACTACCTTTCTCTCTGTTGTATGAAATGAGGCTAGGAAAAGATTTGGGGAGGGGGTATTATTCTGTCATTGGAATTCATAGCACTTGTATTCACTTACAAGCCTGAACTATTTTCTCAAATCACTTCAGTCTCTGTGACTTTCTCAGACTGTAGTTTATAAATCACTTTTGTGGTACACT
This sequence comes from Limosa lapponica baueri, assembly GCA_002844005.1. NCBI lineage: Eukaryota > Metazoa > Chordata > Aves > Charadriiformes > Scolopacidae > Limosa > Limosa lapponica. The sequence continues at coordinate 29,714 of KZ505838.1, forward strand.
ATCTAGAGGGGATCAAGACCCCTGGAAGCTTGAGTCATATTGAATTGCATTGTGTAACGGAGAGTCATTAGGAGTTTACAGTCAGGGGGAAAAAAGAAGTCTTATAAATAGGCTAATTCAACTGGCACTTATATGTTTTAAAGGCATTATTGAGGAAGGAGGATGGTAGTATTATTTGCTCCCAATTTTGCTCTCATCAGCAGCAGCTAAGGGTGGCTCTTGAATAGGACAGGAATAGAGATTTTATAGACCTCCAGCTTTAAAACCTCTATTCCCCCCCCCCCGCCTTTGTTATTTAAGCAAGTACTAAAGACTGTTTAGAGGTTTATTTAACTGGCTTCCAAGCTGGAAACTAATCTA
>KZ505838.1:31921-44687 GCA_002844005.1 Limosa lapponica baueri
GTTCCCAGTGGTTTGATATTTTTATTGCTATTAGTATTTCCTTGAGGAAAGCGATTTGAGTGCTCAGCTCCCATGTGCTAGTGTATTCCCCCCCTCCCAAGGATATTTATAAGTTCACATTTGTGGGCTTTCTTTGAAATGGTCTGTGCTGGTGCACTTCTATTCTCTGTAGTGTCTGTCATTAGTTAGTTGCAAGCTTTGGATTTCCTTGTCTTGCCCACAGAGATGGTCAGAGCAGTTTAAAAAGAGAGATGGTTCAACTGTGTAAAGTGATAAAAGCTGTGCAGGCTAAAATGCTGCACCCACACTTATAGAGCCAACCATAGGATGTCTCTTCACACAACTTTAAAGCTGCTGCTTCTGCAGCATTGCCTTTAGCCAGTAACACAACGAGACATGCTAAAAGCAGGTACCTGACACCTAGCTAGATATCTTGGATCCCTGAGAACCCAACACAGAAAAGGCAGGCTGATCCCTGTAAGTGTTACACCCCCACCCCTCACCTCCCGCTGTGTTACAAAGAAAACTGCCATGAAGATTTTTTTAAGGAGAGGGACTATACAGAGTTTGGTACTTGTTATGACTTAAATAAGGAAGGCCATAGGCTCATTTTTCTAGTTTGGATGTGTGAATCTGATCTCCCTTTTGGTCCTGTTGAATGAAATTGTACTTTTATTGGCTGTATTTCAGGATATGCGAGGACTGATCTCTAAGCAAAGCATCACTCCGGATCTCAAATTTAAAGGCAAGCCACTATAGGTGAGTTCAATGGTTCTGACACATCCAAGTCCAGCAAGTCCTCACATTCATTTTAAAGCAGAAAGTAGATGTTGCAGATGTTAACTGAGTAACTTTGCAGGTAAACTTGTAACTTCACTGAACCAGAAGGTATCTCTTATTCACACCAATATGGACACACCAGGAACCCCGTAAGAAACTACATTTAGAAGAAGGTTCCACTGAGCAAACCCAATGTGCATTTAGTTCAGATAAACCCTGGAGAGTCAACCAGTGAGACCTCAAAGTCCAGTGTAATTTGTGGTCTGATGTATCCCAGTCAAACTTCACTGGTCTCTTTCTACAAATCAAACGGAAAAAATCAGGCAAAATGATCAGGTGTTCAGATGTGCCTCCAGAATAAGTGCATCTTCTGCTCCATGGTGTCTGGGTCTTGTCTGATTTCTGCTCATGTGCCACTCAAGAAATCAGTATAGGTTTTAATTTGATGTTTAACCTGTGCAGAAACATCTACGTGCTTAAAAAGAAAGTAGGTATTATTCAAGTGTATTTAATTTTTCATTATGTTGTAAATGAAACATTTTCAAAGTCCTTTCTTTTAAATGTTCTGTTTGGATAATTGCCCTAACAAGCAGCAGAGTAAAATGGCTAACCTACTTGTCTCCTCAAGTAGTTGGCAAAATACTTCTTGCATCTAAAGCTTTAAGTGGTGCCTTTTACAGAGCTAGTGCATGAAGCAAGAGGAAAATATTATGGAGGTGCAGCTCAAAATTTCTTCTGATTTCTCTGGCAGCCACATAACACAAGAGGGTTCCTCTCTGGAGAATGAGTTGTCCTCCTGGGTAAGCAAAGGGAATCCTTGCAAGTTATTTTTAAAAATTGCTTAAAATAAACAGATAAAATAGTTAGTCCAAAAGTCTAGTAGCAAATGGGAACTTGACCTGAGAGAGGATGGAGCAAGCACGTGTCCTCTCCTTGTTGACTGTGGTCTTCCCTAGCCTCACCACCTTTCTTTTAGGATTTGATCAATGCTATTGCTGCATTTCTAGATTCTCTGGTTTGTAGCCATTAAAATTTTTGTGGTGTCTGACAGCTCTTCTCTTTCTAAATAAGAACAGAAAACTGCGTGCACTCGGAGAAACTAACGATATTGAAAATCTGCTGAAAGCAGGGTGAGAGAGAAAGGAGGAGAGGATTAAGGAAAAAACCTGCTTTGAATCCATCCTTTTGTTTTATGGCCGATATAGCTTCTCTTCGACATATCAACACGAAACAAAGAAATGAAATCAAATGAAAGGGTCGGAGATTAGAAGAGAATTGTCTGTAGCATTTCAACAAAGCCACTGATCGCTTGCGCTGGTGCTGGCTCCTCTCCCCCCACCTCTCCCTCTCTGTTCCCCCTCGTTACACGATACTACTTGGGAACATGTTATCAAGGACTGAGAATCAGGCCAGTGGCTGCTGATGTTAAAAGGACATGACATGTGCACAAGGCAGGGCATAGGGGCTGGCTGCACATATTAAAGGCAAACACATCACAATCCGATTAGTAGAAATGGAGTGTGTGTGCTGGCTCTGGGAATTTTTTTTTTTAAAGTAATACTTCTGTGCTTTTTCTGTTGATTGATTTATTTTTGAAAGGAGTAATTCCACTCTAGCTTTTCTCTCTCTGCTACCCTTCTCCCTCCTTCTCCCCACCTTCAATTCCTTCATCCCTGCGTTTTCACCTCACCAGAGCTCCCAAAGAACAGGAGTTCAAAGGCAATTGGAGTAGAAAAAAAAATAATATTGCAAATGCAAAGAGCTCTCTAATCTCTTTTTGACCTGTCCTGTACAACAGGCAATTTCTTCAAATCTAACACAAACTTGTAAATCTTCAGTACTGGGAGACTGGGAGGGATAAAAGCAACACAGGATGTTTCATTAAGATTTAAGCTGACTAGCTAAATGTGTGTGTATATACATTTTTGCTAGCTATGTTTTTAAAGTTGTTTTAAAAGTGTCTCATCTTCCTTAATACATTAGTTAGCGACCAGAATTTTTATTATTTTACTAGAATGCATTTCTTGTATCTTTTTTTCATTATTTCAGTAGGAAAAAAGGGAAACAGATTCCTAAAGGAAGGATAGACTTTAAAATTCTTATACTTGAAAATAAACCCAACGTTTTTCATTAGATTCAGCACATTTTTTTGAATGCAGAGTAAAGAATACAGTCGGTATTCAATATCTGTGATAACAGGTTCAGGTTCTGATATAATGGGCAATACTATGCTATTGGACTGCTATCTTCCTGTTTGTTTAGCTCCTAGTCTAACTGAATAATTAAACGCGTGTAAATTTAAGTTTTCATATAGTCCCATTGAGAATAAGGGAATTTCTTATCTGCCTAAAGTTAGACTCACTTTAAGTAGTTTGTTGGTTGAGGCCCAAAGTTGCATCTCAAGTCATTACACTCAAAGGTATCCTTGCTCAGCAAATCACTTAAAAGCCTCCTCAATTTTAAACATATACCCAAAGCCCACTGTTTAGGATTCAATTTGGTAACACGTGTGGTCATGAGGTTAGTCTAAGGGAAAGGTCAATCAGCAGAGAAATCAGACAGGCTTTTCTGCAAAAACTCAGGATGGTAAATATGTAGAATTTAGTGAGAGGAAAACAAAACCATGGGGAAAAGGAGAAGTTCAAATGAGGTAGGTGGACCTACACGGGCATTCTTGCTTCCTTCCTTCCCACAGCTTCCTCTGTTCCTATAATCTCAGCACAGATGTTTCCTTTTTAATCCCTGGCTCCAGCTGGCAGCGCATCTCTGCTCTACCGTACTTAGTCGCAATTACTGCAGACATTAACTCTGCACATGCTTCGGAAATTGACTGCTTTTTCTTCCTTGGAAATGTTGCTCATCATCAGGTTTTTAACAGCCAGAAATAAAGGCCATTTGTGTACTGATGAATCCTATTCCCTTCAAGATTTGTAAGAGAGATAAAAGGCATAAGAAGCAAGCTTAAAACAATTGCTGGCATGGTGGAAAATTTGGATATTTAATTTACAATATCTTCCTTTACTAGTACAGAGATTCTTCATCATGTGATGGAGAAGGCATGGGAAGAATGTCAAGCACATGCCATATTCACCTGCCTGCTGTTACTTTTCCAAACTAACCACAAGTGCTTTATTTATTTATTTTGATCAGCAAAGCAGAGGCTTGGTACACTAAGCTGATTTCAGGGTATGTTTTGTTGTAGATGAACTTTCATTTACTAATGGAGCAGGGGTGGGTTGATCAAAATGTCAAAACCACAAAATCCGCACCTGATGGTCAGTTCCACTCCGTTCCTCTCCCCCAGGCATGAGACCGTCTCACCTCGTGTTCACCCATTTGTGGTGTGATGCTGCTGAAATGCCATCAGAGCCTGGTGTGACACAGGCCAGATTCTTACGAAGAAAAATATAACTGGTTCCTGGGCTTGACAGCAATGCAGAGTCCTCCAGCTGCTGAATTCAAGGGTTCCAGTTTATCATGATTATCCTGGTAGTGTATTTTTTTCCATATCCACATCCAGCAACTTTCCATTGGACGTATAAGTGATCTGAGCCAGCCACACTACCATGGCGGATGGGACTGATGGGCAAAGGAACAGTGAAGAATCTGGAGACCCCCCATATCAGGTAGGGCAGTTTATTTGCTTTGATGAAAACTCTTAAATAAGGTAAATAACTGATATGAAATATCTTTAAAATTATTAGAAAATCCTTCAGTTAAGCTGGACTCCGTCTTTCTCTGTGTGATACTCATGGACTCAGATTTCCTATTCTTGATTCCCGAGAACAAACTGAACTTGTGCACTAAAATCTATTAATGAAGTTACTGTGTGTTGCTCACCTTGTTCTCCTCATTCCCTTTAGCACTCGCTGAAAGCACTGAATACGTTCCCATTGCTTTCCACCCCATTCCTGTCAAGGAGGCAAACAGATAACACGTCCAGCGTTTCAAGTGGCTGCTAATATGACGTGTACAACTTCAGACATTTATGCGAGCACCCAGAATAAGAGGATAAAGTTGGCAACAACCTGAGGTCATCTTGCCTATAAACCACCTAACCACTGCCCTCCAGGTAAGAAACTGGAAACCTGTGCTTATCTCTACCAGTTAGTGTTCTTAGGTGAGCAGACCATTGCAGATTAGATAGATGTGCTGTTACAGACGCAAAAGCCTTTTAAAGCCCCTGGAGAGCTTTCAGTATGGATTTGTACTACCTCTCAGTCAATAAGAAACACAGGATTTGTTTGACAATGACAGTTCTAGGACTAAAATGACAAAGTTCTGCCAAATTGTAACAACTCTGTGTGCTCCTATGGAAAACTTGCACAGACGTGTGTACATTTTTCCCAGGAATGTCCCATAAAATCTAGATTATTATATAAAAGGAGAGGTTTATTTACACTGTATTGCCTAATACTGCATGCAGCCTTCAGTATCATTACACTCCATGGAAAAAGGGCACAATGATGAGTATTTTGGCTTCCTACTGCTATTGTATCCACTCACTGATGGGGAACAAGAAAAGAGAGTGAGAAGAAGAAAACAAAACTGAAAGTGCTTGAGGACAATTCAACTTTGAAATTGTCTTTGTTAAATACAGGAAAAGTGCAAAATAAGCCCTCTTTGAAACTTCTTCAATAAAAGTTGTTAGAAAGCTTTCAATAATTTTTGTCCAGCTTTGGCTCTTCTGGCACTATTCTAGTCCAGATGAAGTGTGTATATCGGCATTATTGAAATCAACTATTGGTAAATTAAGGAAAACAGTAAGTGCAGCTTGGCTACTGCAGAGAAACAAACTGTGTAAAATCTACGACATAAGTGAAGCAGGAAGAAAAGAGAAAGTTAATGATTTTTTTTTTAGCTGTGGGATTTTAATTTGCTACTATTTCATGTAGCGTGCCCAAGAACGCTACAAATGGTTTGATATCTATGAGAAAAAAAAAATAAAAAATGGGGGGAGCTTTTGCATTATGGGGTGCTTTGCAGGAAAAACTAAGAACTTGTTTAAAAAATAACACACACACTCTGCCCAAAAAAAGAAGAAAAAAACTCCCGACCCTAAACAAAGTCCTACAGATCTGTAGAACCCACTAAGGAGAACTAAGACGGAGCTGCAATGAGGCCAGATGCAATAAGACTTCTATATTGTAACATTTAACATTTGAAACCAGGTCCAGGTGACTTAGAGAATAGTTGGGCTTCTGAGAATGAGCATCAGTAAAAAAAATGTAGCAGTAGTCACATTCCTTGGAGGATGAAGGCACTTCAAAGCAATTTGTCTTCACCCTCTACCCTCTCAGTTTTTCTGCTTTAAACCATAGCAGTGATCATTAAAGTTACTTTTCTTTGTTAAAGAAGTTTTGCAAGTTCGTCAGCCTTAGCTCTTATTGGTTGATCAGGTTTAGCTGGTAGTTTAAAATGTTTAAAAGGAACTAATCTACTTATTTATTTTTTAATAAATCCACTGCATTTCATACAACGTATTTGTTGCATGTAAAGTCAGCAAGGAAAAGGGACTCAGCTTCTGTATGCAGCCAGCTAGATTCATAAAAGTGTTCTCCAATCTTTTTGAACTAATTTCCAGAATCTCACAAGCTTGTTGAGTCTCTCCCTACCTGGGCATGTCAAGTGATGCCATGGAAAGTTTGGAGTAAAGATCAAGTGTACGCTCTTGATGTGCCCTCTCTCTAATAAGAGTTGGCTACTGTGGCAGAGTTGAATGAGAATTCAATTGTGATGGAAGTTAATAGGATTTATTTTTATCGCTGAGGTGCTGGGAAGTGGATGAACCTTTGAGTTCACTTTGGCTTCCAAGCTATGTCAGCTTGTCCTCAATGGTCTCACTGCCTTTTCCAGTCTTTCCCTAGACCTCTTTGCGTGACTATTGATATAAATGCATGACTGCATCTGTATCAATAAGCAGTGCAGCATTTTATGAGCTATTCCACAGAGGGCAGTAGTTGGTGCTGTGGGCCCCATTTCTATGCTATGGATATCTGGGGGAGGATTTGCTTTTGACTTCCTCTACTATGGTCTCATAAAATGAATTTCCGTTCAGATTGGGCACAAGTTTTGTTATTTTTATCTGACCATGTGTAACGTGCACCAGAGTGCAGACTGTGGGGGTGATTGGGAGATAAAAGCACATTTTTAACCCAAACACACACAAATATAGACACAGCCTACATTTCCCTCTTGCCAGCTGCCTTATGAGGAAGAGGAGCTGGCTCAGAGAAGTGATCCTCCCTGAATCAGAAAGACTGGTGTAAGCAGTAGGGGAAATGGAGAATACAGGCTTTTTTTCCCATTCTGTTTTTGAGACATATATGAGAAGGCAAAAAGTTCTTCGTATCAACTCCTGATTTCAAATGGTTATCCCATAATTTCTGTAGGCGGTTCTGGATGTTGCTTATCTGGTTTAATTTGGATGGAGAGGTCACGTGGTTTGTTTTTGTTCCCTGACTAAATGGACCTGATGTTTAGATTCACATTTCTTGAACTGATATTCTTGTTATGACTTTAAGCCGGCTTCCCACAAACACTCTTAAATAATTGATACAAGTTGGCTATTTCCCTGGGAAAATGTATGTCTTAAAATATTTGCAAACCCCAAATTTGTATTAAGATTTAAATTTGAATTGACATTTCCCTGCACAATGTTTGTCCTACTCCATTGTGTTTATAGGCAGAGGTTATGTTTTTGGCAAGTTGACATTTAATATTTTTTCTATAGTTCACTCCAAAAGGAATAGAAATTGTCTCAGATTGCAAATTCAAATGGAGATTTTCCAAGTGCCTATATTACAAATTCCCATTCACCATTTGAAAATAGAGCTATCTACTTTTTGGTCCTTATGCTATCACCAAGCACTTGTGATAACAAAGCTAGTAAACATTTTTCATGGAGTTAGACTCATCAGTCCCATGTTATCGTTAAATGGAATTCAGAAGCAAGCAAAAGGAGAGCCAAGAGACACGCTGCAGTGTATTTGTCCCAAAGGAATGGCCAAAATGTACCAATGTCTCTTCTTGCCTTCTAAGAAAATGTCAGAAGATAATCACTTTTTTAGCTAAACAAAACAGGACAAAACTATAGAAAAAAAAAAAAAGTTGACTCTAAGATAAGGGAGTATAGCCACCAGAAACTAGCTTCAGAACCATTTAAAATCAGACTTTCCCCCGGCACAAAGTAATCCTACCCCCCTGTATCCCCTTACTTAAAACTGTAGGGGGGGGAAAAAAAAAAAAAAGAAAAAGGGGAAAAATAAAAAGACAAGGAAAAGCCTTTTAAGTCAGCTAGTCCATCCCTTGCTGATCCAGGCATGCTGCTGATAGTATTTTCACATCCATGAGTGCTTTGTCCAGGCTACTTTAACTCCATTGCTTGGGCTTCCATCTGCTCTCAGGAGGGATCATTCCATTTATTTGTTGTGAGTTGGCTGTATGGATTTTTTTTTTAAGTTTTATTTTTATTTTCATTGACAAACCAAGCAATAAAGATTGGGTTGCCAGGCCCAGACTTCCCCACAGTACAGGTTGTTGTTTTGGTTTTTTTTGTTGTTTTTTTTTTCCCTGAGAATGGAAAAAAGCTTTCAAAGTAGAGAGTATCACCTCCCCCTTGCTGCTCACCATCACGAAACCCTGACTACGGAAGCGTCTCATTCATCCCCTGAAGTGTAATCCCTTGAGATCTCGGAAATACTCCATAACCTGAAAACACTCTTTGTTTTGAAGGATAAGAAATAATGGACTGTTTCCACAGTAGGTAAAATGCAGGGTTTTGTCTTGAATTAGTGTCAGCTTTTACTAGGACACGGGGGCTTATATGTATTTCTGAACCAGACAAGTGTTGTGATGCTGCGTGTTCTCTGCCGCGTTAGCTCTATTACTAAGCAGAGTCTGTTTGTCTAGGGGTCCACTTTCCAGGATCAGACAGTTTTGAGTCCGATTCTGATTTGCTTTACACCATCGCTCTCAATCAGACAGTTGCTATCAGCAGGATGATTGATGCCAGCGTGAAGCAAAGGTGGGTGAGACTGACCTCATGCACTTTGCATTTCAGGCAGGAATCAAATTTTGCTTCCCAACTTTCACCTTTGGTTATAGGCGAGCCATATCTAGCTTTGCGAAGGGAAACAGTTGGAGGAAGGCTATATGGGGGGCAAAATGCAGTTACATTGTGTTCTGCCTGTGAATTTGCAGGCTGCTGTGCTAGGCATCCAGCTCTTTGTACTAACCGGAGTGCTAATATGATGTATTAAATGTCACACCAGCATCGCTGGGTATGCATATCTCTCCCGTTGTACTGCCTGTTTATGCTTATTCAGCTCTTTGAATAATTTAACACATTTCATACTCCAAATTACCCACAACAGTTTGACGGGGCTGCTGGCAGTTTACTTGAAACACTCAGTGTTAGGTCAAAGTAGGGCCCAAGCATCTGCTAAATAGAAGGACATTTCATACTTAGCAAAGCATAATTAGACGTATTCCTGCACACTTTTCTTTGAAAAATACGTAAATCCATGCTAATCCCAGTGGTACCACAGAAATAAAGGGCTGCACTCAACACTGCTATGTATAGCCCTGCACCAGGAACGATTTGGGCTGAAGAAGAATAATTGTGGAGGCCAGTAATTGTTGAGGACAGATAAAACTAAGCAAGATGACATGGCTGTATCAGCACGTCATTCATGCAGTTGCAGAGCAGAGGTACTGATTGCCTCAGTAATGGAATTAGGGATTTGGGAAACTTCACTGACAGCAATGCAATATTCTTCATGCATTTATCTCAGACTTGTCTCAGAACAACTATCCACGGGCTGAATAACGAACCTGGAAGCTAAAGCTAAAGGTCCTCAAATTGCCAGCTGGCTTGGAGAAGGAAATAAAATCTTCATGCTGTTCTCTCTATGCCAGAGGGGATGTTAACATTTTCAGGCAGCAACTTTAACATCACCAAGGGAAGAAAAGACCCAGTCTGCCTGAACATCGAGCTAGTCACGTGCAACTGAACCTGCACAGCTGCGTTAATGCTGCATTGGGCCAGCACCCACATCCTGACTTGACTGGAGGTGGGATGCACATGGACACAGTGGTCTGCACTCATCCATCCCCCGCACTGCTGGAACCAGTCACAGGAGGTACCCATCTCAGACTTACACTGCAAATTCTCAGGCTTCACCTTTCTCTACCATGAATTAGCTCAGGCCCTTGCCCTGAGAACGTTTCTGCTGGGTGGGAAGAGAAGTAGGGATGAAGAAAAGGGGGCGTAGCCATTGGCTGGATGGCTGGGTCTGGGCATCCTGCTCAGGATTAATGCGAGTGGTGGTCCATAAAGTGCCAATGTTGTTTGAATTAAATTAGGAGGGAGACACTGAGCTAAGAGAGACAAAGTACCTGGTGCTTTGCATATTTGCCTATCTGGAATGGGGGCATATTTACCTACTAGAACTGTCATCTCTTTGTCTTTTTATTGTAAGCAAGATGCAAAATGAGCATTGCTTTCCCAGTGGTGCCTATTTGCCCCACACCTTGGTGGGGTGAGGCTGTAGGATAGTCCACACGCTATTTGCACTCGAGACACAGGTAGCCCAGTAATAAATCAGTGGACTTGGCACGATGCTGCTCGAACTGATTTTAGGGTGTAGCTGGCAGGAGGTTTGAAACTGCCGACTGCTGGATGCGTGTGGCTCTGAGCCACTCGTGATGCAGTGGGCTGGGAGGAAAACTGGTCTCCCCCAGGGCCACCCAACTCTCCTTCAGCACCTCTCCATGCTTCCCCACTCAGGCAGAAAGCAGAGAAGGGGCAGGGCCACAAATAGGTGAGTGTTTTCTATTAAGCCTTAAAAATCTCAGCCCTCACAGTGCATCAGGTGGGAGGAATCTCTCCTCAGTCCGGTGGCTCGCCCAGGGCCTGGCAAAGTGATGATGCAGGGCACAGTCAGCGGAGATATTTGCAAAGTGACAGCAGGGCTCTGATTGAGTGAACCTCCCAGGTCCAAAGCACCACACTGCTCCGGAGGATATGCTGAAAATCTTTCTCAGGGATTTGCACATCCTTATAACAACTGAGGGTCTGTAATGAAATGTTTGCTTATCATCCATTTAACCCACTTCGAAGCAGCCTGAGCCTGCATTGTAACCTCAGGTCAAAACTATTTTGGATAGCTGAAACTCATGATAAACACATGCTTTTGAAGGTTAGAAAGCCATCAGTGGGAGACATCAGATTCGCTTCTTTATTATTAGAAGGGGAGAAAATCCAGGAGTGTTCAGAGCAGCAAGTTTTGTATAAAACATGAAAAGCAGATGGGGGAGGTGACAGAAGGAAGGAGGAATCTTTTTTGATACCAAACAACATTGCTTCTGCAGCAAATCCTTTTTCCTTGTAATTTAAGATTGTGCTTGAAATAAGGAGCCAGCTGCACCCGGGGGGAGCAGAGGGCAGCCTGTCCTTTTGGGTGCTTGATTGGCTCTTTCGTGTATACCTGATAATTACCAGGGAGCTGGTAGGAATCCAGTTGTGCTACTCGAACGTGCACTGAGCAGCATCATATTCACAGCAGCCCTGTTCAGTCTGAGATCTCTGAAAGAGGGAAAGAAGACTCACAGAGCACAAGTCTTTACTAATAGCAGGTTATGGCCTTACCTAAACTTCACTATAACTGGTCCTGCTAAAGGTCTATGCCTGCCTTGGGGTTTTCAGCTGTATTAAGCAAGCGACATTAAGGTATTTCACTTAGAAAATACACCTTTATTTCTCAGCTCCACATAGAAGTCCTGCTACTCCCTCTGTGATATGGGAGGACGCCCAAAGCGTATTTTTAAGTGCAGTCTCACGGACATGGTTTTTAACATCATCATCAGTGTCTGGGGCTGATGAGTGAGATGAGATGGGGGAGAAGGGGGGAATCTCTTTGCACATGCCAGCTCTGAGCTACAGCTGACTGCTTGAATATTGCACAGGGAAACCAGAAGCACTTAAGTTACTTTTTAATACAAACCTTGATAGACGTGTGCATGTCTGTCTGTATACATACACGCAAACATGCAAAAGTCAAAGTCTCATCCCTCAAAATCACGGTCCTGTACATTTAAGCCACCTGTCCCTGAACAGTTTTCTGTATAAAGAGCAGAGCGCTGTGCTGCAGCTTTTCCCTTTCTCCCCAGCACCAGCCGTATCACGCCCAACCCAACAAACGTTGCACCCTTGCAAGAACTTCTGCCTAATAATCCTGTTGTACTAGGTTTTCTGCAACAGCAGCCAGCTACAGGTGGGATTAGCAAAACAACCACAAAGGAGGACTCCTCCACCAGGAGGACCCTGCATTTCCTCTTTTCCCAGGACCTCCAGGCTAAGTGGGCTCAGTTTCCAAGTTAAAAGATGCTGTTTTTTTCTCTTTTCCCCTAATGGTCAGAGATGGCAAACTCCCTCTGGGATCTGTGCATTCAGCTTTGTTCTTTCTCCCTCCCCTGCTGTCGCCAGTAATTAAAACTGAGCGAAAAAACTGAACATGCTATTTTTTGAATAGATATTTGAAATTTAAAGTGGAAAAAAAAAAGTTGTGAAACTTGTCAGATCAATGATTTGACACATATTATTTAGCTGGCTCTAAATATTCTGGAGTGAGAACTTAGTTAACAACTTGTTAACAAAGCATAATTCGGAATAAAACCCAGCTCTCTTTGCTAGCTGCATTTCCAATATGGGGCTGGTTCTAATAACTCTGTCTCACAAATACTGATGTGGTCCTTTCTACTGCAGTTTCTAAGAGTTTTTGCCACCCTAATACACAGAACTAGAATGGAAACAAAATACAGAGGCAACGCCCACCAAATCTTGGTGCTCAAAATACTGCTGAACACCTTGATGTGAGTCACGGGTCTGAGTCACACGCAGGACGTTGGTGTTGGGGAGCTCAAGCCAGGACTCTTGGTCAGTGCTTAAAAAATGGGTTCATCCACCTAACAAAGCCCTTGAGAA
>KZ505838.1:44753-81564 GCA_002844005.1 Limosa lapponica baueri
AAAAAAAAAAAAAAACAACCGAAAAAGAGGTTGTTTTTCTCATGCCTGCTCTGTAGTCTGCTATCCCTGGCCAGATTAACACGTCTCACTCTACCTTTGGACTTCTTTTAAAGGCTACTTTTTAATGAAAGACCAACAGGCCCATTTTTCCCCGAAATGCATCCCTTACACCCTCACACCTGTAAACAATGGATTTTTCCACATGAAATGAAAGTACAAGCACATCCTGCTACCAATTTTGACTCTCTAGAATGGTGTAGCATATAATCTCTATTTTTCCTGTGATTTGTTAGTGACTGTTGCTAGGTAATGCCTTTTCCACTAAGCATCAGTGAGCTAATGTGAGGGCTTCGAGAATGTTTCATTATATAATTAAGCCTTTGGTGGAGCTGACTTCTACTTTACCAAAGTCTCGTATTTTTTTCATGTAAGCAAAAAACATTGTTATGGCATTGCACATGGGGAAACAAAAAGCACCATTGAATCCAACGTAATTTCTTGGTGACGTTACTGTGTTCTGCTTTCTTTTATTATTTGTTACACACAGCTATCAGCCACCCATTACAGTGGCATCTAGCTAGACTCTGTGTTGTTTACATTGAAAACATGGCAAATACACAGAATATATGACCCACTGGAAGTATCACTAGATCCCAAACATCTCTCTGGACTCCATACTCCATTGAACAAATGTGGTCCCTTTATTCTGACATCTGGACATTTAGTTTAACAGTGACCTTTGCTTCCCAGGGACAGGACTGAGATACAGAAGAGCTACTTCAAGGGAATGTGACTTGCTAGATGGAAAGTGAGAGGGGAGATTTTCCCTGAGATCTTCAGACATGTGGACCTCAAGGTACTATTAATTTTGTTTAAAGAGTGGGATGAAGAAAGGGGTGGAGGACATGTAACTGAGAAGATGTGAAAACAAAACAAGCCAAAAAACCCCCCACAAAATCCAATATTAAGGGTTTGTATTTTGTCAGGCTTCACACTAAATTTCAAGATTGGTAACTTATATTGGAGGGGTAATACTTGGACACCACAGTATACAGTGATACTGTGATGTGTAAAGCAACCCTGATGTAAATTTGCTTAGCATCAAGGGTGCCTAGCAAATAAGCAAGAAAAAAAAAACCTTACAAGACAGCTTTGATCGGCCCTGGCACTGCGTGTGAAAGTCTAGCTTAGTTCTAAGACTGCCAGGGCAAGTGAAAGAAGAGCCTTTGTAATTTTTGTCTTACAATTATGTCACTCAGTGCTGTAGCCTTCATTCTCCCTGTGCAATTTGTAAGAGACGACAAGTCATTCAAAGTACCTCTGTTTACAGAGAGTCTCGGTAATACAACACCACGGTCGGGCAGATTCCATGAACTGCAGACCCCGTGTTGACAGATGGGGTTTGTGACTGATTGTTTGATGGGCGCCGTGGGTGAGGCTGTAGGGGAATAGTGGGAGAAGAACAGGTCACTGGGGTTTTTGAGCTTGGAGGTCATGTAGGTTACCAGTGAGAACAGCTTTCAGTGCTTTTCTGTTGCATTGTTATCTTGGTACTGGTGATGAAGTTTTAATTGGGGAAGGGCAAGGAGGATTCTGCTCTCGTCCTACACAGTTATACAGCTGCTGGTGCTTGCAGCATCTTGGGGCAGGATTTCAGGAGCTGCTCACTTTCAACCAGGCACGGGCCAGCCGAAAGGGAAGATGAACGAGGTGGGGATGGCTGCATTTGTGTGGAATATCTCCTGCGGATAACGCTGATCTGGTGAGCAAAGTCAAAATGATATGTCTGAAGATACAAATGCCTTGCACAGAATGGATGTAGCATAGACAGCAGTACGAGTCCCCCTGCACACTGATAATACAGCTTAACCCAATTCAGTCTATTTCTATGGCTTGGTAAATTTTAGGACTCTCTGCTGGAGCCATCTAGCATCAAGCTAGTGATTAAATGCAACATATTTCCATTC
This sequence comes from Limosa lapponica baueri, assembly GCA_002844005.1. Taxonomy (NCBI): domain Eukaryota; kingdom Metazoa; phylum Chordata; class Aves; order Charadriiformes; family Scolopacidae; genus Limosa; species Limosa lapponica. Next base: position 46,721 of record KZ505838.1, read on the forward strand.
TGTAAATTAAAAAAAAAAAAAACCCACCAAAATGCAACCCACAAGAAAACAAAGCAAAACCTTTGTGGTCTGTTGCACGAAAGCCACTCAATAGCAATTAGCTAATATCAGTTATCTTCTTGCTATGCAGGCTTCCTGATACTGCAAAGTGTATTTTGGGTATTTGAATGCTAACAATTATTTATTAGGTGTCTCAAAGCATTCAGGATCCCAGTCACAGGATCCCTTGTGTTTGAGGGCTGTAAAAACAAAGAACAAAAGAAGAGTCCCCAACTAACACGCTCACAAAGTAACTACAAGGCAATTGGCAACAGATGAATACCGACAGAGGCAGAGCAGTATGCTGGGAATGATTATAGCAGAACTGTCAGCATGAAAGGCAGTGCTCATGAAATACCTTTAATCTAGCCACCGGTGATTATTCTTTTTCTGGGCAATCAACTCTTCCTCCACCCTGCAATATCTTACAGGATGTAGCAAGCACGCATCCAAAGGTGCTGTGCTCTTGCAAGAGACCGGTCTCCGTTCTCGTCTCCATCAGGTGAGAGACAGAGATTTTCAAACGCATTAAAAGTCATACCGAAGTGATGCCAGGGATAGATCCCCAGGATCCCGGCCCTGGGTTTCTCACCCTGAAGCAGAAGACAACGCTGTCATTCAGAACGGCAAGTTCCCATTCACAGTTATTTGTCATGTTAATTACTAAAGACAAAATTCTCCTTCATCTCATTCCTGCAGGTCAAAGCAGAGAAGTTTAGCACTTCACAACATCAAACTTTGCTTTCATCTGCGTACAGGACATCATTCTGAAATTCCTTTTGATCAATTAGAAAAAAAAAAAAAAGGAAGACAATTTGAAAGTTTGCTGGTGACTGGAGTTGTCATCTCTTTGTTAAAATCAAGGGAAAAGGAGTCTCTCTGGTCATTAGCCATCGGCTGGGTGTGTCCATAAACACACATCCTCACCAGAGCAGGTAAGGCGAAAGTAAGAGCCATGAACAAATATTGACAATCACCTCCATGCAGGATCCTCATCACATCATTCTTGCTTCATTAACGTAAACCCAAGTCGTTAGCTCTATTAGATCCCTGTGTACTGTGCTATAGGAAATAGCCCTGGCTCAGAACCCAACATTTTTCACAGAAAGTGGATGCATATCATGACTGTAATTTACCGCACAGTGTACCTACGTGCTCCCACATTAGCTGTAATCTCTGTCGTGCTCACGCCAACATTCCAGCAGTATTTGGCATTTCACGAATGCAGTATTTATCACTGAAGTTCATACAAAGTTGCAAACCCTAACAAGGCTTATCAGCTTTTACAAACCATCTCTGTCCACCGGAGTGTGACATGCTGAGTATAATTCCACTCACTGTGCAGTCATCGGATGTGAAGGGGGAAAGGGGGGGTGGGCTTCAAAGCAGCCTTTCGTATCGCTTTAAATGAATCATGAAATCAAATGTCCATATACCCTCTAAGTTCCTGCAGGTGAGATGTAACCTGCAAGCTGGGCACTTAGAGCAGTCTCCCAGTCAAATGAAATCTTCTCATCGTTACTGATGTGGTAATTATGCCCTGAAAAAGAGCAGCACAGCGGCTGTGCAAGGGGAGAGGGACTCTGAGCTCAGTCCCAGCAGTCGCCCTGGGTGGCTGGGGGCAGATCAGGTCAGTGAGCCTCCGTTTACCTACTGTCAAGTCAGAAATCATCACAGTTACTGGATTTATTTCGGAGACATATCAGAAAGCATAATTAAATATGTAAGTGTATAAATCTTTGCCTCTGAAGTTTTAAAAGATTGTAGTATTGGTATGAAGAACTTGGTAACGTGCTTTTCTGCTGGTCCAGCCCTATATCTAGGGCAAGAGCAGAGACAAGAAAGCTTGAAAAGGAGTCAGTACCTGTGTTTTTGTATGTCTACATGCCCCTGGGTATATAACACCCCATCACCACCCCTTTCCTGCTCATCAGGCACAAGTGTGACACACTGATGTGGGTGGATTTTGATTGAGAAATGAGCTACTGTTTGTATTGTCATCACAGAGCTCTCTAAAAGCATGAAGTCAGTCTGAAAAAATCAGGATGTTAAAAATGAACGCTATCTTTTTTTTTTTCCTTTTCTGCTGTGTTTTTTAGTTCTTCAGTCTGCATTCGCGTCATTTGCAATGTGTTGTTGGGATTTTTGGTATGAGTAGAAGTCAGAAACACCTCTTTTATAACAAGATCTCACAAATGCTTACTCTCTCTCATTTAATTCCACGATATCAGGAGTCAGGCTGATAAGTTTAATGTCTTGAGGTAATCCCTTAATTATTGTGTCAGCTTTCATAGTTCCATTGACTTCAGCTGAGATGTTTCAATATACACCAACTGAAGGTATGTCCCCTAATATTTGAAATTTAAAAGAGCAGGACCAGGCAAAGCTTATGTACAGAGCACAGCAATGGATCCCTTGCCAGGGGAACATTTTTAGAATGGCTGAAGAATGGTATAGGAGATCTTACCGAGTTATGAAATGAAAAATGATCCAATAATTGCATTTTAGAAGTCCAGTGCTTAGGCAGTTCTGTGTACGCTGATGCACAGCTGTAAATAGAGACAGCTTCAGAGACATTGGTGTGTCCATTCAATTGCCATCGCCGCATTTACTTACTGTGATCATCCTGGCCACAGCAGCCTGTGCTACCGTGCAGGCATAGCCCCAAGCTGGCTCCTGCAGCCGGGCATGGGAGTCTCCCACTCAAGAGCATCTCAGCAACTAAAACAGATACAATCACACCTACACGCAGCATTTCCTTTGCCTGTTTTTTATCATCCACTGTCTTGTTTGCACCTACAGTCCATGGTAACATTTTCCATAACAGCAGTTTGAGCTGCTTCAATAAATGTTGTTGAAAAGGGAACACTTGTTGCTTCCCCCCACCCTCCCCGGGATCCTTTTTGGTGAGGTTTTTTGCAGTTAGTGAAATCCAAGGCACAGGCGCTGGGACTTGGAGCAGAGAAGTAAGTTCCCTGCCTGCCTCCGTGACTGACTCATGTTCTAACCTTGGTCAGATCACTTTGGTGCTGGTGTTGTTCTCTATTTCTTAGTCTTTAAAATACATATTTTGTTCTCCTCACAATTCTGACATTGTAGCATCTTTCTGGCTCTAGCAACAGTCTGTATCATCTTAGATATACATTATCCTGTACAAAAATACCCACCCACACCCCATATCCCTAAAAAATCACAGTAGCCAAAACTCCAAATTTAGACTGAAAAATGTAGACCTGTGTAGACAAGAGGACTTTTTTTTTTTCACATGTGACTCGATAGCGTTTTTTTTTTTTCTTCTCAAAACAATTTGCGTTATCAGTAACTCTTAGTCTTTAAGTTTACAATTTGGCCTCCTACTGGGAGCTCCTGGACGTGCTGGACCACCCAGCAGCCAGAGCTGGCACACATACTTCAGCAGTATTTTTGCTTTTCCAAGGGTGAGGGTGGTTTCATTGCAGATGTCAGATGGCTGTAGGCTGATGCCCTGTCCCTCTCGATCCCGTCCCATCCCCTACATCCTCCCTGCCCTATCCCCACAGCTGGTTTTTGCATTACTTCTGCTGCTGTCTCCTTGGTGCCTCACCTCCAGCAACTGAGGAAGAGGAGGAAGCAATAACAGACAAAACAGTCTTCCTACTGCATTTTAGCCTGTCTATGTAGCAGCTATTATTTGTAGCAGCTAAAAACAGCAGTAACAAGGAGATTTCTGCTCTAGACTTGTAATCCTGGACTGGAAAGAGCTCTATTCAGATGCAGCCGTCAGCGAATCCTTCTGCCATCCTGTTAATCCCCTCTCCTTCCCCTCCTCATGCCTGCCAAAGCTGGAAACCCATGGCCAGAGTAGATTTACACCAAAAATATTCAATTCCTCCTCCCTTTTTTCCTTCAAATGTTTATGAGGCATTTTCAAGGAGAGAAGCAGTTAACAAAAAAATAAATACAAGCAAGTTTTGCTGCATTTTGGGAGGAAATGAACTCATGTATTTCGAAACGTTCCCACAAGGCTCAGATCTGAGAGAGAAATGAATCACTCGCTGAAGATGTCTGTTTTTCTCCTTTGGGTGCACGAGGTGCCCAGACACCTTCCGTAGGTGCTCTGCGGGAGCCCCAGCGTGTTGCAGGCTGAATCAAGCCCCGCTGGCAGTCAGTCAATGCTGGTTCCCAAGCAGGTGGCACTGCCGTGCCCTCACTTCTTGCCAAGGGTGGCTCTGCACTGTCTTTGGTGGGCAACCCCAGGTCCCAGTGTGCAAGCACGCCATGTTCTGTGCAATGCTGTTCTTGCGCTGCCCAAGCTAGTCTCACCCAAGGATGCGTTGATCTGGATGGAGAGCTCTCCTAATGTGGCTCACAACCCTTTCCACTATAAGAGTTGCCCCAGTCCTCGTTGGCCACAACTTCAAGCTCTCTATGGAAGAGCCTATGGAAGACCATGTGGACATGCACTAAAGATTCTCCCCTGAGTTAGGTGTAGCTACTGTATGGCAAGTATATATCATTCTCATTTACCTGAGCACCTAAGTACTGAGCTACCACCCCATTGATCTGCTTGTCATCAGATCCTCTGCTCCTCTGCCAGCAGGTTGGTAGTGGCATCAAAGGAGACCTGACATTTTTTGGGACTCAGACCCATGGAGTCAAAGGTCCTTCACTGAGAAAGCCCCGACTCTGGATCCATAAATAAGTCACCCTCTATCCAGCTTGTCTATGTCTGTGCCATCTTGAGCGCAGACAGAGGGAAGCTGTCAGCCTGGGCATTCCAGCAGATCTTCGCTGTCACAAAGAGGCACGGAAGGAAAAGTAGCCTGTAAGATAGAGAAGGACACATATCATGCCTTTACTTTGTACAGCAATCTCGATATTTTGTATGTACTTATTGCTCTGAGTTTGTATCCCTTTCCCACCTGTACTTACGCTGTCTTTTTTCTGTGGCTTGTTATTATTTCTATTGAGCAATCTTCAGCCGAACTGGGAGATCTTGCAGTGACTCACTTACTTGAACATTATTGCCTAGTTCTTTACACAAGACAGATTGGATATGAATGAGATCTCTTGTCCTCATGAGCATTATATTTATTTCACAAGACATTTTCTTCAGAACTCTCCCTGCAATAAATTATGTGGTATATTTATTTTTTCTTCTACCATGCTATAGCTCTGTGCTTTTTTTTTTTTGTTTCTCATTTTTCAGACACTTCTTCTATGATCTGCTGTTGTTGTTTTCTCTTTTTTCTTTTCACAATCTCTTAGCTATATCCTTGGGATTTTTTCCCTTGTGCATTTTTTAGCACAGTGCATGTATTTGATGTAGTCAAAATGAGAGCTTGAGATAAGTATTTAAAGTAACAAAATGATTTCCCTCTTTTATCTTTCAGATGTTGTGTAATGACGGGGAAAAAAAGAAAGGAAAAAATAAAAGCAGGTGAAATGTTTTAAATGAAGTATAGAACTGTAAGGAATATGCTCATAAGTATCATTTTCTGATCTTCATAATGTCGGCTGAGTGAAAGACTTTGGAGGTGCTTTACTTCTGAAGAATCACTTGTCTGGATTTCAGCACCTGCCTTTGGGAAGAGTCTGCAAAATGCTGAAAACCCTGTGTAGCCAAAGAGAAGGTGAGTATATTTAGGGTGGGTGACACTGAAATGGGACTTAAAGATAATGTACGTCCATGGTATTTATAGGAGTCCCATCTTAGGACTGCATCTCATTGTCAACGTATCCATCAAAACATCACTACATTTCCTTCTCAACTCTCCTGTATGATTTGTCATCCCCCCTCAACCTTTTTAATCCCCTATTGCTTGGTGGAGGTGTTCTAGAAGTCTAGATTTAGCATAGTTGTGGCCTTTCTGTGAGGGAATGCTGGAGGAAAAGATGGTTTGAACTGAAGCTCAGATATAAGTAATCCAATGGGCAGTTTTGATAATCCAGGTACAAACTGGACTTTGAATATTTTGGCTTAATCCCATTTCTATTCTCCCAGCAACTCGACTATTCACAAGGAAAGCCCGGGTTAGATACTGCTCAGGGCAGAAAGCTGCTTCTGAGGCAGGTCTCATTTGTTTTACCCCAGCTCTTCCAGCTGTTTTTAACTTAAGTAGCACCTCTAGTTGACAAAGTGGACAGGCTAGTGGGGGATTTGTCTCATATATGTCATATAAAATCAGCGATGGCTTTCAAATAATAATTTATTTTTATATGTCTTCAAGTAGAAATTCGTTTACCAAAGCACTGCTCACAAAGGAAGCCCTTGAGGATCTATACATTAAAATGCATTCTGTGGAGCAATGTCTGTCCTGGCTGAGACTTAGTGTCCAACATGTATCAATTAGATAGGAGTACAGCAAGACATAAAAGACCTGCCAGACCATTCCTCAAAGTCTGTTGCTGTACCATATTTAGCTACTAAGGATGACTGTTTTACTTCAAGACTACTTTCATGTCTTGTGTTTAAGACTAGAACTAAACTTCTTCACCTGGAATGCAGTACAACACTAGGACATGTCATATAGGGAAGCGGTGGGATTTCTCTCCTTGGTGACTTTCAGGGATCATCTACACAAAACCATCACAAATCTGGTCTGGTGTTGATGTTATTGCAGCTTCAATAAGGAGGTTGGCCTAGAAACCTTCACAGGTCCTTTTCAAATATTTTTTTCTATGATCTTACAGTTCTGGTAAGTGTGTTACAGTAAAATAACCAGATGGATTTTTTTTGGAAGTATAGAACAGATACCCTGAAGGCAGAAAACAGTATGTGGAGAAGACGACATGGGTGGGGGGTAGAAAGGCACTCACTGTTTTCCATTTATGAGTTATAGAACCAGGACTCCTACAAGGAGTTGAGAAATTTGTCTTGATTTGGAGATGAGAAAAACAAACACTTCTGAGTAGTTTTTCACAGTAAGACTGCCTGGCTTGTGATCTTCATCCTGTCTTGAGAAGGGTAGACAGTATTTTAAATGTTAGAGCAGGAACCAGCCTGACCCTATCTAATCAGTTTGGTGTACATATCTTTCCAGTAGGGATTAAATATGTCTTGTCTCCTGTGGTTTTATTAAAGGGCAGAGAGGAGGCAAGGAGCCTTTTACTTCTGACAACGTTTCATCTGGTTGCCTGAGGTATCTACTGCTGGGGAGGAAGGAGGGAAGAGCTAAATCTCATTGCCATACCCAAGGCTAGTGCAGGGGAACTTTGTGGTGGGGCTGGGTCATACCTGAGGCTTGCTTTCTCTTTGCACAGGGCAGAATCAGCAGGAGAGGGGTGTAGAGATCGTGTTGGAAAGGGAGAGATTCATAGTGTGCCCAGCATCCTGCACCATTGCCTCCAGAGGCAACACTCCTTGCATGCCTGGAATGGTTTTGCAACCAGGGTTGCTCAGCTAGGGGTACTCCACCCTGGGATGTGTTGTGTAGAAGCTTAATTTTACCCTTGGGACAAGCCAGTCCCTTTTGCTCCCTTTTCCATACGTGTTCCTCTTACTAGATTAGTCAAAACCTTCTGCTCGCACTGAAACCCATGTCTTTTTGTGTAAAGCCGGACTTCTTGCACTCAGCAAGGGGAAGGGCCAGATCCAGCTGTTCTGCCAGTAGGTGTCCCTGCATGCACGGCTGTGGTGGATGTGCTGTGTGTTCCCTGGGAAAACTGACTTCCAACACACTGAATTGCACATCATTCCTGATGGGAATTGTTCATATGGATTTATTTTCTTTTCCTCCTATTTGGGCTTCTGGTGTAAAGTTTAATCAAGCCCCACAAGTACAAAAGCTGAAATTAAAAAGAAAGTTCATTCTTTTATTGCAAAGCACTCTTTCCACTATCTATAAATATTTTTCTGTTTATTTATAAATCACAGGGCAACCAGAGTGCAAAATCCCTGAACTGCTTCACCCTGTTGTGCCCTTCACTCCTGTTATACATCATACATTCAAATAACTTCTACAATTTTTCACTTCCTTGGATCGCAGCATTTTCTTGAGGCAGACGTTGGTTTCATGCACTGAATCGAACAAAACAAGACCAAATGAAACCAAAGAGTGCTGAGCACCAGGGTCCTTGCTGCTTGGCAGAAGTCACTTGGAAATTTTACAGATGCTGAGAGTCTCAACCTTCAGCCCATAAGGTGTCTTCTCTAAGAAAATCCATCGGCTGGCTTTCACAGCCATGTAGGTGAGTTTTTAGTGTTTTGCACAATGCTCTGTGTTATAATCCTGCAATTACATATTTGCATGCCTACCAAATTAGCACCAGAAGGTTATCTTCAGAAGTGCAGAGGCTGTCACTGCTACTCTTCCTGGGATTCAGGGAATGATAATTGTTAGGGGGGGAAATTACCTTTACATGGTGTTGACATGGTATTGATTTTGGTTTTTTTTGCCCCACCGCCTGTCCTTACCGGGTAGGTTTTTCCCAGCGCAGGGCAGCGAGTAGCTGCGCTGACAGCCCACACGGTTGCAGCTCTTGGCCAGCTGAGGAGGGACAGGCAGCCACAGGGCTCTCTTATCAGCAGCCACCGGCATCCCTGCCCCTGCCAGCCCCGTGACTCGTGTCGGGGGGGACATGAGTGACCCACCCTCGCAGCCTTTCGCTCCGGCTTTGAAGCAGGGGTAGCAAGAGGCTTCAAAAAGACAAGAACCGCAGCCATGAGTGGGGGAATGGCTCAATAAATGATTGGTGGAATATAAGTATTTATTGATTTAAGAGAATTCTTTTCTTTTTGCCTTGCTTTTGTCTTCTAAGGCAACTTTCTTTTAAATTTATGTCCCACATTGTCACATCAGGAGGAAAATACATGAGAAATGTTTTGTTATTTCAAATTTATTGCACATTACGTCAGCTGGCATTGTGGACTCACAATATGTAATGCTTCATAAATTATGAAAAATAAATGTTTTATGGGCTTACTACGCACTCTGTTTGAAAACCGTTGAGCTGGGGAGACTCACTGACCCCCGTACAAATTAATGTGCACATTATTTTCATTATTGCAGCTCAGATGGGAAGTTTGAACATCTTTATATATTTATTTAAAGGAAAATGAGGACAGAAGTTGCTTGAATACAGTTAGTCTTTCTGGCAAGAAGCAGGTATCGTTTCACCCAGCTCATAACCTATTGCTTCCCTCACAGTCATTGTTATTCCAGGCCAAAGCTTAAACTCAAAATCTGAACTGCAAGGACTTAGCACGAGCTTCCAAAGGTCAAATCCAGCAGTCTTTAGCCAAGCAAACTAAATCTCCAGGTTGGTAGGATTTTGTCTACACAAGGACTGCGGCATTTGCAGAAAACTAGGAAAGCAGAAGTCAGGATCCTGCAGAAGGGAAGGCACTGAAAGGTATTTCTCCCCAACTTTCCAGCCCTGCTTTCCCTGAGTGTGATGGTGAGCGACAATCAAACGAGAGCTGTGCATCTCAGCCGTCAAGGGCCTCACCAGAAGCGAAAAGCTAAATCTCAAGACACAGGAGATCTTAAACCTTATCGAACACGGCAGCCTTCAGCTCCAAGCCGCAGGAGTCGAAGGGAAATGTCCTCACCCGCCTGCATGGGAAAGTGTGTCGTCCCATTTTCTGAGGAGCAAAAGTTCACTCCAACATGTGTTGCATGGGAGGCGTGCGTCTTTTGGGGGGGGAAAGGGCACGGTGACGTGAGGGACGAGGAACGGTGAAGCGCTCTCAACTATTTTTTTTTTTTTTTTTTCCCCTCGCACCCAAATATTTCTGTTACTTGCAAAAGGAGGTCAGGTGTTGCCGCTCTCCCCTGGATGGTTTTTATATCGCACAGATTCACCACTGTGTTTCTAATAAAGCCATCAAGAGCATAACCAGGAGCTCCCTGCATGGGCTTAAGCAATATAAGTCACTGCTTCAGAGGACTCTCTTAACTTGGGGCTGGATGGACTGAAAAATCTTCCAAGTTATTCTCTCCTAATTCAAGTCAGCTGAGGCATCAAAATGTCGGGCAGATGGACAAGATCTTTGGCTGGAGCCAGCCTATTTTCTGCTGCTTCTAGGGCTATTGCAGTTAACACTTAGAGACTTTTCTAATTTTTATTTTTTTTTAAATCATTGAGCTTTTGAGAAATTAGCCTTTACATAGGCACATTAAAGGAGATTTCTGTGTGCTTTCTAGTGTAAGAGCTCATGCTCTAAGGATCCTAACTTGTCCTAAACTGCATTAAACCAGACTACTTATCCCCAAACATAGTTTTCCTTCTCTCCTTTCTCTCTTTCCCTCTTTCTTTCTCTTCATATTGCTATCAAGAATTATTGATTTAAAGACTATGGCTAAAAGACAGTGAAAATTATTTTCTTGTCAGCTGTATTTTCTCAGAATTATTAACTCCAGTCGTGCTAACCTCGGGGACTTTGCGTTGGGGAGACGCAAGAGAACAGATAAAATAAGCACAGTTCATACTTTCTTTATATTTTTGCGGTGATTTTTATAGTTGAAAAGAAACCTTGCCTTTGCCTCTCGCATCCAGTGGAGGGCAGTTAAGTACCACGATACAGAGCAAAGCCAACTTGCACCGCAGCATAACACTCTCAAGGAGGCAACCGATGATTGAAATTAACTGTTCTTTGGCTGTGTGAAATATCACTTAGAAATACCTGAAGAATTTAAAAAAAAAAAAAAAAAGGAAGAAATGGAAAGCTTTTCAATTTAAACTGCTTTTTTTGAACTGCTTTGTTAGTAGAGCAGGAGCAGATCTGAAAGTTTTCTTCGATAGTTGAGGGGAAAGAAGAGTCTTATATCCATAAACACAAGTTTCAAGTGTTTCCTTTTTATATGTTAATCAGAATTTCTAGTATATGGATACCAATGAAAAAAGTTCCTGATTTTCCTTTTGCTTCCTGACCTCAGGAGTCTTTAGGTTTTAATACTACACTCATAATTTCAGCAGGAAGAATAATTTTTAAAGGCAAATTTTCCTTTCTTGATGTCTCAGCTGTACCAGAAAGAATAAGACAACTCTCAGGGACTGGCATTACAATGCAAATACAGCCATCATTGAAACTGTGACTAGTTTTGAAATGTTCCCCTAAAAGAAAAGTTTAAAACAAACATTCCAATCTGAAACAGAAACCTAACCATGTTCCTCTTAAAAATGGGTCTCCTCCAACTCCTCCAGTTTATAGCACATACCCTTGGGCTATTACAGTCTAGAAAAATCTGAAATAAAAACCACACTGTTTTCTGGGTCTGATCATGCATCACTCGGTCAAAAAAAAAAGTTTAGGGCCTCCCAAGAAATGTAAGGTTTAGGCCTTCCTGACACTTGTTGTTTCTTTTTAAAGAAAACAGTCTAGTGCATCTTTATTGCAAATACATCATTTTTGTTTCATTTTCTTTTAAAGGAATCGCAGGTGGATTGAAACAGAAAGCTTTAAAAACAATTGTAATTGCAGTTGCACATAAATATTATTATGGTCAGCATCCTAGTTGTTTTTCACATTAGCAGGGTTATTTGCTTTTCAAATTTTATTTGCTTCCCATCACTAGTCTCATGATGCCATAGTGTAAGATCAGGCACAAATAACTGCTTACACTGAAAATTAAGTTTCTGTAAGTAACTATTTTAAAATGGTTGCTTTTATGTTTACTGCTGAAGGATCTTGAGCACTCCTGCCAGAAAGGAAAGTATTTATTATCTCTCTTTTACAGATGAGGAAACTGAGACACTGTGAAATTAAAAGCTTGGGAAAATTAGTACACAGTAAATTACGGTGTGAATTTACTGTGTACTACCCACCCTGCACGAACTCCTCATGCGGACTGGCAAAGAAAAAGGATTAAACTCCCTTAAATTATCTCACATTTGCCATGGACAGACAGTTGCCATGGATCAGCTGACATGCAACAACTTCCTAACCCGCAGCGAGTTTTCACACAGCGAATCCCTTCTTAGGAGTGGAGCAGATTCACAGGGCGCTGTGCTGAGTAGCTAATCCACTGCAACTTTATGCAAGAGTTTATTAGTCGCTAATTTCCCCAGCTGGCCAGATCGTAAGTAGTTTACCTAAAAATCACAGAAGGAAATCTCTGGCAGAACTCAAAGAAAGACTTTGAGTAACCCCACAGCCTTGAAAGCAGATGCTGTGAGTTAAAAGCAAAATATCAGGAAGAAATAAACTTTGCCCTTTTTGAAGGACAGAGCATCTGCAGGATGTAGTGTATGGGTTAAACTGGTGAATTAGAGCAGTGGAATCAGAAGGTGAGTCCTCACATTTGAGAACCACCCTCATGTCTCTGGGTTTTTGGCATTAAAGCTGCTTCCAGCATCATGGCAGCGCCTTACAGCCCAGCCCAGCAAACCTGCAGGAGTTTGCTCTGCAAAGCCACGGGTCGTCTGTCTGTCCTGGGAATGCTGCCGGACACCTCCTCCAGACCCACAGCTGGGCTGGGTCCATGCATGCATTCAGGGCACCCTGCCTGCTCTGTAACCTTCTCGCCAAGTCTCCTTCCATCTCAGCAGTGCCACTTCTGGAGAGCAGAGCCACTGGGCACGACCACCACAACCCTGGCCGCTGTTTCCTGGCCCCAACAGTGACCTCTGGGCTTGAGAGGCCACCGGCGAGGCTCCAGGAGTGACCTCCTCGCCCTGCAGCATGCTGAACGGCTGATGTTGAAACGACTTTGGCAGGAGCACTCACCATTGTGTCCGACCCAAGCTGGAGAGATGAGCGTGTAGGGAGCTGGGACAAGGGTTGGCTGGTGGGAAGACAATTACTGACAAGTTCATTCCACTAATAAACAAAGACATAAATGATGATGCTGTAAAGAAGAAGCAGGATTCTCTGGAGAAAGCCCCAGAGAGACCTAGTAAAGAGGAGAGATGTTTAGACGACAGTTTTACATTACACCACTTTGTAAAATATGTTCTATTTTAGCTCCAAGCTTGAGTCCAGTTAGAGCTGCATCAGGGCTTAGGAAACAGCATGTATTTTAATGCCCTGTGAACAGGAATAGCTGATAACTAGCACATTTAAATGTGAAAAGCAGAACTTTTCTCTGGGGGATGTATTATTTTTTTTGTGTGTGAGTATGGATTTAGTCTTCATAGTTTACATTGCAGCTATAGCATTCCACTGGCAGTCATTTATCTAATGACTTACATCTTTCAGGCTGTGGAAAATACAGGATAACAGAGAGAGAGAGAGAAAGTGGTAGTGTTGGGGAAGTTCTTTTTAATTTGCATCTCAGGGCTGAACCTAGGATCATAAATATACAGAAGTTAGCACCTTCCTAACATCCCTCTGCTATCTTATTTCCAGAGCATTACAATATGAAAACAATGGGATTAGGGCACTATATACTTCAATCCCTCCCACCCCGATCCCCAAAGTAAGTCTAAATAGAGCTGGATTTGCTTCTAGTATAGTTGAAATTAAGACAAAGGGGTATGTCTGAGATAACATTTTTTTTTTTCCCCCTGTAAAGCTTAATCTTAGAAAATGCCTGTCTGTGCTAGAGAAATGGCTTGCATGCAATATGACAACCATCTTTTATAGAGGCAAACTGTACTCACTGGGCTCTAATGTTGTAAAGGAAAAAGCTTTACAGGTATAATTAACCTGTGGAATGCCCTTCCACAAGATACTCGTGAAGTACTGGCACTAATACCATCTGTCTTCATAACTCAGGGCACCAGTGGCCTACTAGCTGAGATCAAGAAGCAATCTACTGTGTCCCTTCATGACGTGACTCTGCTGAATGAATTAAGAGGTCGTGGTGACTTTTGTAGTAATGGTCACTGCTGGAGTTGGAGGAGGTTTTGGCTTTGAAGGAAAAACCTGCAGTTATTTACAGAAATGAGCAAGAGGGTGCAGCACGAGACCTATGGCGAGGATATCCCAGGCTGCTGCTGTGTGTGACGAGGAGAGGAAGATCTGCACGCATCAGGGAGGCTCATGAAGGAGAAAGGTAGGTCACGGCAGGGGTTTGCCCATAATCTTAGTGCTCAAAAAAATAGAAGTTACTAATTGAGATGGTGGACAAGTAGGGGGGCATCTAGTGTCTCAATGAGTATTGCTGATTTGCAAAGGAGCAAAAGTGAATGTCAAGAAGGTCAGTGTGGTCCCGTGGCTGGAACTGAGAGATAGGCTTGGGCCTGGAGCAATTTGATGTTCAGCACAGCCATGCTTCTGAATGTTGAATCTGTTTCACTAAAGACTCATCTGTAAGGACAGAAAATTAGAAGCGGGGATACGTGAGTGAAGGTCTCCAGAGAGATGATCCCTGGTCTGAGCATAACAGTGTTTGGAGACGATCTGAACTCCTGTTGTCTGGTGCAGTGAGGACCTTCTACAGTGGTACACAGGCCCAGAAACACTGGTTCTCAGAAACTTTAATACCAAAATCATGGGAAACATTTGAACTTTAAATGACTCCAGACTTCAGTTGCAGTTTAGTAGGATTTTAAGGCTGGCGCTTTATATATATAAGGCATATATAAATACACACACACATAAAAAAAATATATATATGTGTGTATGTATTTATATATATGCCTTAGGTTTTTTTTTGATTCTGTCAAATAGATTCAGTAGCTGTCTCTTAAGCTAGAACTAGGAGAGACTCTCTTGCAGGAAGAGGTTTGATGGAGCTGTACTAAGCGTTGGGCAATTTGCATCAGAGGTTTTTCAAATGTTTCATTCAAGGCCAGCTTGTCGTTAACCTGAATATTTGATTTGAAGTCATGCTGGTTTCACATGTCACGCTACCCTGGCACTGCGTGAAAGTGGTGGGAGGAGAGACTGGAGGGGGGGGTTGAGCAAGCAGGGAAGGATTTGGCTATCAAAGCAGAGGACTTAGATTCAAAAGTAATCGACAGAAGGAGATTACTTCAGCTCATAGTCCAGACAAGGGCTCTATCCCAATAAATTAGTTTACCCCCTCATACAAACACAAACGCCTCCATGTGCATCATCAGCTTCATCCAGGGACAAGGAGATGATGCCATCGCTTTGCTGCCAACCTGGCCAAACAGAAGGTTTGCTAAAGCCCAACTCTCAAGAATATTAATAAAAATAAATGATTTTACCCTTTCTGGTCTTGCTTATAGCAGGCTGCTAATAATGCCTTATGAGGCTGCTACACAGTTCAATCAATAGTTTGATTTTTCTGCCCTAGAGCTGCCACAAGCCCAAACCCCTCGCTGAAGCAGCTGAGCAAGGAGCTGGCCGCAGAGACAGCCAGAGACAGAGACGGGGAAATGCGGAACGTGGTGCCTTGTGACTTCCAGGAAACTTGGGCATGGACCGCTCCTGCTGAGCCCCATCCACCACAGCCCCTGCCACATCCCACTGAACCCACGGATCCTCTTCAGTGCCCGGTACCGGTTATTTATTAATTTCTGTGTCGCCTATGGAAACATTCGGGTTTGACAAAGAGAAAAAGCGATTTGGCGTCCTTTGACAGAGGGAGGTTGATTTTCATTCGAGACAGAATGGCTCATTTTTACCTTTTTAGCTCCTGGAAGAGTAAAAAGTGAGAGGTCAAACCTGCATCACCATGACAACCCCTGCAGCGAGGTTTTTTGAGCAGATGAAGGGGAGTGATAATGGAGCTGAAGTTTCTGCCTGTTCTCATAGTCTCTGGGCTTTTTATTTTGTTTTTCCTTGTTTCTTTTCTTTAGGCCCTTTAAGGTGTGGCCCCATGCATTTTTCAGGGGCTGAAGGATAACACTGGCCAGTTTAAAACACTGTCATACTCTGTTTCAGATCAGTTCTTGGTGTAGCACTGCCTGGACTCACGTAGGGTGTATATAAGCCATATAAAAAAGCGGATCATAAGAGCTAGCCATAGAAGATCAAATATCCCCTCAGATGCATTCCTTACACCTCTGTAGGTACAATATGCCAGCAAGTGCAGTCATATTATCAGGTTTGCATCAAAGGGAACTGTCATCTCTGCCTTTGCTGGCAGTGCCTTTGGAGTCCAAAAATAAGCTCAATAAAACAGCCATTCTCTGAGGGGAGCAGGCATTGTGCTAATAAAGAAATTCAAAATGGGGTGAGGGTCTAATGTGATACAATTAAAGGGGTTGCAGGTGAAACTGGAAGCTTATCTGAGATGCCAAGCTCATGCCCTAGTTTCCTAGACCTGCACAAAAAGGAATGTGTAAGAACAGATTGCAGATAGCTGAGTTTACAGCTACTGAGCAAAACCAAGTCAAATTTAAGTCACACAAACAATCCTCCAAATTATCTTCTACCTAGAAACTCATCCAAGTCCAGGGAAAACGAGCAAAATGGCAGATTACTCATTTTTTTAACATCTCTGTTTATTCCAGGTACATACCAATTCTTGTCTCCCCTAAAATGGGAAGCCTTCTCAGACTGGAATACATCTATTTGGTGTGCAAATGTGACACCTAGGATAGGTTGTTCTCAAGGCCCATCTAGAGCCTCCAGATGTTGTCTTTTGAATATTATGCCTCTTCAGAAGTTTTGTAACATCCTTTTTTTACCTTGTTGTGGTTGCAACAAAAAATGAAACAGAAGAAGAAATACTAAATCTGGTATTAGAATGTCAGAAAAGTTAATTTTGCAGGAAGGTTTTGCCAGAGTCAGACTTTAGTGAGATCTATACAGCCATCCATCAGACAGTTATGCAAAGAAGAGGAATAATGAGAGTTAACACTAAAAAAGTTTTGAATGGCTATAAAATCTCGAGCTGAAGCTGTTGTCTGTGCCCAAAGGATTAGGTTAAAACTTTTGCAGGGGGGATGAGTTATTCCATTTTTGCCTAGCGAGGGGTTTCTCACATCTTCTTCCAAAGTGGTGGACAAGTCCCTTATGTCAGTATGGAGCTACACAGCCCATCATCCAGAAAGGCAAACTGCAAAGAAAGAGCATAGCTATGCTCTGTCTGCCACCAGATTTGAAACAATAGCTGCATCAACACATTCACCCAGCAAGAAAGCAGAGCTGGGCTATTTGGATCAGCCAGCAGATAAATCAAAGTAAATCTGAGCGATAGTGATATGATGTTGCAATAATAATTCACTCCTCATGCTGATTTAGAAGAGGAAGCCAATTCAGAGTTTCACAAGCACAAGGGCCAGCGTAGAGCCCTGTGGGACAGTATGAAAGAAAATAATCAGTTCACATGGAAAGAAAGCGTAGGTTATCAATTGCATAAAACACAGGCCTGGCAGAGAACAGACGAGATAATTTCTGGAAAGGCCTTGGATTATAATCTGTGCTGATTTATGAACTGCTGGACTCTTGTATTTTAATCAACCAATCTGAAAAATTAGGTTAAATATGAAGCCTCTCTATGTGCGAGGATTGCAGCAACATTAATTTAAACAGGATGTTAGGTTATGGCAGAATATGCAATTTCATCCTTAAGTGATGGGCCAGAAACCTCAACTTTCCTTTTCCTGTGATGTGACTGGGCTCTCCTGAGTCAGATCCGAACTTTAGGTATGGTCTCAGAGAGGGGCGGATCTCGACTCTGCTCATGCAGCTCAGGACAAACTCTTTTGGGGAGCTCGTTCTTTGAGGACAAAATAATAAATGCCAATCACATTGGCATCAGACCATTTGGAGGCTTTAATTACATTTATTCCTCACTGCAACTCTACTCAGCCATTTCCAGGCACAGTGGAGTCAATGAAACCTGATGTTGTTTCCAATTTACTAACATCTCTTTGAAAAACAGACTCATCTCATTGTGGAAACGTTCTGAAAACAAATTGCAGTCATTCTTCCCACCCCCCCCTCCAAGAATAATCAAGTGCCAGAGCTTTATTTTTTGCTTTGTTTGGATAATATTTGGACATAAATGATACCTGGCAATTGTGCTTTCATTGAAATTATGTCTTTAACATTGCTGTTGATTCAGCTGAAGCTCATAGACTTTTAATTTTTAATTTTAAGAAGAAACTTTCTCATGGCAATACAGTGCTCAGTCTCAAGATAAAAACCAGCCTAGGAAAGACCTAGGGGCTGGCACAGAAAGTGTGAAATACCGCATGAGCTCTGTAAGAACTCGGGACAGTATCACCTAATGCTTGGGAGAAGAAAACCACAAGCAATGCATTTTTCTCTCTCCAGAGCTGTTCTAGCACACCTCTTGACTGTGAAAGACGCTGGCATGGTGAGCAAATATTGCTGTCCACGGGTTAAAGTTCAAACACATCGCTTGAGTAGATGAGGAGTTCAACCAGGGCAGAATGACTAGCCATTTCCTTCGGGGAGTGGTGACCGTGGGGTGTGGGATGGGGTGGGGAGAGATGTGGGTGTGTGGAGTAGGATGCAGACAGTCACAGCCCTTGTACAGCAATTACTATAAAAATTAAATAAATACAATAGCCTAATTTCACATGGAAGTACGCTTTAATTAAGTCTCTGCAGAACAATGAGCTACTTCCATAAGAGCTGTGAAAATCATCACTAGGGACTGTCCAGAGGAAGAGAGAAACAAACAAGAGAAGGTCTCTTTGTATAGAAAATATGTACAGGAAGTATTTTGAAAAGCTGTTCCCAGTTAATTTACCTAGGAAGAATTAATAACAAACTCCAGGCTTTTGCTCTTTTTTAATATAAGCTCCCAGAGTCTCATGGTGGTTAGCAGACTGAGGGCGACACAATTCATTTGCAGACTAATTGCAAGAGCATCACAGTGTATTGTGTGGGATGCACACCAGTGGGCTTAGCTAGGCTGAAATGCAGTCACTTCTGGGCTGGAAACTCTTGTGCAAGATAAGCTCTAGGTTCATAGGGAAAAAAGCTGTTCTTCCAACAAAGTTCATGATGCATTCCTTATGTTAATGTGGTCAGATACAAAGTTCAAGAGGAGACGCTAGGAGAGCATCCCCTGTAAAACTTCCCTTCACTCAAAATGCATTTCCCATTATTTTCTTTATCTTCCTGTACGGTCAGAGTTTCTAATGCACCAGAAGTACCCATGAAAATGAAAAAAATTTGCCATTAACATTTCTACAAACGCCTGGATGCATTGCTTGGGCAAAGGTAAGCTTGGCAAGGTTCATCATTATTCTCTTCCTGAGACTGGGATGTCCAACAGAGGACAGTTCACCTATAAGCTGAACGTCAGCCACCTTATGACTTGTGACAAGTTTGAGCTCAATAACACCTACAGAAAAGGTACCTTCATCACAAAGACAGTGTTGAGACATTCCCTAAACCCTGGCCAGATGCAGTATGCATGCAACAGAGCAGTTTGATGATCAGCTTGTTGTTTCTGAAGCATGATTTTGCCTTGAAGCCTGAATGAGTAGTGGGTTTAAATTACCAATGGTCTATTTTTTTTAACCTCATAATGTATTACACACAATTTTTAAAATTATTATTATTTTTATTTTTTTAAACCTTTTATCGCCTTAGCGACTGCCAACTGGTAGCTCTCAGCTATGTAAGGCTCAGGTAGGTTAGACCTAAGGAAGCACAAAATCACTTGATGCGCATCTTATATCAAAGTTGTAGAGGCTTTTGGTCAGGCACTGCCTTTGTTTGCTTTTTTTGTTTTTATGCAGCTAGGTAACATAACATCTCCACGGCTGTTGTCTTGGGCATGACTGCACTGCAACCAGAAAATTACTGAAACCAGAGAATCAGCTCTCAGCTCATGCAAGTTTCTGCTCTCTGTTTGAAAGAGAGTTGAAGCACTTGTGGAGGTTTAATCGAAATCTGAATACATGTGACTGAAATTGGCTCTCTGTGATTATTTATACAAGTAAATCTCTGCTCCTCACAAATTCCCAGAAATCAAATGCCAGCCTTGTATGATCATTTTTTAAAGGAGTAAATATTTGTTGAAAATTCCTTGCTGTATTAATTTTACTCTCCTTTTTTTCAGGCAGTCCTGATAGGGATGGAGGGACTCCTGGTGTGCATCAATCAACATAGGGAAGAGGGACCAAAATAGCTGATTACTTGGGCCATAACATGCTATCCTCGGAATGACACCCAAACTTTTCAGGTAGCTAGGCAAAGCTCTTAAAATAGCTCGTTTTCCCCATACGTCTGCACACCCAGCACTTCCAGGAAGTGATCCTCATATCAACACTAGGTACATCAGGTACAGGTATTTTAGGTAGGAGGCAGTTTAGGCACAGTGCTACATATTTTAATGTTTTCTTAACCCCCACTTGAAAGCACATCTGCCAGTAAGTGGTTTATAAATTGACAGTCATCCACCACTGTTTTTTTTAGTGCTGTATAATGTTGTCAGTCCCTGTTGCTGACCTTTTTTTCCTTTTTTTTACTTTCTCTCTCTTTTTTTTTTTTTTGGTAACCCTTTTGCCTTCTTTTTCCCTGCTCAGACCCATTAGCAGGATGTTGTGCAATATGGTGCTTGTCATCTGTTTTCAAAGACACAGTGATGAGATACAGGTATGCCAGATGGATAAACCTAGTGTGACTAATTATTGTGTATTTGCCTTTAATTATTATCATTTATTACCAGAGAAAAGACAATAGAGGTTCCCAGACTCGGAAGGGAATGTCGGCAGAAGGGGAATTTTTTTTTTTAACTTTTTCCTTTTTTTTTTTCCAAGAGACTGGCACATCAGCAAGAAAAGTTTTCTTTCTGGGGAGAAATGCAAGCAAACATCAAGACAAGAAGAGTCACTGTGACCCATGCAATACTCTCCTTTCCCTGACACATAGTCGAGGATCAGATAGCTCACAGGTAATAAATAGTTTGTTTGTAAATATAGAACAACTATTCTCTTGCTTGAATGTCCATGCAGGGTGTAATGAATATATGGTTATCCTTCAGTCAACTGCATGGGTATCCACTATGGGACACAGGGTAGCCTTCTGTCCACTCTGGTCTGGCCCTGGGAGATGTAGACAGCCCTGGCTCTGCCCCTTTGGCACCAACAGAAAGGAGAGTGATCAGGGGTGGGTACAAACAGGCACTCAGGTGAATGGGAGAGGAGGTTTTCAGTTGGTCCATAAGCCAGAGGTACATTACCTGCTCCATGGACGGGTGAAGCCTGAGGTCCCCAAGCTGCCATTTTTTAACAAATTAGGCTCAGGGTAGCAACTGTTGTCAAAGCTTTCTGTGCCATCAGGCTGAGCCCTCGAGCCTTTGAATGCAATTTGCCTCTGTATCTGACCTTACGTGCAGGATTTCTACAGTGTTTGGCATAGACATAGATTTTCCTCTTTGAGGTATTATAACCTTATTTTCAATTAATTTTCTCACACACACACATTATAAACATGTGCTTTTATAAAACAAACATTTTAAAACAAAGATTATAAGACCACCTCTCCTATGAAGACAGACTGAGAGAGTTGGGGTTGTTCAGTCTGGAGAAGAGAAGGCTCCAAGGAGACCTTAGAGCAGCCTTCCAGTACCTAAAGGGGACCTACAGGAGAGATGGGGGGGGACTCTTTATCAGGGAGTGTAGCAATAGGATGAGGGGTAACGGCTTTAAATTGAAAGAGAGCAGATTTCGATTAGATACTAGAAAGAAATTATTTACTGTGGGGGTGGTGAGACACTGGAACAGGTTGTCCCGATAAATTGTGGATGCCCCACTCCTGGAGGTGTTCAAGACCAGGCTGGATAGGGTTTTGAGCTACCTGGTCTAGTGGGAGGTGTCCCTGCCCATGGCAGGGGGGTTGGAACTAGATGATCTTTAAGGTCCCTTCCAACTCTAACCATTCTTTGATTTTATGAAAGGGGATATTTCTGTTGCATCTCAATAGGTATAGGACAGACACTTCACTTAGCTCAGGATCCACAGCCTGGCATGTTGGTCCATTTTGAAGGCTAGAAGGTTGACAATAGTAGGAAACTTTTGGAAATGTTAATACTGTGGTCCTAAAAGCTGCTTTCAGTTTACAGCTGAATCTGCTACAATTTACAAGTGCAAGCAGGATCATTATGGCTCGGAAGTCTGATCTTGCATACGGGCCACAGCACTTTAATTTGAGAGCAACCACACTGATTTGGTAAATAGATTGAGGAAGAACTTCAGATTTAGGCTTTAAAATTCATAAGGATCTGATTTAGTACATGTTACACTGGTATTTTAACATATTTGCTCTATGGATAAATTGCATCATAACCTAGAGGAGAAGTCATATACCACAATCTATCGTAGATAATACAAAACATAATCAATGTCGCCAGGCTGCTGAAATATTTCTATATATAGTATTTGTCAGACAAATACATGCAAAGACATTAAAAAAACAAAGTCCGTACATGGATGATTTGCAAACAGGAGAAAAGGCTAAATTTGCCACTGTTTGCTCTGAATAGCTTACCCAGATTACAGGCCAATTTTGTTTTGGACAGAAATATTTTCCATCACAGAGTCTGCTAAAGTCAAAAGAGTACTATTCCTTTGGCCGCAGGATGGGCTGAAGGGCCGGGTTGTATTTTGGGACTGGCAGCTCTGACCATCTCCCTTTAACCCATTTGAACGCAGTTTGATTGGGACTTGACTGAGCACTTAATAGTCTGTGATTGCCTTGATTGTGGACATCTACTTTTAAACCAAATGCAATGTCATTATTATATATCAAGAAAAAACTGCCCCTGATAACCAAAAAAATATTGCATTAAGTTGGCAGACTGAGAATTAAATATGCAGAATCAGCCTAATGGAATAACTTGCCTTTGGTTGCAAGAGCCTTCATCATTCTTAAGAAGATTTAAAGCTAATCTGACTTGGAGCTGTTTCAGTCCAATTATTTTTTGGCAATTTTTTAGGCTTTATTTTTCTTTTCAGCAGCATTATTCAGTCTTAACAATTTTTATTTTGTTAATTTTTTGCATATTGAGTAAATGGGAAATCAGTTCAAAAACATTCGTAAGTAGAAATGAAATGCCCTGTAATCCAATTTTGATCAAAATTCTTCTTTGCTTTTCAGGGACCAA
This sequence comes from Limosa lapponica baueri, assembly GCA_002844005.1. NCBI lineage: Eukaryota > Metazoa > Chordata > Aves > Charadriiformes > Scolopacidae > Limosa > Limosa lapponica. The sequence continues at coordinate 69,631 of KZ505838.1, forward strand.
CCAGCCTGTGCAGTTATCTCCGCACTGCACAGAATTGATAATAAAGCAAAGTAATGCTCGCATTCTTTTCCCATTGCACGTGGTGGGAATGGGGCATTGTTCAGCTGGAGCACAATGCACTGTTCCCCCAGTGTGTAGCAATGCAGCAGAATGGCAAGAAGATTTCTCCCTGTACTTCTACTTTTGTTTCTCTTTAAATGTCTAGGTCTGAAGTAAACCTTTCTTCCCACCTCCACGTGGGTGGTTCTCTTCCCTGGAAACCTTCCTGTCTCCCTCTCCTGATGCCTTGTGTTCGCAGAAGATAGCTAGCTCACTACTGCAGCACCTTTCCCAAAAGCAGTCTTGAGAAGGAGACAGATTCAGATGTCTTCTCAGACCTGTTTTACCTTCTATGTCAGTGTCCCTTGCCTTTTAGTTTTGCACAGATAAAGGAGCCAAAGTACATCACAAAAATACAATCCATTTCCAAATAGTGACTGCACAAACAGGCCTTGTATGTCTTATATGTTGCATGGGGGTATTCCATGTTCCATGATTTTTTGCTTTATGCTGACTTCAGTGATTCCAGCTAAGTTCCTAACTTAGCTTTTATTGCAGAAGCAATACCTTAAGGAAAGCCTTTCACTTTTCTTGTGCAACATCAGCAAAATTGGTAGCTTTGACATGGTTGTTTGCAATCCATTCCTCCTAGAAATGTCCTTCTTCCTTCCCACCGCTCATTTCCTCACCAGCTCCTCCTAACTATGGGACAAGCTTTTCTCCATGTTCATTCTTCTCTGACATCAGTTTACTTCTGTATGTTTTCAGAGTTCCTGACTATGTTTATGTTCCTTGTGACTTGCAGTGGCTGTGTATTGATGTTGCTTCAGGTAGATAAGCAGTGGAGAGAAAATCAATGGGTTGAGGAACTCTGGGAACAATAGTGGGAGTTGTAAGTGGGGGGACAGGCAGTAGAGAACAAGAATGGGAGAAGGGCAATTGCTTGGTCCTTAAAAATCTTTGGTCTTCACTCTCATACTAATGGAATTGTGACCATTAGAGAGCTTCCTTTTCTTCAAATTCACACTGAACACTATAAAATATATACATTCATATACAAATACTGCCAGCTTTTTCTTCTCCAGGTTAAGAGTAATTTTAAAAATGTTTTATGGTTACAAACACGTGATTCAGAACCGATAGCACATATACAAGCTCTGTTGTTGGAGAGGATGCCCAGATCTCTGAAATTTTAAGAAGTAGAACAAGTTTCACCATGCTGTGCTTCAAATAATGAAAAAGCCATTGGTTCCAAGAGCAGTAGGTACAGGAACACTTGCAGATTTTATGCATCTAGATTTGGCTGATTGCATTCATATGGACATTTCCCAACAAGGTGTCAGTCATTGTCCCCTACCCCAAAAAGGCCAATAGTAAGAATTATGTTGCAATGCAAAGGGCATTCTTTGGATGAGGCATTCCTATTCAATGATATTTCATTGAATATCAAAAAGTTTTATCAACTAATAGAGCTTATTTTCCAGGCATCTGTCAGCATAACATCCACATGAACCACATGGGCTTCTGAGCCCACAGGATTCTGCAAGAAAGGTTGTGGTGGAGGACCACGCTCCTGAGTGCAGCAGGGCTGCTCTCCAAGAGAAGCTTGGCTGCATACCTGTGTCTGGGTTGTCACATAAAACAAGTATTGGATGGAGATATACATTGCTAAATAATCATCTCCTCAACATTATCGGCGACTGCCAATTGTCCCCAGAGAAGAAAGTTAAGAGAGGTAAGACATCAGTATAAAATATGATTAAATGCCACTCTCTGGTACCCTCCACATAGCAAAAGTCTTCCCTTCCTGGGTGGCAGAAAGCACTCGTGGTCATAACTAAAGAATAAGAACTTTTCAAAGAGATTTCATTGTCCTTCCAAGTTACCTTTATTTTCAGTTACACCTCGTTAATTACCTTCTTGTTTGTGTCTGTTCTTCTCAATGTATCTTGCAGTTTCTTGATGCTTCACCCTTTCTGTTTTCCTCACCATCTAACCTTAGAGCATTCCTCTCTCTCTTTCTCTCTGAAAATCTGCCTGCTGGTATTTTCCATGAATCCATCTGCATTGAATTATTTATAGATACAATAAAGTCCGCTTTTGTCTAATGTTTATTTTCTTTAATAACAAGAAACATGGGGAAAATGTTCCAAAGAACCGAAAAAGGACTTGACTTTTTCTGGACGCTAGGCAACAGTAGCCAAAAAGTACAAAACAAGCCGTAGGATGTTCATAAGATGCCTTCTAAAAATAATAATCTTAGTACGTTGGTATCTAATGTGCTTTTTGCATTCGTTATATTTCCCAAATCTGAGCCTTGGTTATTACGTTTTCATGTCACTCTAAAGGCTCTAATGGACAATGAGTTACTATGGAGGCAACCAGGAGCAATAAGCAGATGGATTACTGCTGGTGGAGCCAGACCTCTGCTACCTGTTTTCCTTGTAGTAAGTGTTTTAAATAGGTCATGGAGGTCTCTTATGCTGGTCATTCCTGACCAATGGGTTTATCTTGTATCTGGTAAAAATTAGAGCAAACAATATATCTTACTTAATGAGTCATTGCTAGTCCTTTGTTACCTTTTACTGCTTGTTTGAATTTTCTTTTCATTATGATTTAAAGGCTTTTCCCATCTCCTTTTCCAGTAGAGGGTTTATGTTGCTCATTTGCTTCTTTCTTCCCTTCAATTATGCGAGTCATGCAAACATTTCCCCTTGAACACTTTCCAGCTCCCCCCCACCCCATACCTCACCCCCTCCGTGTCCTCCCCCTCATTTACACAGCTCCATTCTGCATGGTGTTTCCTGCACTGCCTACACTAATTGCACTTAGCATGGATGCAGTGGGGGAGGGAGTATGAAAAGGGAGAAGGCAAAGAAAGGACTTTTGAGGAATCTGGGTGAGTTAAAACTGGAGACTCCTCTGCACATGTGAAAGATGGAAGACATAAAATAGGCAACAGAAGGAACAGGAGAGAGGAACGGATTAAAGTCCAGGTCCAGGGTGACCAGAGACAGCCTCAGGGTGGGGGCATGTTCGTTCTCATCTCTTTGGAGGGAGCAAGGAGGGACCTTCATGCTGCAGAGATGGGAGGTCAGGAGACTCAGTCCTTGCTCTCCACTCCACCCACCTGATGCAGAAGCCAGAGGGTAAGGCTTGTGGAGCATTCCTTGCCACCTCTCCTGGCAAAAGGTTATTCAGCATGTGGGGGTGGTTATTTTTTTTTTCTCACTTATTCTGTTTCCTTTTCTATTCCATACCCCCTGACCAGTTGTACTATTGCAATTGCTTGTCTAAAACATCTCTTTGCTGCCTCTGCCCCCACTCCAATTCTCAATCCACAGAAAAAAGTAGGACGCTGACACCACAGAAAGGGTGTGCTGCACATGTCGGGGCCGTTCTTGCAGGCTGAGGATGAAATCTGCCTGGAGGACTTGCAAAGTTCAGTCCCTGCGCTCCCCACAGTGTGTTATGGCTGTGAACACCGCCTCTTTCTCAAGCAGCTTTTAAGCATGAGTATTTGCCTCAGAAAGAACAAACACACACCATCAAACAACGTAAGTAACAAACAAGCCCTCAGAGACCAGCAGCTCCCCAAATCAGCACTCAGTACTCTCTGAAACTTCACTCATTTGGATTCAAAGGTATCTGGATGCAGAGCACTTGAGCTAGAGAAACTGCACATCTGTGGCATGTACTTCCTTATGTATTTATTTATTTTCCAGTCTCAGACCTGCCTACTTTAGCTGATCTCTAGCTATCAAATTGTGATGGAGCAAAAGTAATAAAATGCCCGTAGGATAGAAAACCCTGCCTGAAGTTCTCCCACAGCTCAGACAGACCTAGATGCACAATTCAATTAAAAGAAATACAAAGTTTTTCTCTCTTCACCTTTCCATTTTCCTCTTCTCTTCTGTGTATTTCATATATCCATATATATATAAATAAATACACACACACGCACGCGCATACACACATACACGCACAACCCCACCCCTCCCCTTTCCAATCCTTCCTTTAAGGTTTAATTTAACAATAACATTTGCGATCGGGGTCCTGAGCATCTCAAGGGCATTGCGCTTGAAATTGCACACACTCCGCACCATTTATCATAGCCTGACATGTGTCATGTTCCAGACTGCAGCTCCAAGAGGTTACAGCTCACGACTGCTCCTTTGTTGATCAGCTGCCGAGACAACTGAGGCACCTTTCTTTCTTTTTTTCTTTCTTTCCTTCTTTCATTTTTTTTTTTATTATTAAAGCTGCACCGTCCTCTTTTCAGAGGGTTCATTCTGACACAATAGGAAAAGCAAACGAATTCTTCTCTACTCTCTGCAGTCTCCCCACCCAATCTTCATCAGCACCAATTCAGATCACATTTACCTTGGGTTTGATAGGATAGCCTGTGCTGGTTAATATTACTGCTTAATATTGACTGTAAGATGGATAAACTATTTTCAAGGTAGTTCTCTGCCTGAGGAGAAGAGCCAGAGTGCTGTTAACTGCTAAGAATACTGGGGACGGTGGTAAGGGAGTCCCAAAGTGCTTTCCTGTGGCAAAATCCGGGCTTGCCAAACCAGTGAGCTCTTTCCATTGCTGAACTCCAGTTCTGCAACTTTGGGGAAATGAATTTTCTCTTCTCCAGACCTGCTGTTTCATTTACTCCATCCCTTCTCCTTCAGTTCCTTGGTGCCTTGCAGAGTTCTTGCTGCGTGCAGAGCACCTGAGCATGCATCTTTGCAGAAATGATACGTACAACAATTCAACAAACCAGCTGTTTATAAAGCATATTGACAAGAGCCTCTGAATTGTATTCATAAATCACTTGTAGATCTTACTTCTGCCAGTTCTTCATCCTGCCAATCAACATTCATATAGGGTATGCGTGTCATTGCAACTTAATGTGTGAGGGATGCAAGGTACTATTGATAGAAAGAAATAGGGTTTGAATACTGGTCAAAGATCTGAACAAAAGCAGACTTTGCTTTGTATTTTTCCACTTTCTAAAGAAGGTTGGCATGTCAGGTGAACTAATAATTTCTTTTTTAACCATTTATAATGAACAGGCCTTGAAGGTAAGAAATGCTGAGCTGGAGCTGATTTCTCCATTTCCTCTCCCCATTGCCATGTTCAGCTCTGTCCTGAAGGACTTCAAGCCCGAATGTTCAGGTCCCAAGTCTGGCTGTGTTTTGGAATGATATTTGATCTTTCGGATTCCTATTCCCCTCTGAGCTCTAAATCATGCAATGTTCGTCACCACCTGTTAGCATCAAGCACAGCCTCTGCAGACACAGTTGAAGTTGTGTACTTTCTCTCACTCTCTGAGCTCTCGTCGATGGATATTTTTGGTGGTTTCCTTGGTTTAGAGGCTCCTGATTCATCAGAAGTGCCGGTTAGGATGGGTCAACTACTACCACCATTTGTGTGTCACACACCTAGTAGATTCACAAATGGAGGGTTTTCTTGCCATTGGCCAGCAAGATTTCACACTCCGTCCTTCTTTATATGTTTGTTGCAGCCACCCATCTTGAGCCTTTTTGCCTTCCAGTTCAGCTTGCTCCTCTTTAGCAGTCTAACTAGAAGAGTCTGAAGAATGGCTCATTTTCTCCCCCTTTCCCAAAGGGAGAAAGGTCCAGTCTTATGGCTGTAGCTGGGTAGTCCCACATTCACAGCATCCTCTCTGAGCTGCTCCCGGGTTCAACACAGAGCCATCTCTCCACTGCCTGTGATGCTCGCTCCCCTTGCATTGCTGCTTGCGTTCCTGACCTTGACTCCTGCTTGATCCCTGTCCTCCCCCTCTGCCAGCGCCGAGGCACCTGCCCGGCCCTGTGGGGATGATGTAGTGCAACCAGCTGGGACGGCGGAACGCAACGGTGGGACTCAGCCAACTTTCAGTCACATAACTCTCCCTGTCCTGGGGAACACGACCACCTGCACAATCTCGCCTCCCCCACACACACACTCCATACTGAAGGATGGAAGAGGTTTAGCTAAAGTAGGACAAAGCACAGTCCACAGCTGCACATAAAGGCAGAGACCACCATGAATGCTGCTGCTGCTGCTCCATCAGTTTGCCACCCCAAGGAGCCGCCTTCTTGCGTACGCCTGTCCCTAAGCAGCGAGGAAGCTTTATGCTGCTGGTTTGTGCAGTCTTCAATGAACATAATGCCTGCACACAAGTCCTAGTGAGATTTACTGAGGGTATTTGAGGGGGCTGGAGCCACCTTATTGCTCAAGGGGCTGTGCCCAGGGGGTGCCTGTGCCTCACTCTCTTTTTAGGACAGCTGTTCCCATGAAAGCTGCTACGGTGTTTTAATTCCTAGCTCCAGACCGCATAGGGGCCAGTCTAGCCCCTAGCAGTTTTAAATGGAAGATGAATAATTTTAAGGGTATTTTGTGGATACCTTATTTTTGCGGAAAGAAGAGTGTATGCTATCATCAAAACTAAAAATAAAAAACCCTCCCGGCCTTCCCCATCCAACAAGAGTTATTCCCATCCTAATATTGCTCAGAAATGGAGTCCCTTTGGGCTGGGAGTGAAAGGGATACACAGCTACTCTGAGTGTAATAGAAAAGCGATGAGGAAAGCAGCAGACATAGTAATCAGGCAAGCGGTCAGTGTTTCAGCTGAGACCATCCTCTGAATATCTCAACCATGAAGTAGTGCTAAGAGTGGATTCAGAATTGGCTGAACATCCTGGTCTCCCTGTGGAAGGAAATATGGCTAGAGCAGCCTCTATTTATTGGGATGGCATTGGGGGGATGCTGGAAGTTAATTGGCTCCTCGGATATGGAGAATAAAAGTAACCTTGGGTCCCTCTGCTAGTAAGAAAAGGAGATAACCACCAAGCCAAGCAACATATAAATAAGAGGAGAACCAATAATGACTTAAAAGAAGTATTTAAATGCAATCAGGCAGAGCTGCCTGTGATATCAGAGGAAAGAATAATGACATGTGTACAGTAGACACAATGCAGATTACAATTTATAACAGGATACAGGATGGAGCCAGCACTTGATTAGGGGACCATGTTACAAATTTTTCAACATATGTCCTCTGTTTTTCTTTGCCTTGGCATAGAAGCCTGGGCACTGCTGGTAAGTAAATCAGATCGTCAGAAAATGCCCATGTTGATGAGAATTGCAGGATCCAAGGAAATTAACTTGACTTGTATTTTAGACAATTCTGCCATATCCATTCCTTGCCCAGAGCTGTCAACTGGGAAGGAGTTGTGCCTGCTTACAGCTTTAATCAAAGATAAAAATTATCCCTAGTTCATGAATATATTTATTATGAAGATATGTCAATGGCAGAGAATAGCTTCTCAGCATACAGTTCTGCCTGTCTTACACTAAAACATGTCTGGTACTGGAGCGTTTTGTTCTCTGCATAACACCCTCATACTCAACTTACTGTCCAGCTCATGCACACACAGAGCCTGGGCGAGGGGAAGTCCTCCAGGATGAAAGAGAGAGCTTCTACTGATGAGCATTGAAGGGCCTAAAAGCTCCTCGGGTGTCTGCTTGCTGTGCCTTGGCCGCGTATGAACCATTCGCCTGATTTCCAGGGAAGAGGTCAGGAAGAAAATTTTCTCTCCTTCTGACCACAAAGGCTGCTGGGGCTCCTCCGATCTTCCTCTGTAGCTCAAGGCTTGGTCTTCCTTCTGGATGTGTACACAGCCGAGTGCCCTGCTGTTGTCCAGATCCGACGCTTCGGCACGGCTCTTGACCATTAACACCAGTAAGTTGTGCTTTCCGGCGGGGTGGGAGGAGGCTGTGAGGTGCCATTCCTTGTGAATAGTCGGGTTATGATAATAGGAAGCAGTCTCCATGAATAGAGAAATCCTTTGCACTTCTAAATGTCTTTTCCACGCCAGCCTGGTAACTCTACAACCCCCGGAGTATTCTAAATTAAAGAAAGCAATACCAGAACAACAACAAAACCAGGAATGTGAATGACACACTAGCAAAACAGAGAGCAAATGGCTGACAAGGGATGTTTATATGTCGCGTGGTGTTATTTTGGCTGCTCTGCTTGTCCAAATTCCCCCTAGAAAACAGAGAGAGCACCAGCAGCTAAATGAAGGCTCCTTGCAGGGCAGGGGCTTGCCAGATCCCGCCGTGTGTGTGCATACCGGCGTGGGCGGATTTGTGTGTGTACGGTGGGGAGGAGGGAAGCTTGTCACTGTGTTTTCTTTTCTAGACAGGCATAAGCACCCCTGTTTATTTCCAGCATGCCATCTAAATTCAAAATTAGCATAAGCTGATGATGTTAATTGATTTATATGCATGCAGGCAGTGCTTTATCAAAGGTAGAGGGACATAAGGTCGTTCCCCTAAGGGCCTCCAGGGAACAAGTACCCATCTGAGATAATATTGAGATTGGCATAGTTGGGTATATGACTGCGTCCAAGTATGAAGAAACTGAGTTCTTTGTCATTAGCAAAAAAATAATTTTCCTATTAATATTGTAATTCTCCTTTTAATAAAGGCTGCCCTCATTGAGGTCTAGGAAAGTGCCCTCCAGGTCCACCAAGGGGTGGCCTGGGCTGCAGCTGGCAGGCTGGCTGCCTTCCCAGAGAAGGGAAAAGTCGTGTTGAATTTGCCATCTGAGCAAGGCTCTAGGAATTTTGTTCCCTTTAGGTCAATCTACCACAGCCATGGTGGAAATATCAGAACACTTCCTTAGAGGAGGTCAGCAATGACACCGAGACAGTGGAGACTGACAGGGAGGTCTCTACATTCTGAGGAAATTTCATGAAAATATTTGCCCCATATCCCCCAAAGCTGTACTAAGACCAGAGCCAGAGGAGGGCCTTGGCTTGCAAGTGACAAAGGAGGAAAAATATGTCCCCTCTTGCACTGCCACCAGCTTAGAAGCGGAGGAAAAGAGAGGGGAAGGTCACTAATATACTGTGCCCAAATTGTTTCACTATTGCTATCGGTTTTTACCATCTATTTAAAAAAAACCTTAATCTTTGCTAATCATGAAAATGGGTTAATCTGAACTGACAGTTATTTCTTTTTTTTTTTTTTTTTTTTTTTTTTTTTTTTTTCCCTTGGGTAAGTTCTGGGGAAACAGAAATGAAATCCATCTAAAAAAAAAGTGTTTTCCTTTTGTAAGCAAACCTCCCCTGGCTGACAAATGGGGAATTTTGCCCTCCCTAATGGGAGCTGCAGTATCTGATTGCTCTCTGACTAAGCAGGAGCTCGAGGAGGCCACCTTTACACCAAACAATCCCATACATCAGAGGCCATCCCTTTGAATTCAATGGCTTTACTGGTGCTAAGAGAGGATATTGGAAACTTAGTCTTAAATCACACCTTTCAGGTAATAAGCAGCAATGAATGGAACTAAAAAGGAAGCAGGAGGCTTATAGGATTTAAGGAGTTTCTTTTGAAAAAGGAATCCACCCTGCTGCTGATGGCCAGATGCTCATGTGTGTCTGGAGATGTGCAAATAAAGCAGGGTGTAAAGCTGTTAGTGGTGGTTCACGGCAACAGACTAGCTCCTGTCAAGGAAAAGCAGGTTAGGTAAACTTTTCAGGTGTTTGGAGGTGAATCTTTTCATTTGTGCACAGCCCTCGTTTGACCCAACTATTTCACATCATTACCAATTGCTTTGTTCGTACGTATCAAACTTCCTTCATGTGCTTTATTGGTTTCTGCTCTTGCTGACCTCTTCCAGCAGTTTACTTTCTAACATCCTGAAAGCTTCATCATGACTGTTCAGCACACCTCACCCAGGGCTGAGATTAAAAGTTAAAAAAGAGAAAGAATGAACACAACAGGAGAGAAAACAGAAGAGCTTTTGGCAGCAGCCTGGTGACACTCTGGGGTAAGTGAAATGGGATGGGTAACCACCTGGAATAATGGCAGCGGGGAAAAAAAAGAGAGAAGAAACTCAAACAGCAGGGCCTGAGTGAGAGGATTAGAGGAAACCAAGCTGAGCAGACTTTGGGAGGGGAGAAAGGCAGAAAGTCTATCTATTTGTCTCAGCTCTCTGCACCAAAGAGACATTGAGACCTGTTAAAATACAAAATGGGCTCATTTAAATCACAACACCAGGCCCCGGTATCTTGTATCCAGCAGCTGCTTCTCTCCTGGACTAAAAGTCTGCTCAGCTCTAAGGTGTAAGAGCAGTCGCAGGGATATCTGCAGTGAGGGAAGGAAGGTGGAAATCAAATAGGGGGAGAGGAGACAGTGTCTGACTTCAGCAGCTGCAGGACACTTTGCTGCACCACAGCCAATGTAGCATCAGTGATAGCCTCCCTCCACAGATGCTACAGAGCTGCTTTTGTGCCCCCTTCCTGCACACTGGACTACGGAGTGACAATGGAAACATTCAGTTACTCATGCCAGGAAACATCATAAGATTCATTTGGTGTCAATAAAAGAAAAAAAAATGTTTTGACAAAACCAGAATATTTTGCTTGGATTTTATTTTTTTTTTAATAATTCTCTAGTATATGATAGAAAATTAAAATGTAAAACCAAATACTGTGTCCCCTCATAAAGCTGGCGTGGGTTCTTTAGCACAGTCAGAATCTTTCTTCCAGTTTTCCTCCAAAAAGAAGTGCTGGCAAAATCAGTTTGATGTTATGAAGTGTGTCAGTGTTGATGGAATGACCTAACTAATAGTCAGGATATATATGGATGACTATTGCTACATTTATCTCACCAAAGAATCTGACCTCCAGGTGTTCATCTCTAAGTCTATCAACTAAATTTGCAAAATTCAGGCTTTGCTTTGGGTTACAATACCATGAAGCATCATAAAGTTCAGTGATGTATGGATTAGGTTAGAACAAAACATAGAGATGTAATGTTAAAGCAGAAGGAATTTGAGGAAGGAGTAACTGGAGGTCTATTTTGTGAAAATACAAATATGTGGTACCACTGCAACTGTATGAAGTCTTCTAGCAAAATACAAAGTATAATTTATTTTTTTTAAAAAGTCGGTTTGAAAACAATAGGAGCATTTAACACGGTACTCTTTTTTTCATTAAGTATAGATTTCTTTTTTTCTGTGTACATTCTCCTTTTTTTATAATGCTAATGAAGAATTAAATTGTTACATCTTCAGACTAATGACCCTCATCAAGCCTATTTTAACAATTCCTTCCCAACCTTTCCAAATCACCGCCTCGTGTTTAGGAGACACAGAGAAGTTAACTTCTATGTCTGCCTTTGATATTTCTACCAACTGTAGATTTGAGAAATACAATGCTATGTCCCAGGGTACATGTCCTTGACATCTTTGGTCCTTTTTGTGGCTATCTCATAATTCATGCAAGTGATGCCATACAACTGTAAGTTTTTCATGAGGTCATAAAACTGATTTATAGAGGTTTTCCCATAATCTCCAAGCAAATTAAAGAAGGTTGATGGAGTTATGCAACTCACTGTTGCCTCAACAATGGTCTCATTCAGAAATGACACTGAACAAGATTGAGGTATTAAGATATCAAGAATGTCCTTAAGCAGCCTTGTCTGTCTGTAAAAAATGTGATGCCTACAAGCCAGGAAGGCTTGTTTCTTCTGTAAACGTTGATTTTAACCATGACATCTACCATTAATACCTTAGTCAGGTATTTTCTTCCTTCAGCTTCTGCTTCCAAATGCAAAAGTTTGGTTAATCCGCTGCAGATCAGCATTTAGGAAAACAAATCGAGGTTAATCTGCTTTCCCTTCTGAGATATTTGAAGTTTAAGTTTATCCATTCTTCAAACAGTGTTTTATTTTGATTTTTGGCTTTTAAAATAATTTTACAATAAAGGAAACATTCCAATAAAGGAAAATTCCAATAAAGGAAAAATTCTATACACACACGTGCATATATATATATATATATAAACTATTTAAAACATACATATATATAAAAACTCATACACA